>PITA01000725.1:218123-242596 GCA_004023965.1 Spilogale gracilis
GGGGGGAGGGGGGGAATGGATTAAATAGGTGACAGGGATTAAGGAGTGCACTTGTAATGAGCAGCATGTACTATATGGAAGAGCTGAATAACTATATTGTACACCTGAAACTAATATTATACTGTGTGTAAACTAACTGGCAAAAAAAAAACCCTTTAAATGAATGAATGAGTGAGTGAATAAAGCATTTATCTTTTTCTTTTCTTATTTTGTCCCTTTATACAGAGAAACTAGGAATACTTGTTTCTACCTACTGTAAGAATTCATATGAAAGGCCAATAACATGCCAGGTGCTTGCAGCTTTTTCCAAATAGAAACAATGTGTTCAAAGCAAGGTGATTCCTATGAGAAGTCATAGGCTCCTTCTTACTCTTTCAAAAGAACTACTTTGTGAGATCTGAGACCTGAATAATCAAGGCTCATTAAGTCTATGAGAATTGGCTGGAGGTATTAAATTTTTGTATGTGCCCAGCACATCATGTAATTATAACATATACAAAAATTCAACAGCTCTGCCATTCTTTGCCTTTTCTCATTTGGCAAAGAATCAGTTTCACCCAGAGTTAAGACATTGTTAAGCATCCTGCAGTCCAGAGGACTCAATGGTCTGAACATATTTTTCCCCTTACAATAACAACAGCAAATACAATCTCATACATTTAAGCACAATGTATTTTAACCAAAAAGTGAGAAGTTGGGTTGGAGTGTCTAAGGGTTTACTGAGAGCATCTTCAATGCGAGGCAACATCAAAGCAAGAGAAATCAGAAGAACTCAAGTAAACAACAAGAGTGAATGAGATTAGAAGCCCACCTATGCTTTCCTCCCCAACCCTGCTGTTGCTACTCCAAAAGTTCATGCTTTCATTACTTTGTCTTAAGAAATTATGGGTAGTGCTTACTTAATCTCCCTACTTCTGGTCCCCTTCCTTCCTGATCCATCCTAGACACAAAAGAAGATCCCTGTTCTTGAAGCACCACTCTGGTGTGTTATTTCATTCCTCAATGGTCTTTCTTGGCACCCCATTAACTAATGAATAAAGCCCATATACATTCTGGATGTCAATGCCCTTTAGGATGTGGCACCAACCAACCTTTCCAACTTTGTTTCCAGCAGTCCTCATTATGAACCCTGTACTTCAGTCCAGAGATTACACAATCCAGCTGTAGTGAGAGTCCCAAGAAGAGCCTTTTAAAAACATGGATACCCTTGGAACACTGAAAAAATAAAATAAATTATTGAAAAAATAAAAATAAATAAATAAACAAATGGATACCCCTATCCTCCATTACCAAAGCTAGGTCTTTGGTTTTTTTAATTATTTTATTTTTTCAGTGTTCCAAGATTCATTATTTATGTCCCACACCCAGTGCTCCATGCAATATGTGCCCTCAGTACCCACCACCAGGGTCTCCCATCCCCCACCCCCTTCCCTCCAAGACCCTCAGTTTGTTTCTGAGTCCAAAGCCTCTCAGGTTTTGTTTCTCTCCCTGAATTAGCCTACTTCCCATTTCGTTTCCTTCTCCTATTGTCTTCTATATTACCCCTTATGCACTGCAAGTAAGTGAAACCGTGTGAAACTTGACTTTCTCTACTTGGCTTATTTCACTCAGCATAATCTCTTCCAATCCAGTCCATGTTGCTACAAGAGTTGGGTATTCATCCTTTCTGATGGAGGTGTGGTATTCCATTGTATACATGGACCACATCTTCTTTATCCATTCATCTGTTGAAGGGCACCTTGGCTCCTTCCACAGTTTGGTGATTGTGGCCACTGCTAAAGCTGGGTCTTTAAACCTTGTGTAGGGTTTAGGAATTACCCCCTTTTAGATGGACCCCACTGATATAGAAGTACATGTAGTTTGGACATTCCAGCCAAATTCAATCTTTATTGTTCATGTACTAATCCTTTGTGGGTTCTTCAAGTTCACCTCTACTATGATACTGCCTTTCTCAGACTTCTCTTCCTTTTTAACCCACCATCCTTTCTCACCACCAACTGCAAAGCTTCTCTCCCTCTTCTTCACTCCCACTGAGTATGTCTCTACCTTCCATATGGTCCATCTCATGTTCTACCTTACATTTTAATTGCCTTTGCCTCCCTAGTAGCCTGTAAACTTTTTGAAGGCACATTCCATCTCTAATTAAATTGTCTTTGTCTCTCCAGACCAATCAAAAAATCTAGCAAAAACAGACATATGGCAAGTATCTCTTGACTCAGTAGGGTTTGCCAGTGATTCAGTAACCCTAAATCTCTTCAGTAGGAGAAAGGCTGATAAGATTTTTCATGTCTATTTTTAATTTCTTGAGGAACCACCATGTCCTATGATCCAGCAACTGCACAGCTAGGTATTTACTCAAAGATACAAATGTAGTCATCTGAAGGGGCACCTGCCCCCCAATGTTTATAGCTACAATGTCCAGAATAGCCAAACTCTGGAAAAACTTGAAATATTCATCAACAGATGAATGGATAAAGAAGATGTGGTATATACATGATGGAATATTGTTCAGCCATCAGAAAAGCTGAATAATTATAATGTACATCAATGTGGACGGAACTGGAGGGTATCATGCTGAGCGAAACAAGTCAATCAGAGAAAGACAATTATCATATGGTGTCACTTATATGTGGAATATAAGAAACAGTGCAGAGGACCATTGGGGACGGAAGGGAAAACTGAATAGCAAGTCATCAGAGAGGGAGAAAACCCATAAGAGGCTCCTAACTACAGGAAACAAACTGAGGGTTGCTGGAGGGGAGATGGGTGGGAGGATGGAGGAACTGGGTGATGGGCATTAAGGAGGGCACATGATGGGATGAGCACTGAGTGCCATATGCAACTGATAAATTATTGAACACTACATCTGAAACTAATGATGTACTATAAGTTGGCTAATTGAATTTAAGTAAAAACATAAAAGTAGGTTAAGCTGAAATTTTTAAAAAGGATTTTTAACTTCTTTTTTTTTATTGTGTTAGGTTAGTCACCATACAGTACATCATTAGTTTTTGATGTAGTGTTTCATGACTCATAGTTTGCACATAACACTCAGTGCTCCGTGCAATCCATGCCCTCCTTAATAACCATCTATCAGAATCCTATTTTTACAGTAAGTGCAAGCTGAAAACAATATTTTTCCAAATGAAAAATGTCAGACCACATAAGCAAGTCATAGAACTTTAGTCTCTTTCACACATTTTATAAGTTAAATGAGCATGGTTTTGTCTTTCTGTTCTTCATTTTGGAGAAAAGATTTTTATTTTCCTTACTCAGAAGGAAGTTTTTGTTCTCTGATGAAAATAATTGGTATAAAGTTGGTGATGTATATTGTCATTCATCATGAGGACAGAAGGTAATAAATTAACAATCACATAGAATTAACATATTTAGATAACCACTTAATCTTTGGGGGTTAATCGTCCATTTCTGAATTTCTAAGATTAACTACTCCTTAGAGCTTAAGATCTATTTTAAGACAAAAAAGAAGTGACTGAAGAGAGACCCCTCAGAGAAAGAATCTTAGGTTTCTTGCACCTGTGGTTTTTCATTGCTCCTATGGAGAGCTTAGATTGGTGGACACTGGGAGCTTGGAAGTACTCCTTGGGGAGGTTTTGTTGGAACAGTAGAATTATTAAATAGCTAAAATGTCATGGGCAATAGATCTAGGTTACAAAGACAATACAAAGAGAGGTTTCCAAAATAATGTCCCCACCTGTAGCTGAATGCAGCAGTGATGAGTATAATCCTAAACAGCAGGCAATATGAAAAAAGTTGCTGAGCTCTGGAATGTATTATAAGTAGT
The DNA here is from genome assembly GCA_004023965.1 of Spilogale gracilis. Taxonomy (NCBI): domain Eukaryota; kingdom Metazoa; phylum Chordata; class Mammalia; order Carnivora; family Mephitidae; genus Spilogale; species Spilogale gracilis. Next base: position 221,929 of record PITA01000725.1, read on the forward strand.
CTTTGAATTCCTATTCACCTATTCAAAACTTTCTTTTCATTTTATGAAATACTGAAACTTATTCTTGTAATGAGTTCATGTCTCATCCTCTATGTTCTTTTTTTTCAAAGAAAAAGAAAATTGTTTAAAATTTCAGAAAAGCTCTTAAGAGAATTTTGGATCATACAGAGTGCTGTACCAATTTACCTTCCATCATAATCTGATCTCCCTGATCCTTTTATACACCAAAACACCATTCTTCTAAATTCCAAGATGGCAAATTGCTTCCCCTAAGGATCTTGAAACATTTAGGAAATGTGACTTCCAAAATAATTATTGTAAATGTAACTGTTTAAATATTTAATTAATGCTCATTCCAAAGAGTTGTGGTCTAAAATGACCATTCATAATGTTCATGGATTCTGTGGGTCAAGAGTTCAGAGAGAGCGAAGCAAGGATGGTCTTTCTATCTCACACTGTCAGAGACCTCAGCTGAAAGCTCCCAAGCGTAGGCGCTGGAAGCCATCACTCATGGGTCTTGTGGTTGAAGCTCACCTTTGGCTGAGGGCTTCAGTCCCTCTTCAGGGGGCCTCTCCATGTTGGCTAGTTTGGGTTTCCTCACAGCATGATGGAAAGGTTATAAGGTCAAGAACCCAGAGAGACAAAGGGCCAGGCAAAGCCGTATCACCTTTTATGACCTATTACACAGAATCATGCAACACATTCCATTTATTGAGATAGCCACAAAATCCCATCCAGTCTCAAGGGGAAGAGAAATAGATACTGCCTCTTAATGGGGAGAAGTAAGGTGTTGGTACTGCATGAGGGACAGGGAATCTTGTTGCAGCCCTTCCTGAAGGGGTTTGTTGACTTTGATCTCCCCTTGAAGGATGATCTAGTTGGCTATTTCGGGGGAAGTATTGGTTTTAGTCTTTCCGTTGGGGATAATCAGATTCCTTGAAGTATGTTCTTTGAATTTCCTGCTTGGGGGATTTGCATCCTAGGAGACTCACTGGAACTGGAGGGGAAGGACTGGGGCACTCAGCATTCGATGCTGATACATATAGAACTTGGTTATCTCCTTGTCTTCAGCAGGACATTCTATCTTCAATTACACCAACATCTGTGTCAGCCAACCCCCAATTCAAAGTTCTTTGGTTTGACCCTCTTCAGAGAATAAACTTCCAGTCCTCTGTGGGCTTGGGAAGGGTCAGTTTACCAGTGGCACAGATTTTGGAAGAGCTAGAAATCTGACTGCTTTGCTAATGGTTTTTACCCAATTCTATTTCTTTTTGTTCCCACCACCATGGCCTGATTCAAGGGTAACTGGAGCTGTCCATTCTGTGCATTCTGAGGAATCTGTGATAGGTAACCACTCTGGTTTGGGATCTAGCTGTTTGGTTTGCTAGCTCAGTTAGCATTTTCTGTATGCTTTCCAGCTTCCAAGTATAATTGTTGTCTTCCTTTTTATTTCCCAATTCTTTGAATCTCCTCCCTGTGGCTTTGAGTGGGGTCTTGACAAGAGGGTGACTTTGGCTATGCGTATCTGAGCTTCCATTTTAGTGTAGGAGTCTCTTAAGTCTCTTTCAACCACTGCTCAGGTGATGTGATTAGTAAACCCTGAATATTCTATTTGCTCTTCTCTCAACCTGTTCCTCTTTTTTCAGCAACTCTCTTCAAGTGTAATACCACCACAAAGTGAATTTCAGGTGTGTTCTAGCCAGTATATATTATAATTGTTACTCCATTTTTTGTAGACATCCAACGCAATGCTTTTCAAACTGTGTGAGATAGTATAGTAGTGTCCCTCAATTGATTAATTGGTATGATCAAAAAAAGTTTGGAAAATACCATATGCCCTCCTCTCAAACATTTACAGTACTATAAATTGGGAAAGAAATATGGTTAATTTTTTTTGATCCAGGGTTTCTTAAACATTCAACTATTTAATCCCTTTTATGGAGAATACCTTATCAAAGTGGGGTTCACTAATCTCTTACATCAGATTATTTGAGATTGTTTTATATATTTGGATACAGATCTTGAATCAAGATTGGGCCTGTGGAATCTTGCAATTTAAAACAAAAAGCTAATTCTTACACAACCTGACATTCCTACACACCCTATTCCCTACCATTTGAACCTCTATATCAAGGAATTCTTCCCTCGGCCCCTCCTACATGGCTTAAGTATTCTACTCTTTAGGGAGAAATGCCTTTCCTGAGCAGTGAACTTGGCTCATACCCTGCATCTCTCTCCTCTCTTTGGGATCCGTTTGCTGCTAGGAGAGTATATTTCACTCTGTGGGGTAGGCTTCGCCCTGAGGGAGGAAACATGTGATTATCCGATTATTCTGGAGCCTGAGTTAAAAAGTGTATCTAATACAGGATTAAAACAACAGAAAATCAATCTATCCACTCAAAGTGTTAAAGGTGATATTTTATTCTAGGTTACCCACATTCATCTCTCAATTGGTTCTGAACTGAGGCGTGTTATGTATTGAGAGGAATGTACTGCGCTGCCTCAAATCCCAACTTTACATTTGAGGATAACTGACCTGGAAGCAAGCTTCAAAAAACTATGACCTAATATAAGTACATCATATAATACAGTATAAAACACATGGCTATTTTTTTTTTAATTTACAATCATGGGAAGAGCAGACAAGGTAAAGAGACAGTAACTGAAATTCACTGATTTGGAAGTAATTCCCAAGGATTTGAAAATAGCCAGATCCATCCTTCATATTTCTTTTAAGATGCCTCTTAAGACAAGGAGGGAGATAGAAGATCAGCGCGAATAACATCTGGTTTGTTTAGGAATAGAAGGGATGGAGTAGATGAGTTCTTGGAAGCATTCTTAAAAGCTGTGGAAGGAGAGCACCTGGAAAAGCCCACTTTATTGAAGGAAGGCTTCAGGGACCTAGGCAGAGGAGGTCATGTTGAACAAATCGGATGGAGTTTCCTTGAGATATCCCTCTCATGAAAGATGAAGGAGACTTAGTGGCTGTATAAAGAGTACTTTGATTTAAATAAGATCTGATAAGATTCCACATCTGGGATTAATGGTCAAGGAGAAGTCACTGAAGGTGGGAAATGTAGGGTGCAAGATACAAAACCAGTTCCAGACAGAGAGATGGATGAGGCAGGGAAGAGCTTTGTGACTTTGAAAAGGACTATCGGCCTGGAGGAGGGGACAGTAGTAACACAAAATGGTGAGCCAGGTTGGGATAGCTTTTGTTTATAATATGCACCAAAGGGGAGCCTAACAATAGAACAAATGCACCACGTCTTGAGATAATTCTGGAAGTTGGACTCAGTAATCTTAGCAAATCGTACTGCACAGAGGTCCAAGTCCTTGGCTAGGACATGGTGCCTTGGTCAGAGAGGAGAAGAGCAATATAAGCAAAGAGACCAGGATTAATGAGCCAAGGAAGGGAATGGTTAGCCCAATGGTATTTCCTGAGGCCAGAGCTTTAGATGATTGGGGAGTTAGACAAATTTATCCTTGGTATTTTTAGTTTCTCTCTTTGAGCCCTCTCCCTCAAATCTTGCTTTCACTTGCATCAGAAACCACCCCCAATATCAATCCCAACTTCCTGAGTTTCAGGCATTCTAGTGTTCTCACACTTTCCCCTCTTCCTCCTATAAAAACCTAATGTCAGTAAAGTATCTAACTCTCCCTAAGGGATAAATGTGTAGAGAATGTATAAGGTATTACTCTTCCCCTGGGCATTCATATTTTAATGTGAGACAAAAACTTGAAGTTGGATATTAGAGCTGTTGTGATAGGATTTCAGGAGGGCAGGGGAGGATGTAGCAGGCTTATGATGCGTCCCTGAGGTCACTCTTGACTTTTGTCTCCTGCACCTGGTGGTAATATCAAGGTTGGTCCTGCCAGACAGTATTCTGGTCTTCAGTGCTTCTGAAAATATACGGTGAAAATTGAGCTTTAAAAACTGAGCTTGCAGAGGAAAAAAAAAAAAAAAAAAACAGTACTGGCAGGGTCCCATATAACATCATGGTACAAGAATATGAGCAAAGAAAGGGCAACGGGGAAGGATACTCAGGCCCAGAGACATTCAGGCTCTAAGGGCTGCAAGCTTTTTCACCTTCAACATCTTCATCATGATGGAAATCATGCTCTGTTCAACTGCTGCTTCTTCCATAAAGGTAGGAAAAGACATGTTTTTATTATCTTCTTGTTACTAACAGCATTAGAAGAAATAGAAAAGATGTTTTCTATAATGAATCCTCATATGAACTTAAGGAAAAAAAGGAAGGAGGAGAATAAAATGGACATTAGGCCCAATATCAGCTACCACAGTCTTTCCTGCTTATTTGAAATCCCAGAAGTCATAATGACTGCACAGGACAATGATTTTCCTTTAGAAATCTACTAGATTTCTCTCTGAAGACACAAGAGTGTGGGAGACATGCCTGTAAATGAAGGGGGCTGTGTTCCTACAGCTTCTTCAATCTCAGAACCCAGAAGCCAGACCCTCAGCAGCCTTCACTAGCAGAGACACCGCTGAGAGGTCAATATGAAAAGACACTGAGTGTTCAAGGGGCTCTCACACTTTCCATGAACTTTACTCACACCCTCCTTGGAACCCAATTGGATCTTCTGCATCAGGTTTTAATAAAACCAATTATCTAGTTTCTCATTCCAAGATTAGAAGCAGGGCACCAAGAGTGACCATAAGCTAAGCCAAGCTGATAGAAAAGGAAAAGAAAGAAAACCTTATGAAAAGGGCACAAGGACTTCAAAGTCTTCAGTCTGAGGCCCCTGGGATCTGGGACAGAGTCCTTCTACTCGGGGTGTCTTGGGGCCTCTCTGTCTCAGAGCAGATTTCCAACGTTGCTCTCTGTGTCTCTTGCTCCATTTTATTTCATTCAAGGCTGCCATGGCCTTGCTGTTCCAGGGTCACGCTGTCCTCAGGTCAGAGCCCTCCCTCGCCTTTGCCTCTGCCTGTTATGCTCCAAGACAACTCATCACATGGCCAGCCACTGCTCTGTTCAAATCCCTTCACCATTCCTTAACTAGTCACCTCCAATCTGCAGCCCATTACCCCATTTCATTTTCTTTAGAAATGACAATTACCATCTGAGACTCTATGATTCGTATACTTTTCTCCTTGTTTATTTTCTGTCTTTTCTCCTTTGGATGAAAGCTCCATGAAAAAAAAAAAAGAATCTTGCCTTGATTTGTCGCAGTTCTATCTCCAGTGCTAGAAAGGCAGGGAGTGGCCACTCTGTAAATACTTGTGAAGAACTAACAGGAGAGGAATCCCCAATAATACCACTGAGCCCTTCCTAGGAGGTGACGTCATTGCCAGTGTCCTCCTCACCAAGGAGGCATCTACGTACGTTTAGTACATCCCTGCCCACAGTGGATTGTTTGTATTTGCTGGGAATTCAGTCATCTGGAAAAATCTGATATTGTGAAAGAGCCTTTTCTGCAACAGGGTTACCAAGAACATTGTGAGGAGAGGTGGTTGCCATTTAGCCTCGCTGGATGAAAGGAGGCCATGAGCCTTTTTGCAGTTCCACTCAGGAGCCAATAAAATAGAAACAAAACACACATGTGCCAAGAGTTAAGGGACAAGACGGAAGTGGCTTAGGTTTGTGGTCTGTTACCACATGACAACATTGAGCTGGAGCCAGGGTATTTTCTGTTCTCTCCAGTCTCTGGATGTTGGAAGGCTCCACTTCGGAAGAGAGGGGAGCAGCATGTCACAGAGGAGGCACTCTCTGCCTGGTGCAGAGGTGTGAAAGTGTCAGAGATGTGTTTCGGCAAATTGAAGAGTTAGGAAATTTAGTTTCCCCTACAAAAAGGTAAGCAAATGATGGTCCAGAGCCAAATCTGGCCTGCCCTCTTTTTTTTTTTTTTTTGGAGGACATGGAGGCAGTTTTAGTTTTTATTTTCCCAAATGGATTTTTTGAATTAAAAAAAAAAACAAACCTACCTTCTCATATTTACTTCAAATCTTGCTACTTCCTAGGAAATAAAATTAGCAAGGCATAGAAGAAGTAAAGGATATCAGTGTGGAAGTCAGGGGACCTGTATTCTTGCCCTGACTCTTCTACTCATTCATCATGTCTGCTGCCTATTTTTGTGAATAAAGTTTTATTGGAACAGAGCCACACTCATTTGTTTACATATTGTCCATGGATATTTGCCCATTATGATATCAAAGCTGAGTAATTGTGAAGGAGACCACATAGTTCACAGAGCCTAAAACATTTACTATCTGGCTCTTTATAGAAAAAGCCTGCCAATCCTTCCCCTATATCAGTGTTATGAAAAGAAATGTTATAACATATGAATTTGCTGATATTTGTTTTGATTTTTAAAATGGCAATTTCAAATAATTAAATTTAAGAGCTCATTTTTTAAAATCTCTTCTTTGATATACATCTCAAAACCATTTCATCCATAAAGGTTTCCCCACTTCTCCCAAATAATTGAGGGCACTCACATCCTTAATCCCTATAGAATTTTGCTCCTACATTTGGCTGATTCTATGTTTGTATAATAGTCATTCAGTGTATAGCTTCTCAGATACCACTAAACAGTACTATTATAGGCTAAATTTTGTCCCCCTAAAATTCATGTTGAAGCCTAAACCCCAGTTCCTCACAATGTAACTATATTTGGAGATAGGACCTTTAAAGAAGTAATTAAGTTAAAATGATGTTTATAGGGTGTGTCCTAATCCAATATGACTGGTATCTTTCTAAGAAGAGATTAGGACACACAGAGAGGCACCAGAAGTGACTGCATCCAGAGGTAAGATCACGTGAAGACAGAGTGAGAAGGCGGTGGTCAACAAGCCAGGGAGAGAAGCTTAGAAGAAACCAAATCCGCCAGCTTCTTTATCTTTGACTTTAACCTCCCAAACTGTAAGAAAACAAATTCCTGTTGTTTGATCATGTGGTATTTTATTCCTGTGGTATTTTGTTATGGCAAACTAATACAATACATCAAGAGTAAAAGTTATTCCTTCTTTTCCTTCGCATTCCCAATAGCATCTGGAGCCACACGTCTCGTGTTTGTTGGTTAAACTCCACAGAACTGAGTGAAACAAGATGTATAACATGATGTGTCTGGGGCTTAGAATATTGATTTTCTAAAATTCCTATAGTGTAAATAAGAATTTTCTACACAGAAATGTTCTAGAAACCTCTGGAATGGCCCATTCAACAAACATGATATGCTCAACACAAATAGCAACTTACACAGTGCTGATGCTTTACTGTTTTCAATGAAAATTGAAGAAGTGCACTATTCCTTTCTTGGTCTACTCAGGGAGAGAAAAGAATAACCAGAATACTGGGTGTAAGAATTCTGTCAATTAGAATAGCAGGCCCTTGGAAGTCAATCCTGAATAACAATCTTCAAGGGAGACCAATAATGAACACTAAACAGAAATATTAAATGTGTAGTTCTAATTTACATTCCAGATGTTAGAAACTTCAAAAATGGGCAATGCAACAAAGATCAAAAAAGTTGAGGAGCCAAAGATTTCCTGGTTTATCCACAATCCATTGAGTAAGAAGTGTGACTGCTTCACATGGGACTGTAGCCAAACCCAACCTGAAAGAACTCATTTTACAAATATCTCCCAAATGCAGAAGTTTTCCTGGTTGTTCGTTTCTAAATGAACAAATAAAAAGTTTCAGTATGAACACTGTCCAGATGCCCCAGAAGCCTGCTTTGTTTGCCAATTCCATTGACCAAACACACATTCTAGTCCTTTTAGATTTCGATGACAGTGCATAGTGAGAAGCATTATTTTATCTGCTAAGGATTTTACCAACTTAAAGCTTGATGAGCAGATAGCCAAGGAGACACCACCAGGCATTCTGATGGATTGGAAAATCAGAAGTCATCAAGCACTGTCAGTTCTGATCTTTCCCAGACTCATACATTTCACCCAGGGAATTTCCAAACAATTATGGGAAAACCTGAACCGCATTATCCCTAACCAAGTCCTAGTTTTTAGTGGCAAAAGAAACCTCCTCCCCGAATACAGTGAAGGCTTATAAACACCATGGTTGCTGTGGTCTAAATGCTCAATAGAAGGGTGATTAGCTTTTCAATGATAAGTTCCTTAAGGGTCTCTGGAAAGTAATGTCTGGTCACCAGTTTGCCCTTGGCCACTGGATCAAGAAAAAGAAAAGTGTTCCATGTTGATACCACAAGCCCCTTTTCTCCATGTGTGGTGGGACTTTTCCTAAGAAGTTGAAATCCCTATTGTTAGTCCCTGGTATTCAATGGAAAGATGACTTGGTAACTCTAAGTAAAAAATCATAACTCCTTTCATTAAATCCACATCAACTGACCCACAGATAAATGTCGTGAAGGCGGTCCTACAGAGCTATATGTATCTGTATACACTAGATTGCACAATTAATTAAATAATCTGGACTTTAGGGGATTTATTTTTACTTTTTTATCCAGGCTTATCACCATTATACAAGTAAACAATTGTTCTGGTAATTTCCAATCTTTTTCACGGCATGTAGTAGACCTTTGGGAATGACAACGTACATGCAATCCTTTCTGTGGCCTGAATCTTTAATGCACCAAATTCACATCCTTTAACGACAACATGCATCATATTTACCCTTATATCCCCAACACCCCACTGCCTCCACACCCAAAACTTTCTATGATCCTTTACTCCCAACCCATTAAAATTAAACTTCTCCATCTTCCACATTTTTTCTCTAGTCAAATTCCCCAATCCTCTCCAAAATACATCTGTCATTCACATCAAGAAAGGCTCCCCCAGGTCTCCAAAATAGCCATGTTTACTCCTGAGTCTTTTCCTTCTATTTCTTCTGCCTACCATTTGGAGGATTTCTTCCAAACTTCAAAACCCAGCTCAAAATGTAACTCCTTGAAGTTTGCATTCTGGAAACAACACCCCCACATTCGGTCTATTCAGACCACATAACAGCCATCGATTATATTCTGAATACTCTCGTTCTATGCATTTTGGTCAAGTCCCCCTAAAATGCAAATTTTGTTCACTGCTGTATTCTTAGCACTTAGAATAGTGTCTGACACATGAGAGGACTTGATAAATATTTGTTGAATGAATACATGATTAAACAATGTCTCCCTGGTAGAACCTGGAACCTCTCAAGGGCAAGGACCATATTATTGCCCTTTTATTTTTACTCCCCACAATCCACTGTTGGTACAACCTCTTTATCAAACACTCATCATTCTCTAATGCCCAGGAACTGAGAAGTCAGCCAGAAGCCCAACACAGACTGTAGTTGCATGTCAGCTTTGGAGACGAATACCAAACAATGACCATGTTACAGTGGGCACTGACTAAATTCTTCCTGGGGGAAAAAAGAAAAGGAGGAAAGAGCAAGAGAAAGAAAAAAACATATTGAGATTGTCAAGAAAATAACTGTCTTTAAAGTTGAGAATGAGAAAACCATCATTTGAGGAACATGGTCCTCCTTAATTATCATGCTTTCTACAACCATTATTAGGCCTACTTATGTCTGCTCTACACAGAACAACACTTATTAAAAAATAATACCTCTTCAGATTTCTATGTGCACATGTACTTCTGAAGTAGACAAGGCAGGTGTTATTTTTTAAAGATTTTATTTATTTGAGAGAGAGAGCACAAGCATTGGGGAAGTGGGAGAGAGAGGGAGAAGCAGACTGACACTGAGCAAGGAGCCCAACTTGGGGCTGGATCCCAGAACCCTGAGATGATGACCTGAGCTGAAGGTAGATGCTTAACCAACTGAGTGACCCATATGTCCCAGGGCAGGTAAGTATTATTATACCCATTTTATGGATGAAGAAACAAGTAAGTTTTTCTTATCAATATGATATGGATACTAAATGGTAGAGTTAGTTTGCCTTCCATTTATTTCATGTGTTTTTTAAAAGTTTTATTTATTCATTTGAAAGAGAGACAATTAGAGAAAGAATGAGTGATGGGGGGGGTGCTGAGAAAGAGAAACAGACTCTTGATCTCAGACCACTAAGCAGGGAGCCTGATGTGGGACTCAATCCCAGGATTCCAGGACTATGACCTGAGCTGGAGGCAGTCACTCAACCAACTGAGCCACCCAGGCACCCTTTCATGATACTTTTTACAAAGATCCATAGTCATAAAGATAATTGCAATATCGACTCACTATCCATATTTTGGAATCTTCCTCTTTTTATCTCCTTGGCACTCCTAATGGTCTATCTTTCTTCCTCATTCTCATGAAAATCTGACCATTGCAGGGAGCCCAGGTGGCTCAGTGGGTTAAAGCCTCTGCCTTCAGCTCAGGCCATGATCTCAGGTTCCTGGGATGGAGGCCCACATCGGGCTCTCTGCTCAGCAGGAAGCCTGCTTCCTCCTCTCTCTCTCTGCCTCTCTGCCTACTTGTGATCACTCTCTCTGTCAAATAAATAAATAAAATCTTAAAAAAAAAGAAAAAAAAAAGAAAATCTGACCATTGCTAAAATAGGCAAAGCAAACTATAGCAATTCTAGGTGTAGTGGGGTAATTCTCTGAATAGTAATCAGTGCATTATTACAAACTTTTTTCTTCATGGCATCATGAGATTTTTGTTTTTGAACTGAACCTATTGCTTTAGGGAAGGAGAAAATGCAGAAAATAAAAGAATCCAATGTTGACTTTATATTTCTGATATATGCTCTAGAAACAGAGCATTACCTTGAGAGCCAAGGCTTTCATTGTGAGAGCCAGACTTTTATGTTAGAGAAAAGGTTTTCTGAGTCTTCAACAACTTGGATGGAATCAGTATACAAGTCTTGGACTAAAAATAGTAGTGTAAGGAAGAAGACAGATTTCTCTCCAGAAATTACAAAGTTTGAACTGCTGGAGGAATAAGAGAACTGCGATGGAAAAGAGGGCAATATTTAGTAGTTGTTGCACAGATCTCAGAGGAGGGATGCACAGCCCCATCATCCCTCCATATATGGTCAGGCCTAGCCTGATAAAAACTGTAACTGACATGAAATGTGACCACAGGGGACTGGCATCTCCTTCCTATCCAGCAGGCTGTCTGAAGAACCTCTCTAATGTGACCTCTCTGGACACAGTGCAGTGAATTAGGAGGGAAAATTTGGGACCAATCAGAGAGAAAGAACCTGAGACCATCTTCTGAATGCCCTCCAGCCCTAGGGAGGAGGGACAGCACCCAATTATACCCTATGTCCTTGAGAGAGGACTGGTAAAGGTCATCATCAGCTGTGATGGGTGGGACAAACCCGAGGCTGCAGACAGACCCTGGACAGGAGAGACACAGTCAGTGTCACTGGGCATGAAGTAAATCTCATCGGTGACCACAGACGTCAAGGACAACAATGCTAACCCTTTGCCCTAATGCAATCAACTGCATACCTACCCCTCCAAAATCACTTAGATGCCACCCTGGGATTACAAGCGATGAGGGGAGGAACACTGAGTGACTGGGCTGCAATTTAAGTCTGCCTAGAAGCAACTAAAGTTCCAGCTATTGGGCAGAAAGGGGCTCAAGAGAGTCCGTGTTTGGTTCCAGAAACTTCAAGAACATCACAGTTTTGCACACCTGCATTTCTATCAGGGACACATGCTGAAGGTGATGGGCTAGGAGGGATGCAGACTACTGTGGGACACTGAGTGAGCAAAGGAATGCAGATCCATTTCAGAAGCTGGGTCTGTCTTCAAAGGGTTTTGACTCGCTGGCCTCTGGCTGGCCTGCACCTTTTCCGCAGACACACCAGACAGACAAGTAAACACAGATCACAAGTGGACCACATGTTCCTATTCTTCTTCCAAATGCTCCGTGGCTGTGGGCCTCCCCCACTCCAGATTTTTCATCTAGGTACTCCCGACTGATGCTGGGGCTCCACAGAAGCCCCCTCCCCCTTCCCTCAGCCAAATAATGGCATAGAAGACACCAGTCTCATTTCTGGGGGTTTCCCAATGTTGGTCAACATCCTCAAGTGCAGCTTCTCTCATATTCACGGTCTATGCGTCCTGAAACCCTAACTTTACTCTTTGCTTTCAACAAATCATTTCCCTTGCTGGTTTTTCCCTTTAAATGCTGACATTCCCAGGTAAAGGCCCTGGTAAGACCCTAACACTTCATTATGAAGAAATACTTATACTCTCTCCCTCTATGACAAGGGTGACCTAGAGAAACAGAAAGACAGTGAGCTAAGAAAGGTGAGGACCCTAAGAAGGGGGAAAGAGGGCCAAAAAGGGGGCATTTGGAGGAGCCGGAGGGATCTTTGCCCATCATAATTCTTGAGGGTAGGCCCAAGGGTGCAGTGAACTGCCTCTGTATGAGGCTAGAAGAAATGGAAATCCATGTCAAAGACAAGGATGCCTGATGGAGGACAGAGGAAGGGAACGTGGACATAGATTCTTTCTAATATACCTGTATCCCATGGTCCCACATTGGCCAAACTACTCATCCACTGTTCTAGAATGATAGCCCAGAAATCTCCATCTTATCATTGATTTTCTCAGTATTCCACTCTTAGCTGAAGCTTAAACTCTTTTGCAAATAAGGAAATGACTCCCTTAAACCAGCCCAGCACAGAAGCTAGTAGAGAATTTTTGTAACTATCTTTTCTGATCTTTCTGCATCACAACCCAATGAAGACAGCAAGTTTGAGCCTCCAGAAATTCACTTTTGATTTTTACTTTTGGCTGAGAAAGAGTGGGTGAGGAGAATAAAAAGGTCTCTGAGAAATCCCTAGTAGCAGCATCAGATGCATCATGGAAACAGGCAGCCACTCCCAGGGGTGCCCCAGGGACGGGGAGTAGCTGTTGGAGAAAGCTCAGCCGCCCTCTTGAGAACATCCTTGGAGACCACTTCCCTTCAGTTCTCCTTTCACACCTGGCCTGTATTTATGTGGTACCAGAAAAGGAATTTTTTACTTTTAAATTATGAATGTGGATTTGCACCTTTATTCTATCAGAATCAAACTAAATGTTTTTCCACAACACTCCATATAAAGTTAATGATACAACGTGACTAGAGCTCTTTCCTGAAATATGACATTCTTTGGGGACCCTGAAAGTATTAAAAGGACTGGATGCCAGGGCCAAATCATACCCCTGGAGTCATATAGAAGTCCCACAAGTACTTGTATACCAGTGACATATATATTCCTTGGTTTCTGTGAATGCAATCAGAAGGTTTATACACAAAGCCCCTGAAAAACCAAAGGTGTCATGGCCCAGGGTCCAGGAGACGCCCAGATCTGGGCAGAGCAGTCCCCACCATGCCTGATGGCAGAGAACTGATGCTGGTCCAAGCCAAGAAAAAAAAATTAAAGATTTAAATCAAAAAAGAAGTTAAACTTCCACCCCTCTGATTCCAAAATGTAGCAACATTTACAAAATTAGAAAATCTATTTTGTGGTAAATTAAATGAATATTTTTTAAATCACCATTTGATCAAGAGCTGTTGAACTGCATTTTGTTGACCTGGTGTCAGAAATTAGGCAGAGCAACTTAATTCAGAATTTATATATATTTACATATAATTTATAGATAATTCAGAATTTTTTTCTCCTCATTTTCCAGATTTAATTTGCAAGTGGTCTGTTCATGATATAACTGAGTTCATTTGAGGCATAATACTTTATAGGAAAAGAGTATATATTTATATTTTCATATATATAACATATATTATATGTGAAATACATAAATACATATATAATACATGTATAATATATCACATACAAATATATATATGTGTGTGTGTGTATTTCCATGTAGATATGGATATTCTGGAGAAGACATTGAAATAAGATCATTTTTTAAAGATTTTATTTATTTATTTGAGACAGAGAGCAAGAAAGCAAGCACATGTGGGGGAAGGAGCAGAGGGAAAGGGAGAAGTGGACTCCCCATTGAGCAGAGAGCCAAACATGAGGCTCAATCCCAGAACTCTGGGATTATGACCTAAGCTGAAGGCAGACACTTAACTAAATGAGCCATCCAGGTACCCCTGAAACAGGGTTTTTTTAATTTATTTTTTTTTTAGATTTTATTTATTTATTTGAGAGAGAGATCTGGAGAGAGTGGGGTGAAGAGCAGAGGGAGAAGTAGACTCCCCACCAAGCAGGGAGCCCTATGCAGGACTTGACCCCAGGACTCCAGCATCATGACTCAAGCCAAAGGCAGGCACCCAACTGACTAAACCACCCAGGTGCCCTCTGAAATAAGATTTTGACTGGCTCTACCCTTATTATGGCATGCTAGCTGCCACTGGTAGTCTGTGTGGTCTTAGATAAATTATCTAACCTCATTGGGCCTGTTTATTTATTTATAAAATAGGCATAATCCATTATCTCAGTATTAATATGAGTAGTAAATGAGATAATGAATATGAGAGCAGATCATTCTTAAACACCCATTTATTTATATGTTGGTAACAGAGACATACATCCTGTTTGTCTTTTCTTTTTTTTTTTTAAGTTTTTTTTTTTTTTTAAAGAGTCTGAGTTCTGTGGAGCTGTGATGGATTATCCATGATTCAGTTACTCAAATCTTTCTGGGGCTCCTATAGCAAATCAGCAATTAACACCTAGCAGAAGGTCACCACACTCAATCCTTACTTAATAAATATTTTTAATGCTCTATCTGTGCTGTTCCAATTAGCACTTACTATGAAGGAAATGTTCTATATTTTTACTGACCAAAATGGTCGCCAACAGATACAACCAGATGCTGAACTTGTGAAACGAGATCAGTGCAACTGACAAAAGGAATGTTTAGTTTTATTTCATTTTCATTCATTTAACTATAAATAGACACATGTGGCTACTAGCTACCACACTGGACAGGATAGGCAGGCTAAAACCTTGAAATAGCTCACTCCAGAGCTTTCCCTAGTTGCTTGCACCACCAAGACGCAGTGTCTGTCTCCACAGTGACTTCCAACCCTGTAGAGGTGGGAAGTATGTCTTGAATTAAAGCATACTGAGCATTATAAACACACAGTGCAACCTCTCCCTTCACATGGCAGACACAGACTCCCAAAGAGGAGTCTCAGGAAGGCAACACTTAATCAAAAGGAATGAAGAGCCAGTGGTGAGAGAACCAAGGCAGGAACACACGGTGTTAGGAAAAGAATCCTCCTCCAAGGATTTCCTAGAGACCGCCTCCATATATGGCTCTGTCATCTCTCCCACCTTCTCCTCCCTCCTACTCACCACACACCAGATGGCCTGCTTATTTGGGCCAGAAGAGGCACTGCCATGGCCGAGTTTGGGCCACTGTGAAGATGTGAATTTTTCTAAAGGAGCAAAGGTTGCAGTAGCTACAGAATATTCTCATGTGTGCATGTGTGTGTGTATGTGTGTGTGTGTGTGTGTGTGTCTTTCTTCCCCCCTTTCTTAAATAACTCTAATTCCAGCATTGAACTTGAGACTGATCATTATTTCATCCTCTCATCGTCTCTCCATACATTCATACCAGCACAGACAAGACTCCCAATGTCAACAGTGTTTGCTTTCCTTTCTGAGCAAGACACGTTCAGTCCTACACTATCACACATTTAGAGCAGATGTTCCTTAAAAGGATAAACCAGGTGCTTAACATATTTTATTCCAAGGGGTAATTTTAGAAATTATTGCAATCAATGACCTAATAATAATGGTGGTAATGATGAGGCCAAGTTATTATTACCTATTACCTTTAATCATCGACAGCAACTCAATTGGACATAATTGGAGGCATCATCATAAATAACGTGGAGCAGATGGAAGATGCTGGGCTTTGCATTTCCAGGACTAAGTGGGAGGGTTAATGATGGAGCAATGGGCATAAAAAAAATGGGTCAATTATGCCCAAAATGCACCCTGCACTAGAATCTTCCCTGATACCCATAAAAACAGAGCTGAAATTCATAGAGATACAAAGAGCTGGCCCTGAACTAATTCTGCAATAGCCTTCGCCCCGTCACTCGTCGCAACCCTGGCTCTGCCCCACTTCCATACCTGTGCGGTCACACTGGCCTTGTCTCTTTCTTTCAATTTTATCGGGACAAGGAAAACAGGGTAATAGCCTGTCCTAACCTTCCCCCAACCTCCCTCATTCTAGAAAAGCATGCCTCTAGGGTGGTTGTCACCTTTCAAAAACATGTAAATGCTTTGGTGAGCCATTTAACATTACTTTAATATCTGGCATGAAATACAGTAAGAAACGAAGTCACCTCCTATTCAGTAACTCCACCAAACACCCATTTCCTACGGACTGCTGACTGCTGTTTATGTGCCGAATGCCTGCAGAGGACGCCTTAGGTGTATAAGGTGGGTAACTTGATGGAGGGAAAATCCTAGGATCTGGGGTTTGGCCATTGGGATTTATTTCCTGAAAGTGCCACTTACTCTGGCCATGACATCGGACAAGTTACTTGCCCTCTGTGAGCTTCTGTGAGCTTACAGCAAATGGAAATAGCTTGTGTGAGCAGACTCCTCTCCATGAGCCAATGACACCCCATGCTTTTCCCCACAAAGCACTCTTCCCTCCAGACCACCGCTGTGGGTTCACTTTCCTGCCTCGCTCACAGACTTTGTGAGGGTACTGTACTGGGTTATTCGATTCACCACCCCTGGCGCCTGGCAGGTGCTAAGTGCTCGATGAACATGAGCATGTCTCATATCTCTACAGGAATGTATGGTCTAGGTGGGGAGATGACGAGTGTCCACAAAAGAGAGGAGAGACCCAGAGTCAGAAGGCAATATAGAGTCAAGAGCATCAGCGGGGGGCTCAGGATGGCCAGGCAAACCAATTGGAAGTGGGACTGAACCACACTTTGAGGGCTGTGCTAGAGTCTTTCCAGATAAGGACATTTCCCAAATTACCTTGCGTGTTCTCAAGCAATTAGCTTCACCTCTTCATCCTTTGGTCCCACATTAGTCAAATGGCTATAACATTGATCCTTAAGAACTATATAGAGATGAAACAATTCTTTTCTATTTTTTAATAGATATACTCATTGTAGCTCAAAGGCAAACACCATATAAATATCATATTGATAATCACACTGAGGAATAAAATATTAATGGTGCAAACATTCATGTAATGTTTCAAGTTTGTGGTCTTTGAAGGCAGTTTTCACTCAAATGACTCTTGATGCATAAATACATATGGTTCATAAATATGTCCAAAAGCACTTTTCTCTGTTGTACATACACATACCTCACCATAGTACTAAAAACAAAATCACTTAAAACTTTTATGGAGTCACAATCTTTTTTAAAGAATCAGAATTCTCATTAAAGTATGCTTTAGGATACTTTGGAATTAGGATAGGAATAGGAATTTGGAATAAAAATTAATAGCAGGAAATAAGCTTATAGAATCTTATCATTAATATCTTTATAATCCACTGGGCTCTTTGAGATGTGCCAAACATAACCAAGATTTACTGATGGGATATGATATTTGGGGGCATAAAATTTTATATGTGTTTTCCTTTGCTCCATTAGTAAATCTCATCTAAGTTAATACTGCCATGAGATTTCATTAAAAATGACCAGATATCATATCAAAGTGGACACTTTGGTTTGGATTCTCCAGTTATGTGCTCTAAGTCTCCACTTTATTTCCTGTAATTAGGGAAGTTCAGTTGAAGTAACAATCTTTAATTTGGAAAAGTCTTATGTTACAACTATAATGAGAGGTATGAACAGGGATAGAAATATAAATAAGAGAATCTCAGTTCTTGAAAAGATTACCTCTCAGTTGATCAAGGGAGTGGAAGGGAGAGAAGCCTAGCAAAGAAATGCAGCATACTGTAGAAATATGTGAAGTAAAAGAAATAAACTCAGGGTCATATGAAATCTCCGAGAACAAAGACAGTCTATTCCATTGGGATGATGACCAAGGAGCCCAGAGTAGTTGAGCTACAGGAGACTTTGGACCAGAAGTATTAAGAGGCTTGACAACGCAGACCAGAAAGCTTGAACAATGAGAGAGAATTGGGAAAACAGGGAAAGCAATTAGCATTCCTCAATGTGTTCTCCCAGCAAAGGAATGTTGGGAAATCAAGTCAGAAAAACAGACTGGTCTGCAATTCCAGAGGGTGCAGAAGTGCAATTTCATTTAGTAAGTTATAAGAGACCAATGAACAGTAGGCTTCTCTGCTCCTGCGGGATAACATCCAAACCCTCACCA
This sequence comes from Spilogale gracilis, assembly GCA_004023965.1. Classification (NCBI taxonomy): domain Eukaryota; kingdom Metazoa; phylum Chordata; class Mammalia; order Carnivora; family Mephitidae; genus Spilogale; species Spilogale gracilis. The sequence goes on from PITA01000725.1 coordinate 240,089, forward strand.
TGGCATATAAAGCCTGTTGTCTTCTGAACTTTACCTGTAACCTCCACAAATACATTTCCCCTGTGCTCTCTGTCCTTTGACCTAGACCATGATTTCTCCTACCTTTGTGCCTCTGGGTGAGTAGCCGCCTTGTCCGGAAAGCACTACTGACCCTTGGGAATTTAGCTCAAATGTGACCCCTTCCATGAAGCCTTCCCTGATAATCCCTAGCCTCACTCCTCCTATTGAGTTCATACCACATGTCTTCTCCGTGGTAGCACCACTCAAGAGGTCTGTGATGATACTTCTCACGTTGCCTCGTATTCACTCGCAGGACCATTTCCTGCTACATTGGGCATCGCCATTGCTTACTGTTCCCTGTAGTCCTCAGGCAGGCATTTTCATACATAGTGCTGGATCAACTAATTCCTCTATTTTTACTACACTAACTGCCTGAAAATATCCAAGGCAGTCAAGAGTAAAGAGCTTTAAAGAAATGCAGGTGACAGTGATGGATTAGGTAAACTGGATGGGAGACTGCAGGTTTGGAAGGAGGGGGGCACTCGAGACTGGATGGATTCTGCTTCCAACATGGAAAGTACGCCTCCCACCTCCTGCACCCACTGCAATCAGGGCCTGCTTTCGAGGCTCCGAGTGGCTGGGATCAGACAGGACGGAAGACTTAACTAGCCCCTCTCTCGCTTCCCAGCCCAACCAACCATCACTTTTGAGAACCTCCTCCAAGATTACTTGGAATTTCTTTAGTCCTGTCTCTCTTATCCAAATATGTCCTTGAATAAGAACGCAAACAGGCATGTTTTCCGATCCTGTGACTCTGAACGTGTGTGAGCTCAGGGAGAAGGAAACAGAAAGTGATTTGCAACCTGGCGCTGGAAGGAGGGCCACTGTCAAGGGGGCCGGGGTGTGTTTTTGTTAGTGCTGCCTCGCTTTAAGCCCAGGTCTGTTTATTGTTATTGTCTTGTCCCCTCACGGATGCTCAGTCCATTTCCTCCTCTGCAGTATGAAAGGAAACCTGGCAGAAGTTACCAGAGCGAGAGTTCCGAATCCATAATGGATTCATCCTGAGATACAGCGCGACATCTGTTAGATATTTGGACACGCTGTCCATCCTGCCTTGGGGGGTATTTAAGCAGTCAGGCTCCTCTCTCCCAGGAAGGCTATAAAACACAGAGAGTTAAGAAGAGGCAGGAAAGTTCTAGTGACGTCTGCTTAAAAGAGCAAGTGCTAGGACTTGTAGGATGCATGGAGACTGGCGTTTAAATGCAGCATGTGTCCTTGAACTCAAACATACAGGGAACTTGAATCAAAACAACAGAGAGAAGCACTAGGTTAACGCTAGCTAGCTGTCAAAGGAAATGTACGTTTGCATAAGCAATTTTTACATGCTTCTGTTAAGGATTTCAGATTGTTCTCTTCTCTTGTAAAAGTTTTTCCTTTTCTTTCCTTTTTTTTTTTTCCCTTAAGTCATATTAAAGGAACTTTAAAAAAACCTTCATGGAAACCCTGATAGCTTCTAGCCACAGCTGGTTTGGTAGGGGTTCCAATGAAATAGCAGGGCCTTTTTTCCCTCCTGTAATATGCAAAGCTTACCATTGAGAAAATCAACACCAGAAAGAGAGAGGAGGAGAAGATGGAGAGAAACAGAAGGGAAGGGAGAGTGAGCAGTGGGGGCAAAGCTTCAGGATAAATGGGAAAGGAAAAGAGAGGTGGGGAAAAAGCTTAGGAGAGGGACAAGGAACAAAAAGAAAGGAGCAAGCAAATAAAAACATAGCCTTCAAGAAAAAAATTACAGATTACAAAATCCCCTTTAATTGCATGGTAAAAGAAATCCTGAAGCAAAGCCACAAAGGTTACACAAAGACAAGCAATTTTTTAAAACCCCATTTGGAAATTCAAGAGGTTATCAAAGTATCAATTAGCACCTTTTAACAACAGAGCTTACCACTTCGAAGGGAGCCTGAGAAAAGACAGATGTAAGAAGGGACCAGAAAAACTGGGAGAACGACAGAACAATAGAAGGAAGAGGGCAAGAGAAAGCCAGGAACGAAGTAAAAGTTGGAATATTTTGTTTTATGAAGTATTAATAACTTGCAAAGAGCTATTTGTCATTGCCGAATTTAGAAATTTACTATCCTATATTAACAGGAGACCAACATGTCTAGAATCATTGGCTCAGAGTGTTTTTAAAATGTGCCTTCATCCAGAGGACAGTGACCCAAGTTGACAGGTGGTCTCACACTGAAAGGGGAGAGGACAGGGCTCTAAATCTGCCAGTTCCCAAACTCACTACCCTGCTCAGGGGCCAGAAAGCCTGTCTGGGGGCTGGGGGAGGCTTTGAAGTGCAGAGGAGTTAGGGATAGGGAAGGAGGAGTGGCTGTGGAAAAGGGAATGAGAGTTTATTACCAGGACCTTTGGGGGATTTCGTATAAAAGCTCCAAATTAACGTTTAAGGAACTCTGTGCTGTTACCCTCTTTCTTTCTTTCTTTCTTTCTTTCTTTCTTTCTTTC
>PITA01000726.1:0-100859 GCA_004023965.1 Spilogale gracilis
GGAGAAAGAGTCTTAAGCAGACTCTGTACTGAGCACCGAGTCTGTCTTAGGGCTCAAACTCACAACCCTGGGATCACAACCTGAGCCAAAACCAAGAGTCAGACGCTTAACCAACCAGATGAAACCACCACCCAGACACCCCCAAAATAAGTTTTAACGAAGTAAAACATTAAACAACCTCACTAAGTAAGTCTTTAGGGGCCTATTCATTTATATTTTAATGTTTCAAGAGTTTATTTCAGTTCGTCTCACCCAAACCAGAAAATTTGGGGAAAGTAGGATTCTGTAATTCCAAATTTCCTTAATGATTTAAGAAAGTAGAGAAGCAATGACACTGCATCTCTTAGTACAAATGGCAGGATAGAAGAATAGTATGACAACATCCTGACATGAAAAAATACTTTTGACAGTGTTACCTAATTACTAACAGTGATGGCTATGTAGAATTTGGTATTTTTCTCTTAAAATTTGGTATTTTGAGTTTGACCAGCAAAGGCCCCACCCCCTGTCTGATCCCACTCACTCCTCAGTCCATCTTAAACTTTGTTTTCCAACTCACTGTGAAGTCTCTCCTATAGCCAGACTGCTTCCTTTCTTGTACACCTTTTGTTTTTTTATTTCAAATACAAGTTAGTTATTCTTTTAGAGCCACTTAAAGGGGTGTCCTTGCTCACCTTCTGAGAGGAAATTCATTGTTTTACTTCTCTACCAACTCTGCCCATGCAACTAAGGACATACCTAGACATACATATAAATTAATAGTTACTTGGTGGCCAATATTATATACATATGGTGATATAATATTGGCATATATATGTCAACTTTTGAGAACATTGAAAAAATGTATGTGATGTTTTTTAATAATCAGGAGACAGTTATCCACATTACATTTAAGTGCAATGAAACGGTCCCACAATGTCTCTCCTAAAGCAGCTACAATGCCTTTGAACTAATTGGGATCTCAAGAGAAAATCTCCTAAGAGCAATCATTCTTAGATTGTTTATTCACCAGAAAGAGACCTAAGAAAACAATATGTTACAAAATGAACAGTGTCAATTGTCCAAAGACAATATACATAATTTCAGGAGCAAAATATGAGTATATATTTAATTATCACCCCCTTGAAAATGGTGTCTATTTAACAGTAGATCTTGCTCAGGGAGAGGGTGTTTTGGGCTTGTGAAGAGTGTTTCATGTCTTTAATGTTAAGGACTGGAAGAATTTCACTAGTTCAGTCTCTACTAACAGCAAATATATAGAAATGCATCTCGGGAAAGTGTTGCTACTGACTCCAACTTGCCAGCAGTAGCCATTCTGCATTTTGAACTGATTGAGGAAAGGGGTGTGTTAGAAAAGGAGCAGAAAATAAGGAGAATAATCACTCCTGCAGTCATTGCCAAGAAACCTGTATTTCAATTAAAATATTAAAAATGGATGTTTTTCTCTTAATAGAAAATAATTACAATGACTTTCATTTCTAATTTTTAAAATAGTTCATTTATTGTTTTTTTAGTAATCTCTACACCCAATGTGGGCCTCAACCTCATGACCCCGATATCAAGAGTTGTATGCTCTTCCAACTGAGCTAGTCAGGAGCTCCCACTTCTTTTTTTTTTTTTTTTTTAAGATTTTATTTATTTATTTGACAGAGTGAAACACAGCCAGAGAGGGAACACAAGCAGAGGGACTGAGAGAGGGAGAAGCAGGCTTCCCGCCGAACAGGAAGCCCGATGTGGGGCTTGATCCCGAGTCTCCAGGATCATGACCTGAGCCGAAAGCAGTCGCTTAACCAACTGAGCCACCCAGGCGCCCCGTTTTTTTTTTGTTTTTTTTTTAAGATTTTATTTATTTATGTGACAGAGAGAAACAGCTACAGAGGGAACACAGGCAAGGGGAGTGAAAGAGGGAGAAGCAGGTTTCCCATCGAGCAGAGAGCCTGATGCGGGGCTCCATCCTGGTGCTCTGGTATCACGACCTGCGCTGAAGGCAGATGCTTAACGACTGAGCCACCCAGTCGCCCCCACTTCTAATTTTTATTCAAATTTTATTTTACTGAACTTTTCTCTCAACTACAAAAATTTACTCCATAATTGAGTGTGGAACTCAAAGTTAGAGAATAAATTATCAACTTTGCTTCATGTGTGAAAAAAAACCACAGGATTTCATAAGATTTCTTTACATATTCCTCTTCTTCAGTCAACTTACTTCTGCAAGTATGAAAGATTACAGCACAGATCCACATGAAAGATTGCAGCATAAGCTACTGTATATAGTTGTGCAGATTATACAGTCCACAACCTGCACAACTATATGTGGCCGCTCTGATTGCAGAGGCTAATTTTCCTACATTTCCTGGGCTTTGTGTTTGCAGACAATATGAATAGAAACCAAAGAAGTATATTTCATCAATGGAGAGCCCCAGTTATATCCTCTACGCACTGGCGTGTAAGACATTTGCTTTCAGTACAGAGCTATAAAAAAAGAAAAAAAAAGGATTCAAATATGTCAAGACCAGGCAATTGCATTAGTAAAGCAATAAATAAATAATAAAAGCAAGTGGAAAACTCAAAGTTATTATGGAGATGTATCTTCTGTCATTTAAGACACAGGGTTTTGATAAGGCTTATGAAGTCATGGCAATAGTGAATCTCCTCTTCCTATAAAGTAGGCCTTCATTCAGTCTTAGGATTGTTTTTTGTTTTTGTTTTTTAAGATATTATTTATTTATTTGACAGAGAGACAGAGAGGGAACACAAGCAGAGAGAGTGGGAGAGGGAGAAGCAGGCTTCCTGCAAAGCAGGGAGCCCGAAGTGGGGCTCGATGTGGGGCTTGATCCTGGGACTCCAGGATCATGAAGACAGACACAACGACTGAGCCACCCAGGTGCCCCAGGGTTGTTATTTCTAAGCATGGCTCCGAACTTCATGAGCTTGATTTATCTTAGCATATGGCTGGTTTCACAGATTTCTTTCTTTGATTAAATGCTTTATTATCAATACAATTTTATACTTGAACAGAATGTTTAAAAGAGAAAATTTAAACATGATTTTTTTAAAGATTTTATTTATGTATTTGAGAGAGAGAGTGAGCACAAGTGGGGGGCAGAGGCAGATGGAGAGGGAGAAGCAGACTCCCATCTGAACAGGGACCCTGATGCGGGGCTTGATTCCAGGATCTTAAGATCATGACCTGAGCAGAAGGCAGAGGCTTAATCAACTGAGTCACCCAGGTGCCCCTAAACAAAATTTCTTATGGCAATTCAAACTGGCTTTATTATTAACCTAGGAAAATTAGAAGCATTTGTACCTTAATCATTCCATGGACTCTGTAACTAAAAACTGAAAAGTACATGTTAAAGTATTATTGATGTAATAGACAACTAATTCCAAATCTGAAAATACAGCAAGGAAATATAATCAAGTAATAGTTCCATTACAATCTTCTCTTGGTGAGCAGGTTCAAGACCTGCCCAACGAATGGCTGGAAAAATAGTCATCAACATGTTGGAATTTGAAGTGTGTACAGATGGCCGGCCACCTAACATTGTCTTAAACCATACCTACCCTTTGGGCCATGATACCCTAAAGTCCACTGTTAAAATCAGTTTCTTTTGTTACCAATAGCTCTTTAAAATCCAAGTGCCCTTTGGATCCTTGATACTTGTGATATGAAAATATAATGTTATGAATCAAATGTTTGTACATCCATTTTGAGCAAAAATTCTGGAGATGTGTTCTAGGGTTTATAGAATCTTGTGATTAAATTAGATTGGGAAATGATGGAATCAAAGACAATCTACCTGCATTTTCCAAAGCTCAGAAGATAATAGTGTGCATTGGGAATCTTCAGAGAAGATTCCAATAGGCAGCCCTCCCTGAATGTATCCTACCAAAAAAGGAGAGATTTGTGAGATTGATGTTTACTGGACATTCTTAGGGAAGTATGTTGGCCTTGCCATGTGAACCCCTTCTTACATCCAAGCAGAAAAAGTGTTAACATAGGTACATGACAACTGGAGTTCTTAAGGATACCATGGGAAGAATAAGAGAACTAGCAACTCAACTCCCTTCCTGCGGCCCTTTCCTGGCTGCTGTGGGATGCCTGACCATAACTGACCTTCACCTAAGACGACGAAGTGAATTCAGGTACAGTGCAAGGAAATGGGCACTTGAAGTGGCATCTGCAGCCAGCTCTGATTCTCACTTGAGGGGAGAATGTTACTCTTTCTACACTCTTTTTTCCGAATGGATGTAAAAGTTAATCTGGAAGGTCTTAGAGATTACTTCTTATTGGGGACTCCGAGAGTTCCTGAGGCTCAAGGGCAGATCCTGGCTCCATGAGGCTTGAAAGTTACCCAATTTATAGGTAGAGAGAACTTTTTAATAGAAAGAATACAAAATTAGGAACAAAAGCAACTATTTAAAATGAAGAAAGTAGGGGCACCTCGGTGGCTCAGTCATTAGGCATCTGCCTTCAGCTCAGGTCATGATCCTGGAGTCCTGGGATTGAGCCCTGTATAAGGCTCCCTGCTCAGCGGGAAGCCTGCTTCTGCTTCTGTCACTCCCTCTGCCTGTGTTCCCTCTCTAGCTGTGATTCTCTGTCAAATAAATAGATAAAATAAAATAAAATAAAAATGAGGAAAATAATCGCAACAAATTAGATTTTTTAAACTAACATACCATGAATATCACAAAATCTAGGGAAAACAACACAAATTTGATTAACTGCCTGACACACTTCTATTTTTAAAGTATAATTTTTTGTTGCATGTTTGTTTACCTCTTCATAGGAAGGTTTCAAAGATTTTACGTAGGCTAGAAAGATCATCCAGGCTTTCCTCTAGGAAGCTTGAAATTTGTTATTTAAAGTTTTAAAAAGTTTTTGTCAGTATCATAACTTATCAGAAAAGTCAGGTAAAATTTTAGGATTTTTGTTAAATTTTAGGAAGCTTTTACCTTGTTTCATATATGAGATCTCAGAGCATTTCAAATGTTGTTGTCAGTGACTGACTACTCTTTGAGTTGAAGACACTCGCTGAATAGTTGGTCACCAATGTCCTATCAGAGTGCCTTGTCAACAAGCTTTATGTTGAGCCTTGTATCCTCACATCATGGTGCCAGATGAATTAGCATAGTGGGTAACAGGAGTTTTCCTGGAAACAATTCCTACGCTGGCAATAACTCAACTATACACAGAACCTCCTTAATGTGGGAACCTCCTTGATATAGCCTATTTAATTCAAACGGAATGTGTCCTCAATTTAGCTTTGACTTAGCCTGATTCCCCAAATACCCATGGCCATTCCAACAACACTCACCTGTCATGAGAGTGGGAAGGTCAGCCTGGCAAGAACAATGATATTAATTAACTTCTATTAACGTATCTTAATTGTGTAAATTTTACAAAGATATAAGACCTTGTGAACACATGTCCAGGATTTCTCGCAAGGCCTTCAAGGGGTCTATATGAGTGAGGGAAGCTGATGTGTAAGCTTCATCAGCATCAGGGCAAATTCGCCTATAGGTTCACACTCTTTCATAACCAGATGCCACTGAGTTGAATCGTTAATACCGCATTAACTAGAGCAGTCTACTCTGCATAGATCCTACAGAAACTATGGGTAATGTGGCAACAAAGCAACACCTTTCACAGCTTTCCTTATAGCTTAGGGTGGCCAGGTGAGACCATTTCTGGTCAAGGAAAAATTAGTAAAAAGTCACTGAATAGAGGGATCTGAAAAATCTCTTCCAAGTTTTAGCTAGCACATACCTTTTGCCCTTTGTCACGTTTTTCCTGCTTGGAATTCAGTGCCAGAGATGGAGCAGTCATCTTGTGACCACAAAATACTGGGAGGGCAAAACACCATGTGCTAAGATAGAGATGCCGAAAGATAGCAGGGAAGGCTTCTGGCCTGATGTCACTGTCTACCCTCACACTCCTCGTTACACGAGAAAAGATGTTTTTCTGTTATTTGCTGCTGAATACAATTGCAAATTGAAATACTTCCCATGGTAGTGATTATGAATTAAGGATCCAGGAGACAGAAATTCTTCTGCAACCCTCTGTGGGACTTTGAACATTTAAAAAATTTGTTAGCCTATGTAATGAATAATGCACATTGTTTTCACAAGTCTTTCCTGTATTTCTTATTGACATTTTGAAATTAAGAAATATTTGAAGTCTTAAAATTATGGTACTGTCAATGTTTGGGTTGATTTTTCAATTTTATTTAAATTCTCTTACTTTGGTCTGTTGCATAGAAATTTCATTTATGATGTGGTATTGATTTAAGATGGTTTTCATGGTCCATGGTTTACTTATATATTTCATGTATCTTTATTTTATCCTTTTATACAATGGAAATAATTACTGGTTCTTGTTAAACACAAATGATGTAAATAAGTTGTCATTTCTCTGTATGCCACTGATAGGTATTAAATATTATTCCTATGACATATTTTGCTTGGTTCCTAATGTGCTATTAGGATCCTGTAAAAGAAGGGTTTAAGTGTGTCCAGGATTATTGGTTAAGCTAATGGACTTTGGACTTTTCAGAGGAACACTTGAGAATTCATCTTATTTTTGCTGAGAGCCTGTGAGATGTTCTTCACCCAGGTCAGACTTGAGGGATAAATGAACTTCATTTGACCTTTGCACCAGACTTAAGGGCTCTTTTAATTCAGCCATAATCTGGTTTTGTATTTCATGTCATGCATATTTCCTCACCCCTCCCATGACTTTGCAATTCAGTGCAATTCAGTCCAGAGTTTACAATATGTCACACAGTTGCCCCACAACATGAAGTTTCCTTTGTTGTAAAATATGCTACTCTACCCTTTTATTTATTTATTTATTTTATTAAATCTCTTGGGTTGCCTGGGCGGCTCAGTTGGTTAAACGTCTACCTTTGGCTCAGGTCAAGATCCCGGGGTCCTGGGATTGAGCCCCACATCTGGCTCTCTGCTTGGCCTGAGGTCTGCTTCTCTCTCTTGCCCTGTTCCTTCCCCTGCTAATGCTCTCTCTCTCAAATACATGAATAATATAAAAATATAAATCTTTACTTATGGTAAATTACTTATTAATTAATTCATTTATTCAACAATATTTAATGAGTGTCACAATATAATGGATACAGTTCTAGGCATTGGGAATGCAGTACAAATAAAGCTGATAAGGATCTTGCTCTTATCAAGTTGACGTTCTAGTAAAAGTGGATAATAAACAATGCTGTTTTCCAACTAGGAATGGACCTAGGGAATGGTGGAAACTGGTCTCCTAAAAATCATGATTAGTGTAACCCAGAATCCAACAGCCCAGAAAACATCTCCTACTCAACTGAAATGGTCTTATGCCCCTTTCTCCTTAAATTTTTCTCTTACCCTTCAACTAACAGCGCTGGCACAAACTGTAGGTGCTCGTTAATAGGATAGAGTCATGAATAAATTTAGAAAGAACTTGTGAAATATTATAGACTTTTAATGGGTATTGAATCATAGAATGTTAAAACTAGAAGGGAATTTAGCGATAATGTGGAAACCACATTATCGGGGATCCACCTGGATTATCAGTTTAAGCAATTAGACCTTGGACCCTGATGGAATGGAATATCAGGTGTTCATATTCTAGGCCAGGATGTCTTTCCTAGGTGGTGCAAAACTGGGGAAGGTTCTGGAAGTAGATGCCAAAATATGAAGGAGACTCCCTGAGATGGGTGGATTTATGGAAGAAAATAGTAAAGATGAACTTTATCTGTCTATCTATCTATCTATCTATCTATCTATCTATCTATCTATCTATTATTTTATTGCTATTTCTATTAGAATGAACCTCACCTGGGCCAAAAAAGAAAAAGAAATATCTGGAGTTAATGACTTTATTCTCTTATCATTCATTCACCTTTCATCAATTATATAATACAGAAATGTAGAAGTAACTATGAATGGTGATTACAAAGTAATCTGATTATTTAAGCCCAATAACCTACACATTATGACAAGGTGTTCCTGTCTCCATTACTTTGTGGTTTCAGTTCAGAGTGACTTTTTGTGTGGGGTTTCTCCTAGCCAATGAGAAATCAAAGATAAATAAAGTCAGTCAGCTTCTTTATGAGGTCACTGTGGGCATTTGGGGGCAGGATAATTCTTTGTTGTACTAGTCTGTCCTACTCAATGTAGGCTATTCAACGTCTCTGGCTTCTAAAGACTGAACGACATGGGCGCCTCCCTCCCATCATTTTGCCAATCAGAAATTTCCCCAAACACCCCAATGAGGGATGGGGAGGCTGCATTTTCCTCCTGATTGCAAACCACTGGTAATGGGAAAAATATATTTAAACACATCACTTCCATATGACACAAACTGTGCTTGGCTAAATGTTTGTGTTCACTGCTATGGGAGCACAGAGGAGGGGCACCTAACCAAATCTGTTGGTTCTCACAGGCATTTAAATAAGGGTTATTCCTATCAAAATAATCCAATAATACCATTCCTATTCAAAATATTTTAGAATTCTTTTCTGGATTACTTTTAGAGCCTGAGTCATGTTCTTTGAATTTGTTCAACCTAGGAAACTTTCTTCCTTTGGAAACATCCCAAAGTTGCTTGTAGCCAAGTCTTGTGAATAAGATGAGTGAACAAGCTGGACAATATTATTTTTAGGTAAAAACAGTTTCAAAGAACCCAAAATTATGAGCTGAAACTTAGTTGTTATTGAATCATGAAAAATGCTTAGGCCAGGTTTTAATATGAGGTACCACTTACTTCATTATTTTTCATATTTGTATTATTATTACAAGGTTTTTAGCACTCTGTTAGCACTGTGGATACATAAAGACAATTCCTATATTTAAGGAAATCACTATCTACTGAGGGAGATAAACAAGTAAATCAACAATTGTAGTTGCAAAATGGATACGTGCTTGCTAGAAGAGATATATTTGTGCTCCTGTGGGAGTGCAAAGGAGGGGCACTAGCTCAGTCTAACAGTGAGGAATGCAGAAAGTTTGCCAAGGGAATTTGATGCTTTATCTGAGTTTTGAATCTACAACATCGATTGGCTCAGAGGAGGAATGGAAGGCATTTAGGTAGAGGCAGCAACATATCCAAGGATACAATAGGTTGAAAGTGTAGTTCGCTCTGTGAGCTTCAAGTTTTGATGTCTGGAGCAAAGGGGCAGAAGATGACACTGGTGGGATAGGCACCATCCTTCATCATACCATTTTTAATGCACCTTAGCAAGAAATTTGGATTTTGTATTGATAATGAAGGATGGCCATGAAGACTTAAAGGATAGAAATCTGCTGATGCCTTTATTTTAAATCATGCTAGTAATATAGTGGAAAATGAACTGGAGGAGGGTGAAACCAGAGACAGAAAGTGGTTAAGGAAAGAGGAAAAGAGGAAAAGCAAGGAAGGAGAAAAATGATGAGGCCTTAAAAAAAGAGGTAAGAATGGGGATTAAAAGGCACCTGGGTGGCTCAGTCAGTTAAGCATCTGACTCTTGATCTCAGCTCTGGTCTTGATCTCAGGGTCTTGATCTCACGGTCTTGAGTTCAAGTCCAGAGGTGGGCATGGAGCCTATTTTTTAAAAAAAGGAGAGGAAGGATTCAAGGCATTAAAAAAATTATAAGGTTACACTAATTAAAACAATATGGTTCTGGGTCAGAGAAAGAGATCCATTCTGACCAATGGATCAAATAGAGAGTTCAGAAACCAACATGTGCATGGGAATTATTTATGCAGTAAATATGGCATTTTAATTTAGTAAGAATAAGATGGAATATTTGATAAAAGGTGTTGATCAGGGGCATCTGGGTGGCTCAGTTGGTTAAGCAACTGCCTTCCGTTCAGGTCATGATCCCGGAGACCCGGGATCGAGCCCCACATTGGGATCCCTGCTCAGTGGGAAGCCTGATTCTCCCTCTCTCTCTCCCCCTGCTTGTGTTCCCTCTCTAGCTGTGTTTCTCTCTGTCAAATAAATAAATAAAATCTTTAAAAAAAAGAAAAGGTGTTGATCAGAGGGGTATATTAATTCTAATTAATGAGTTACCAAAAACCTGATGCCTTAAACAATATGATTTCATTATCTTCCAGTTCTATAGGTCAGAAGTCGGACACAGGTGTCAGTGAGCTAAAATCAAGGTGTCAACAGGACTACATTCCTTTCTGGAAGGCTATAGGTAAGCATCTATTTCCTTGACTTTTCCAGTTCTAGATGCCACCCTTATTCATTGGTTCTTGGCCTCCTCTTCCGTCTCCAAATCTAACAGCTTTGCATTTCTCTAACCTTTTCATTTCTCTAACCATTCATGTTTCCCTCTGACTACTATCATGAATAATTCTCCATTTTTAAGGATTCATGTTAATTAGATTGGCCCCACCCAGATAATCCAGGAAAATCTTGTGATTTCAAATTCCATAACCTTAATCACATTTGCAAAATCTCTTTTGCTGTGTAAGGTAATGTTTATAGGTTCTGGGGGTTCGTATGATGACATCTCTTCTTTAAAAAAGAAAAAGAAAAAGAAACCCAGTGGTTATAAATAAATTTATGGGACAGACTTGACCCAATAAATATTTAAAACATCTGTACAGTAAAAGTTACCACAAAAAGCTACAAAGTTAAGAGACAAGTGTCAGACTAGAAAAAAATACTTGCAACAAATACAACAGACAAAGATAGTATCCATAGTATGCAAAGATTATTTCCAAACCAATAAGGAAAAAACCCAACCTGATAGAAAAATGGCCAAAGGATCAAACAGATAATTTAAAGAAGAAATAAAAGTAATCAATAAACAAAGAAGGGGATAAAGCTAAATTTCTTTAGTTATTAGAAAATATTATTTAGGAATTTCTATATATGTGCTAAATCTTTAAAGAAGGCAAGGGATGATAAAACATATTCAGGGTAATGTTTCCTGGGCAGAGGGGTGAAGTAGAGGGGAACATACTGGGAACTTTAACATTATTGACATTCTATTTCTCAAAATGACTGGTAAATTCATAGACGTTCATTTTTAGTTTTAATGTCATAAGTTACATATACTTTATTTTTATTTTTATTAATTTATATATTTTAAAAAGATTTTATTTATTTATTTGACAGAGAGAAACACAGCTGGAGAGGGAACATAAGCAGGGTAGTGAGAGAGGGAGAAGCAGGCTTCCTGCCCAGCAGGGAGCCCGATGTGGACCTCGATCCTGGGACTCCGGGATCATGACCTGAATGGCAGACGCTTAACGACTGAGCCACCCAGGCATCCTCTTTTTTATTTTTTTTTTAAGATTTTATTTTTTTTATTTGAGAGAGATCACAAGCAAAAAAGAAAGAGCACAAGTGGAGGGAGGCAGAGGAAGCGGGAGGAACAGACTCCTGCTGGGCAGGGAGCCTGACATGGGGCTCGATCCCAGAACCCTGGGATCTTGACTTGAGCCAAAGGCAGATAGCTTAACTGACGGAATCACCCAGGGACCTCATAAGTTACATTTACTTTAAACTTGTTTTTTTGTGTGTTTGTATCCAATGATTCATGATTTTAAAAACGGAAAAACAGGGTTGTTTTTGGTTTTGTTTTTGTTTACTTTTTATTTTGAAACAATTTACTTGAAACAATTTCAAACTTACAGAAAAGTTGCAAGAATTGTGCAAAGAACTCCCATATATCAATTGTCCCAATAATATTGTTTATAGCAAAGGATCCACTCCAGGTTTAAGTGTTTGTGATACCAGGATTTATAATAAGAAATATACATTTGATCTTCACCCTGTTTTTTGTCATGGAGATCCTAAAACCCTTAGAATTTCTGAAGTCATAAGAATGATAAAGGTGTCTTGATATTCATTACAAACCCCTTTCAACCACAGGTGACTTGGAAAGCCCCTAAGGATGGGGACTGGTTGCCAGGTGAACCAAACATATAGTTAGGAGGTTGGAAATCTCAGTCTCGCCTTTCTGACCTCTTTTTGGGAGAGGGGCTGGAGGTTGAATCAACTGCCAATGGCAGATGATTTCATTAATTGTGCCTACGTAATGAGGCCTCTAAAAACTCAAGACGGAGTTCCGTTGATGAACACATAGATTTGAGGAGGGTGGAATACCTAGAGAGCATGGAAGCTTCTTGCCCCTTACCTCATACCTTGCATATGCATCTCTTCCTGTTATCCTTTTATAATATGCGAGTAAACATAAGTAGATGTTCTTCTGAGTTCTGTGAGCTGCTCAAGCAAAGTAATCAAACCTGAGGAAGGGGTTGTGGGAACCTCTGATTTATAGCCAGTTGGGCAGTATTACAGGGAACAAACTGGACTCGTGATTGGCATCTGAACTGGAAAGAGGCAGTCTTGCCAGACTGAACCCTTAACTTGTGGGATCTGATGCTATCTCCACATAGATAGTGTCAGAACTGAGTTCATTGCTTCGTGGTGTTAAAAAAACACATAGTATTGCGCTGTGCCCAGTGGTCATGTCTCTCTAGTCTCCTTCACTCTGAAAGGGTTCTTTAGTCTTTCCTTAATTCCATGACCTTGACCTTTTTTAAGATTATAGGCCAATACATTTGTAAAGTATCTCTCAACATAGGTTTATTAGAAGTTTCCTTATAATCAGACCCAGATCATCCTGGAACATCATAGAAGTGAAATTGGATTTTTCTTATTGAATCCCATTGGATAGCCCACAATGTCAATTTATCCCATGTCTGATGACATTGATTTGATCAGTTGCTTAAGATGGTATCTGCCAGGTTTCTTGACTGAAATAATTACTA
Organism: Spilogale gracilis; assembly: GCA_004023965.1. Lineage (NCBI taxonomy): Eukaryota > Metazoa > Chordata > Mammalia > Carnivora > Mephitidae > Spilogale > Spilogale gracilis. Next base: position 12,770 of record PITA01000726.1, read on the forward strand.
TTTGAGGGGGGTACTTTGAGACTGTAAAATTTTGTTCTTCATTCCACTTTCACCCTTTAGTAATAGCATCCATTGATGCTTCTTGCCTGAATTGCTACTATGCTGATTGCCCAAAATTGATTTTTTTACCTAATTCCATCATTCCTTCTACATTTACTATTACAAAGAGTGAAATGTTCCCATTGCCCTGTCCCCAGAGATACCCATTACTAACATTAATTTTTGATAGTCTGGTGATTTTTCCCCCCAGATGTTCAGGTGTATGAGGGAGAAGCCAGTGGTTGGATTGATCCAGAATGAGTTCAGTAAACAACCATTCAAAAAAATAATTAAGTTAATTGCCTTGGCAAGAGTCAGGTTGAAGGGATGGATTGTGGGGTCTGCCTGGACGAGGTAGGAATTAAGCCAGAGACAGTGGACTGATGAGGAAGAAATGGAAAAGGCTGAGGACCTAAAACCTTGAAGTTAACCATGTTGTTAACGTGGTAGGGGAGCAGCTCTGAAGACATACACAGACTTTAGAGCACTTGGGCTCATGTGCTGGCTTGGTTTTGACTTTGGATTTCTCAAATGCTCATTAATGCTTCGAGTCTTTATATTTACATCTCATTGCTTAAGCACACAGAATGATTCATACTAATTGAAGTCAAGAAACAAATCAACATTGCCTTATCTTTGACTCTGACAATTTGGGGGTCTTGGTGTTGTTACGGTTTTACACCACCAACTTTGATGTTTTACTTCCAGTCCATAAAAGAAACACCATATTTTATTTCAGTTACTATTTTCCTTAATGAGACAGTAATTCTCCTGGCTTCTGTTGAAAGATCAGAACAAATGGCAGACCTTTACTGTTTTTGTTCCCAGCCCAAACAGAAACTTTTCTTGTGCTCAAGGTTTCTTACAGAATGAATCTGTTCCTTGATCTAAATATAACACCTCAATCATCATTATCAGAGTTAATCATCTCTGAACTTCTCAACATTTTCATTAGGCCTATAGTTTTATACCTCATGAGAGGTATCTTCTAACTTTGGACTTGATGTGAAAGTCAAAAATGCTTCTTCTCAGCATTGTTTTTAGGTCCACATATTTTTCTAACATGTGAAGTGACTCATCTGCAGAATTTACATGACTGAAAGTTTGGTTTCAAATCTTTGTCTAAATAATAGTCACTTATTTTTAAGCCAAGTAGAGCAGCCTTGTGTGCTACTGAAGCAACAAGTTGAGACATGCTGCAATCTTCTCAGTCCAGACAGTTCCTCCTCTGTTTCCAGGAATCATAGGAGAAAACAAGTGTCTCCTTAATTTGCAGCATTACTATGTTGCTAATCTGTGATTTCATGATGTATACTCAAGAAAAAAGGTATGAATATGAATACAAGGGCCTATGTTGGGGCTTTTTCTCTCATTGGCTCAGCATTTTAATATCTCTGACAAGCACCACTTACTAACACACTGGGGCCTGGAAAGTAAGATGTATTCTCCTGCCTTCTTGGATGACTGTTCTTTAATGGCTCTTTAAAAAATTCCTTGTTTGTGAATAATGAAGCCGATGTGTAGAGCAAACACTGTCTGCTTAATTGTCAAACCAAAAACTGCTTTCTCTTCTCCTCCTTCTTCTCCTTCTTTTGTGATAAAAGGAATGGAAGGGGCTAGCAGTCAATGTCAGACTCATGGCAACAGAGCCTGGCCATGTTGCAAAGCCTCTGAAAGATGTCTAGAGGACAAGTGGGGGGCAGTGGAGGAATCCACACCTCTCTAACCTTTTCTTCCTCTCAGCTAGGATTCCAAGTCATGTCTGTCTGATTCTCTTAACTGCTAGATTATGAAAAATTAGGTCTTTGAAATGAGAGCGAGAAAGAAAAAAAATGTCATCATGTATATTCATTTGGTTTGGGAATAAAAGGATGCCCTATAATTTAGAACAAGAGACAGGGATGACTCATTACAAGTATGAAGGTTATTAAGGAAATGAATAAATCGGTCACACCACTACAACTGTGCTTGTCATCACAGTAGCATTGCCAGTTTCCCTATACAGTTGGTAATTTGCTATTCCATCTCTTCTTACATGGTATATAAGACTCAATCCGGTATAACAATAAATATTAGAATCTTCTTCAAATCCATCTTTAGATGAGGCTATAAAAAGCTGTAATCAGAACAGATGCCAGATACCTCAGAACCTTGGAAAGAGCCATTCAGTGGTACAGCACTGAAAATCCACTGAGTTATCCAATGCAATAAAAAGTGTATTTAAAATTTGATCGTCATCAGTGTAAAAGGCTGTAATACTTGAAAATTAAGACTGTTTGGATAATGTTTAGTTAAATTGATACCCCAAACCAGGAAAGTGGTACAAACCTTAAACCCACCTTGTATTTCTTGAGTTTGATAAGTCTATAAATGTTTAACAAAAAGAATAAAAGCAATTTACATATGGCATCTTGGTTTGACTCCATTTAGACAATTAAGATCTTAGGGCTCTTGATAGTTTTGCTTATAAAGCTGACAGATTCTCAATCCATGTCAGCTAATGATGTGCTTAGACATGTCTCGGAGACCTTGTGAGCCTTGGAGTTCCCTTTTCACTGTCGTTTAGGCTGTTCCAGAGTTTTGTTACCGCTGTTGTCACAAAGTTTGTCTGCACCCAAGCCTTCTTTTGTATATCTTCTTCAAGGAAGAAGAAAAGCAGTCAGGAAGTGGGAAAGGGTAAGAGCACCTTCCCCCTTCAGCTACAGTCTGAAAGTTCCATGACATTCCATCCAGAAATTAAGAAGCATAGTCTTTGGAAATGGAAATAAATAAAAGTCAGTGTGCAGACTTTTATTCAGTGTTGAGAACATGGAGCCTTGCCCCAAGCAGACCTGCACTCCTATTCTGGTTTCTTCCCTTAATCCCTGTGTGACTTTATTTGTTTGCTTTTTATTATTTATTTATTTACTTTTTCCCTGCAGGACTTTAGACAAGTTTCCTAAGCGCTCCAGGCCTCAGCTTTCTCATTTCTAAAATGAGGATTACAGTAGTATCTATCTCATAGAGTTTGTTGTTAGGCTTGGATTAGGTAACGCATGAAAACACTGTGTAATGCCAGGCATATAAGCATTTAAAAATACTAGCTAATAAAACGCCAGTGCTATTAATATAAAAATATTATTTAAGATTTTATTTATTTATTTGAGAGAGAGAGAGAGAGAGAGAGAGAGAGAGCATGAGTGGGGGTGGGGCAGAGGGAGAAGGAGAAGCAGAGTTCTCTGCTGAGCAGGGAGTCAGATGCAGGGCTCAATCCCAAGACCCCAAGATCCTGACCTGAGCTGAAGGCAGACACTTAACCAACTGAGCCACCCAGGTGCTCCTATAAATATTTTTATTTGAAAAATGCACTATAGCCTTGGGAGGAGATGTTCCTATATCCTTTTGGGGGGGCCTTATTTAGAAATGATGTGGAAGGAGCGCATGAGTCACTCAGTCGTTAAGTTTCTGCCTTTGGCTCAGGTCATGATCCCAGAGTCCTGGAATCAAATCCCACATCGGGCTCCCTGCTTGGTAGGAGGCCTGCTTCTCCCTCTCCCACTTCCCCTGCTTGTGCTCCCTCTCTCACTGTGTCTCTCTTTGTCAAATAAATAAAATCTTAAAAAAAAAAAAAGAAAGAAAGAAAAAAGAAGTGACATGGAGTCTAAGAATTGCCTGGCTTGCATCACTTTATTAGTTGAAAAGAGAAAGGTTTTGGACAAAGCTTTCTCTAGTATCTTTGATACTTCTTTTTCTTTGATGGCCTGTTCTGTTTCAAATTTTATTTCTGTCTTCAGTGACTCTCCCTGTACCCTCAAGACAACCTAGGGCTCTGCATGCCAAGACATCCCAAGCAGTGTTTGAGCTGCGACCTAGGGCTTTTTGTCCACTTCATACCAATGAAAATCTCCTATTTCTATGGAGCCTTTCCTCTATAAATACCAGGATATAATTTTGGGGGTCTGGGTATATTAACATTCATTTGAATTATTTATATGCTTATTCAGTGCTCCCAGCCCATTATATTATTTATTGAGTGCCTACCACCATATTTCATTGAGTCTAAAATATGGTGATAGTGGGGGAATTGGATGAAAGAGGTCAAAAGGTGTAAACTTTGAGTTAGAAGATAAATAAGTACTGGAGACATGGAATCCAAACTGATAACCATAGTAACACTGTCTTATCATGTACATGAAAGTTGCTAAGGGAGTAGATCCTAAAAGTTCTCATCACAAGGAAAACAATTTTTTTTCCTCTTTTTTCTTTCCCTCTATCTTTTTGGTAAGTATATGAAGTGATAGGTGTTAACTAAGCTTATAGTGGTAATCATTTCACAATATATGTAAGTCACTACGTTGTATACTTTCAACTTACTTATATAGTGCTGTATGTCAATTATATCTCAATAAAATTGAAAGGAAAGAAAGTAAACTACATTGGCTGTAACAGTCACTTTTATTTTATGTAATACAAACAAAGATAAAAACCCTGCTAATTTCTCAGCATCACGCCATTAATTGTCAGAGACCTCCCAATTTCAGATATGTTCAAGGTAAAAACAGGTGCTGGAAAACCAGGTTTGAACAAGGAAAAGTTGGCCCTCAGGGAGCTTGCATTCCAGAGTGAAAAACACAGAATATTAAGAGAGGATACATATATGTAATGTAATTTCAGGTAGTGAGAAGAGCTAGGGAGAGCAATAAAGCGGGCGCCTGCGTGGCTCAGTTGGTCAAGCATCGGGCTCTTGGTTTTGGCTCAGGTCCTAATGGGGTTCCTGGCTCAGCGGAGACTCTGCTTTCCCACTCCCGCTCCTTCTGCCCCTTTCCCCTACTCGCATACTCTCTCTCCCTCTCTCTCTCTTTCTCCAAGATAAATAAATAAATCTTTAAAAAAATAAAGAAAAATAAAGCTGGTCAGAGGGAGAACTATACTATAGATAGAGTGGTTGAAGGGGGCTTCTCTGAGGAAGGGGCATTTGCATATAGACCTGTATGAAGTGAGGAAATGGGTCTTGTTAAGGTCTGGTGAAAGAGCTCTCTAGGCAGAGGAAACAAAGTGCAAAGTCCTGAGGGTGGGGGGAGGGGGCTGGCTCAGTCCATTGAGCCTGTGACTCTTCATCTCCAAGCAGGGAGTGTGAGCCCCACGTTGTGGGAGGAGTTTATAGTAAAAGAAAAAAGTCTTTTTTTCTGAGGTGGGCATATGCTAGATCTGTTTGAGGAAGAAATTTAAGAAGGCCCGTGTGGTGAAGCCAAGGCATAGAGGATCAAAAGGAAGGCTGGAGATATAGACAGAGGCCGGTTCATTTGTGGACTAATGATTTTAATGATTTTAGTGAGTTGGATTTTCTTCAAAGCATGAAGATAGCTACTGAAAGATTTTAAGCAAGAGAATGGTATGATCAGTTTTATATTTGTTCAAGATATCTCTGGCCACTGTGTGGGAAATGGAGGGTAGAAATCCAGGAGTGGAAGCAGGGATCCCAATTACCAGTAAGAGATAATAATAGCCTAGGCTAGCCTAGGCTAGGGCAGTAGCCTGTGAGAAGAGGAGAAATGGTAAAACTTGGAAAATTCTTTTGATGTATAGCAGATCAGGACTGAACTGTATGGATGTGGAAAGTAAGGGGAGTATGGAATCAAAAATTATTCCCAAGGTTTTGGAGCAGCTACTGAATGATGGGACCATTTATAGAATGGGAAGACTAGGAAAGAGTGGGTTTGGGGGCAAAAATTAAGAGTTTTGTTGTGGATATGCTAGTTCTGAGATAGGCTAAGGGAAGCTGTTATGAGCCAATTGGCTATTTGAGGTTGAAGCTCAAAGAGAGGTTGGGGCTGGGGACATATTTTGAACTAATCTGCATGGGGATGGTATTTAAAATCACTCAATGTGATCCTCAACACTGCTCCCATTTTAGAATCACTTAGGGAGCTTTACAACCTGTGAAATCGTTGCTTTGCCCACAGAGGCTCTGATACAAAACGGGCTTGTATTTGCTAAGTTTTAAAAAGCTTGTCTGGTGATTCAAATGGGTAGTCAGTCTCGAGAGTCAGGACCAAAGAAAATGAAATAGCTGATGGTCAGAAGAGAAGGGACAAGACAAGAAGAGAAGGAAATCAAGGGACTAAGCCTTAGTGGGCTCAAACATTTAGTGGATCAGGTAGAGAGTCTGGCAAGATCAAACGGAGCCCTCAAGGTAGGAGGGAGATGAGGATCATGCCTAGAGGTCAAATAAAGACAGAAGTACAAGGTGGAGGGAGTAATCAGCTAGTCAAATCCTGCTAGAGCTAGTAAGATAAGGACTGAGCATTAACTGTTAATTAGGCATGATGTTTGTGTTACAAACTGAACAGGAGATAACTAAATGCTCTTCCAATCTTTCTTCATGGTGGGTGTGTGTGTGTGTGTGTGTGTGTGTGTGTGTGTGTGTGTAAGGGAAAACTGGGAGTCATAAGATGTCTGATCAATCAGAGAATTGAGAAAAATAATTAAGATAGTAAAGGTGATATTACTGAAAACTATATTCTAAATCTACTCTTTTTTTCTTTTTTTTTTAAGATGGTGAATCTAAATGAATAAGTAGCCACTAAAAGTTTGGGCACTTGAGAAAAAGCAAAAAACTGTGCCTCATATCCTACTCTGCTAGCACAACCTCCGTTATTTACTCAGTCTTTCACTTTCATTTAGCAAATTCCTACTCTGCAGCAGACTCTGTGCTGGGAATATAGAAATAAACACAACACAAACCCTTGCCTTCAAGTAATTCAGGGGTTAGTGGAGGAGGTGAACACGTTAAAAAAAAAACAAACAAACATTATAAAACAAAGCAGTAAGTCATGTGATGAAGGTTCTATGCAGTATACTGAAGGAGCAGAGAAGCTAGAGAACTTGACATTGGGTAGTAAAAGATAGTTATGAAGGGCACCTTGGCAAACTAGAAAATTGCTCATGTTTTAATTTTAGTGAGAAAAATAAGATGGAAAGTTGGGTGTACACCCTGATTCTAACCCTGTAAAAAATGTGATCCCTGAAGATTTCCCAGTAAAGGAATAGCTTGGACTGAGTCTTAGACGATGGGCCAAGAGAATAAGGTCAGGAAAAGGTGGGGGACAAAAGAGAGTTCTGAGTTGGAAAAAGGCAAGAGAAGTAAAGCACGGCATAACCTGTTCAGCCACTGTAGTAACTGGTGTAACTGGAGTGTGGGCTTTCCAGGAAGGAGGAAGCAGGCATAAAACTGGAAAGACGGGCAGGTGATAACAAGATAAAAAGAATCACATAAACTCTGTTAGAGACTGAACTTTATCCAATCACTTATGAGTAGCCCCAGAAGAATTTTAAAATGGAAAATCATGCTCAGAGCTGGTTATAATACAAATATAACCACAGCAGCTGGACTGAAGGGCTGAAACTGAAGGCAGGAACACTAGTTAGAAAGCTTTTGCAATAATCTCAGTGGGAGATGATAAAGGCAATGGTAGAAGGATGGATGGATGGGATGAATTCAAAGGGCTCGTGAGGAGGTAGTATGGACTTAGGCAATGGTAAAGGTATGAGGAATGAGGGAAATAGTACTGACTCTCAGATCTCTGGTTTGGGTAATTGAATCCCTATCTCCATTCTTATTCCTGGCCACTTTTCCACCCGATATAACAAATGTAGGAGGAAGAAATTGAGGGACTCATGGAACAGCCAAGGGGACCTGTGTAGTGCTTGGTTTGAATACTCTGGAGCTCAAGAGAGGTGTGTGCACTGGACAAACAGATTTAAGAGTCCTCATTAAATATGTGATTCTGGGAGTTACAAGAGAGGATGAGATGAGACTGGGCAGGGAAGTTGTACATGTATCATTTGTGTGTTTTCCTTTTAGTTATTTTATTCTAATGTATCTTTAATTATAATTGGGTATATAGAAGTTTCATTTTCCTTTTTTATCTGACATTATATCCAAAGCTTTTGTCATGTTTCACTAGAGCTTTCAAAGCAGTCATCACTGTGGCTGAATAAAAATATACCAAGAGGATATGCTATAGTTATAGTTGACTTTACCTCTGTGAAAAACAATTTTATTCATAGCTCCCCCCCCCATGTTTTGTTTTGTTTTTTCCCTTGGGAAAGAGTCTCAGAAATGAGAATATATTTGTGTGTCATATAGTTAATGTGTGTCGTACATGGATATCCAAATTTCTCTCCAAAATAGGTGTACCAGGTTTTCCTTGATATAAAACAATGCTTAAGAATACAAGTTTAGAGATGGTTGGCTCAGTTGGTGGAATGTGCAACTTTTGATGTTGGGGTTGTAGGTTCAAACCCCACATGGGGTGTAGAGATTACTTAAAAATAAAATCTTTTTTTCTTTTTAAGATTTTATTTATTTATTTGAGAAGGAGCACAGGAGAGCACTAAAGGAAGGTGGGTCAGAGGGAGATGCAGACTCCCCACTGAGCAGAGAGCCCTATGTGGACTCAGTCCTGGGACTCCAGGATTATGACCTGAGCTGAAGGCAGTTGCTTAACTGACTGAGACACCAGGTGCTCTAAAAACAAAATCTTAAAAAAAAAAAATTACAAATTTAACTAGGTACTTCCTGTAAGTTGATATATTTGTGGCATGCATATAATTTTATTATTTATGTTAAACATCTTACTGAAGCAAAATACAAGTGCACCAAAATGTATAAATCTAACTGTACAATTTGATGAATTTTCAAAGTAAACACACTATGAACTTGAACCTAAATCAAAAACAACACATTACCACCATCTCATCTCCCTCACACACCCCCACTGTCTTGATTTTTTTTTAAAGATTTTGTTTATCCATTTGACAGAGAGATCACAAGTAGGCAGAGAGGCAGGCAAAGAGAGAGGAGGAAGCAGGCTCCCCGCCTAGCAGAGAGCCAGATATAGGCCTCAATCCCAGGACCCTGAGATCATGACCTGAGCTGAAAGCAGAGGCTTAACCCACTGAGCCATCCAGGTGCCTACTGTCTTGATTTTTTAAAGAAGATTTAATTTATTTATTTGACAGAGAGAGAGAGAGCGAGAGAGAGAGAGAGAGAGAGAGAGAGAGAGAGATCACAGGTAGGCAGAGAGGCAGGCCAAGAGAGAGAGGGGGAAGCAGACTCCCTGCTGAGCAGAGAGCCCGATGTGGGGCTCCATCCCAGGACTCTGAGATCATGACCTGTACTGAAGGCAGAGGCTTAACCCTCTGAGCCACCCAGGTGCCCCCCCAATGTCTTGATTTCTAACACCATGGACTAGTTGCCTGTTTTTGAACTCTATGTAAATAGCATCATGCAGTATGTAATATTTCTTGTCTACTTTTGTTCAACATTATGTTTGTACAGTTTATCCATGTCACTGTATGTAGTCATCCGTTAATTCTCATTTCTGTATAGTATCTATTTAAGTGAATGTTTATTCCTGTATTTATTCTGGTGGACATTTGAGTAGTTTCTAGTTTGGGGCTGCTATGAGTAGTGCGGTTTTATGAAATTGCTGTAGATGTCTTTTGATGAATATATACATATGCATTTCTGTTGGGAATTGACCTAGGAATAGAACCGACAGATCGTAACATATGTATATGTTTAGGTTGGGTAGTTACACTGCCCTCAGTTTTCTAAGGATATCGCTTTTCAATCCCACCAGTGTATGGGAGTTCCCAATGCTTCACGCATTTGCTGACATTTTGTCCTCTTCACTTTAGCCTTTCTGGTGAATGGTATCTCATTTGGCTTTAATTTGCATTTCCTTGTTAACTAAAGATGTTTAGCATCTTTTCATGTTTTTTGACCATTTGGATGTTCTCTTCTGTGAAGTAACTGTTCCAGTTTTTTGTCCACTTTTGTACTATTTTGTTTGTCTTTTCCTTATTGATTTGTAGGACGTTTTTGTGTTTTTTTTGTTTTACATATTCTGAATAGAAGTTCTTTACAGATATATGTGTTGCAAATGTATTTTTCCACTCTATGTTTGCTTTCATTATCTTAAATCTTTTGGTGATTAGATTAATATAGTTTCATCTGTCAAATTTGTTCATTATGGTAAGCATATTTTGTGTCCTAAGAAACCTTTCCCTACCTATAGATCATGAAGATATTTCCTTATGTTTTCTTTTAAGAGCTTTATTTTTTGTTTCATATTTAGATCTACAATCCATCTGGCATTTATTTTTCATGTGGATATCCATTTGACAGCCTAAATTTTTGAAAAGATTATCCTTGAGGCACCTGGCTGGCACATGACTCTTGACCTCAGGGTTGTGAGTTCAAGCCCCACACTGGCGAAGAGCTTACTTAAAAAAAAAAAAAAAAGAAAAAGAAAGGAAAAGAAAAGATTATCCTTTCCCCCATTGCACTGGGTATTAATATTTTAAGGTTTGTTGCTGTTATTGTTATTTTTCCAGTTTAACATATGGAAAACGGTACCTCTTTAATTTGAATTTTTTGGTTATTTGGTAGTTTGACATTTTTCTATTGTATTAATTAAGATAGAACAGGCTCCAAATAGCCACTAAAGTACCAAATTTCAGACACTTAAAAAACATAGGGTTTTTCCCTTCATCCAAAGTCCAATGCCAGTGGGCCAACTTCTAAAGCAGCGGGTCTCCCTGCAGTGACTAGGAGATCCAGGTCACTTTCATCTTGTGGTTTCACATCATTATGTGGCTTCTGTGATCCCTGTTAAAAGAGAAGAGTGTGATGGTGGCACAGACTCTCAAATCCTGGCCTGGATGGGACACACCCGACTTTTGCTCATGGTCTTGTTGTATATAACTGGTAACATAGTCCACTGTTCCTGAAGGAACCTGGGAATAGTTTTCACTTGTGCTCAGGGTGGAGAGGTAGTAGTTCCACCACATTCCCAAAACTAACAAATCATATTTTCCACTTTGTGAATTGCTGGTGTCTGTGGCACACTCACAGGGAATATTTAATGTTTGTATTAAATTAAAACAACCTGTAAAATTTCTTGCCTTGAACTCTATTTTAACTCAATAATGCTATCTCCAATACATTGTAAGCTTGCTTACTAGATTTTTACCCATCCTTTCCTTTCTAGTCGTTTTGTGTTATTTTATTTCAATGTATTTTTTATAAGCAGCAAAGTATTGGATTTTAATTTTTAACACAATCTGAGAAGCTTTTTCTATTAGTAAGGAATCTAAATTTAATAACTAAACTTACAATGCTTAGTCTCTCTATTGCCATGTTTCCGTGCCTTTGTTTTCATATGTGCATGCTGTTTCTTTTCAGTTTTGTCATTTGCTCTGCAGACTTGGTTTTGTTTGTACTGTGATTTTAGGTTGACATTCCTCTGATTCTGCTTATGAGTTCCTGTGAGTTTTAAGCAAATACCTTTAAAGTCTACATTTGTTTAATTGTACCAATAAAAAATCAAACAGCAACACTTGGAAGCTCTATGGAAAAGAAGACACCAAACATTCCCCTCCCCCATCTGTTGCTTTTTCTTTTTTTTTTTTAAGATTTTATTTATGTATTTGACAGAGAGAGAGACAGTGAGAGAGGGAACACAAATGGAGGAGTGGGAGAGGGAGAAACAGGCTTCCCGCTGGGCCGGGATCCCGACTCAGGGCTGGAGCCCAATTCAGGGCTTGATCCCAGGACCCTGGGTCCAGGCACTCAGGTGCCCCTTGTTGCTCTTTATTAATCTAAACTGGGATAGTAAATCCAGTCATTTGAAAATACACAGGGTTTTTTTTTTTTCATAAAGTAATTGTTATTCCTATAAAACATTTGGATAATACCCAATAATACAAAGTCCAGTCACAAAAATCTGCCATCATTGTATCACACCAAGACAATCACTGCTAATATTTTAGTGTACTTCCTTTAAATGTTTTTAGTATGTACATTTTATATGATTGAGACTACATACACTGCTTTATTCACTGAAATCAGTGAATCAGTTGTTAGTGATTGTAAAATCTTCACAATCATTTTTTAAAAATATTTTATTTATTTGACAGAGAGAAACACAGCCAGAAAGGGAACACAAGCAAGGGGAGTGAGAGAGGGAGAAGCAGGCTTCCTGCCAAGCGGGGAGCCCAATGTAGGACTCGATCCTGGGTCTCCGGGATCATGACCTGAGCCGAAGGCAGTTGTCCAACCAACTGAGCCACCCAGGCGCCCCTTTTACAATCATTTTTTAATTAAACTATTTATTTATTTATCTGAGTGGAGGGGAAGGGCAAAAGGAGAGAGTGGTAAGCAGACTCCCTCCTGAGTGCAGAGCAGGGAGTAGGACCCAATCTTATGACCCTGCGATCATGATTGAGCCCAAATCAGGAGCTGGACACTTAACCGACTGGGCCACCCAGGCACCCCTTCACAATCATTTTAATGACTTTATTATATTTTATAAAGTAGATGAACCATAAGTTATTACATACCCTCATTAATGTACATAGGTTATTTTTAATTTTTAATTATTATAAATAATGTTGAAAGGTTATCTTTGTACAGAAAGAGGAAACTCACTTTTTTTTTTCTAATTTAAAATTAATTTCTTAGAGGAAGCACCTCGCTGGTGCAATTGGTTAAGGGCCGGACTCTTGGTTTCAGCTCAGGCCCTGATCTCAGGGTTGTGAGATCCAGCTGCCGGCCGGGCTCAGCACTCAGCATGGAAGACTCTTTTTCTACCCCTCCGCATTCCCTTCCCCCTCCTAAAATAAATAAATAAATCTTCAAAAAACAAAAAAGATTATTTTCTTAGAACAGAGTCCTACAATGAAATTAGTGCAGGAAGCCCAAGCGGGGATCGATCTCACGACCCTGATATGCAGACCTGAGCCAAAATCAAGTCTGACGCTTAACTGATTGAGCCATGCAGGCACCCCAGGAATAATTTTTTAAAAAAGATTCTTGATCCATATTGCCAAATGACCGCCCAAAAGAAATCCCATCATTATAAATAAAATCTCAATATAATTATATTTTACTACAGTTCAGTTAGCATTTTAGACTTAGTACCAATTCATCTCGCATTATTAGTGTTTATATTAATTTATGTCTGTAGCTAGTCTGTTTTAGATATCTCTGCCAATTCTTTCCAACCCCATCTTCCAAATCATGAGTTCTTTTTATGATTCAGTGATTCATGATTTTATGATTCATCAAATTGTGTCAATTTATGGGAGAATGTTCCTGTATGCTTTTTTGTTGATTACCAGTGCAAGTAATGCTTTTCACTTAATTGGAAGGCTTCTCTTCTGCATGTCGAGTAATAGATGACTTCGTTTCACTGGGGAAAATTACTTTTGTTAGTAGTATCCCTGTTCTCTCTCAACCCATAACAACCCATAGAGCAAAGAATGCTAAATTAAAAAATGCAGTTCTACAAGGTATTGGAAAGTACGTAGCAGCTTCTATATTAGGCAAAAAAAGGGGAAAAAGTGAAGATTGAACTAGAAGTTTAAGACTGCATGACTGCATGAAACTGAAGATACAAATAAAAAAATAGAAGAGAGCCTTAAGTTTGTCTGTGGAATAGATCCAGATTTGGTGGTTAAGTTTTGACCCTTGAAAAGGAAATAACAGTTTAGATAATTTTTAGGTTAAAATCGCTATTCTTTTAAGGAACCTCAAATGTGATCTCTCCTGCCTCTACATGCTCCCATTTACTTATAAATACTTATACTTTACCTCTGGCATGGATCATTTTTCTTTGGATGGTAATCATTTGCCTGACTCTTCTCTGCTCTCACCTCTAAGCTCCATGTCTGACTCATTTCTGTACTCCCACAGCACCTGGCAAATTGCTTTACGCAGGGTAAGTGCTCAACAACTATTTCCTGAAATGAATGTTTATTGGTCCATAACTGTTTTTTACTGATGGATGTACAGGTCATCAACCAAACATCATCTTTACCAAACCCTCTCCCCCATGAATTGATAAACCTGAAGGAACCTGAAGGAAACCATTTCCAGTGCTAGACCAGTAGTGAAGCAGATATTTACTTGAGGATTTTCTCATGGTGGCAATTCTAGAAATTTCATTGTATTATATGGATTTTAAGATATAATTTTCTTTTTTTTTTTTTTAAAGATTTTATTTATTTGACAGAGAGAAGCACAGCTAGAGAGGGAACACAAGCAGGGGGAGTGAGAGAGGGAGAAGCAGGCTTCCCGCCGAGCAGGGAGCCCGATGTGGATGTGGGACTCGATCCTGGGTCTCCAGGATCATGACCTGAGCCGAAGGCAGTCGCTTAACCAACTGAGCCACCCAGGCGCCCCAAGATATAATTTTCTTAACCTCTTCCCATAAGAAACCACCTTTAATTTCCCCTCATATTAACAACATTTTCCTTAAAACAAAACAAAACCAAACCAAACCCAAACCCGCCTTTTCATTGTCTCATTAAACAAATTTATTTTCCCTTAAAGACGTGTCTATGTGTGTATGTATTTACTTATAATCACAAATGCCAGGGTTTGTGTGTGTGTGTGTGTGTGTGTGTGTTTACATTTTGTCTAACTTTTTATTGTAAGTGTACACAGTTTGATTAATTTTCACGAACTGTTTAACATACACTGCTAACCACACCTGGTTTAAGGAACAGAATATTACTTGCACCTCAGAGAGCCTCCACCTGTTTTATGGTGTGGCATTTTTACTCCTTTTTGGAGGGGGAAGAAATTCTCATCAATACTTGACATTTCTATATCGTTTCAAAGTTTCTAAATATGTATGAAGTTATAGACATCTCCACTTATTTTTGTCTTGTATCTAATTAAGAAAGATTTAGCACTTTATATTTCCTGGAAAAGCATTAAGTGATTTTGAAAGTCTTTAAGCTGTGTCATTGGAAAAATATTGTCAAAAATTAAGAACAATATTAATTTTTTTTAAATTTTTTTAAGTAACATCAATTTCTGTGCCTACAAAAACATTTCATATTGCAGAAACAGAGTTCAGTGTAAGGTTTTGGGACTCTTTCATCTTCCCTCTAATGTGATGAATTTATATTTCAATTTAATCAGTAAAACTTAGAATGAGTGAAGTGGAACACTAGACTTCTTGGTTTTATATGTTTTCTTAATCACTTTTCTGAGTAGACTGCTTTGTTAAGAGATATACTATTGATTTTAAATCTGAGCTGTATGAGCACTATTTGCTTGTTGTACTTTGTTTTCATAAACATGTTGTAATACTCATGTCCTTGGAGGACAGCTTCTAGTACACTCTGGGGAGGTCATATTGCACCAAAGTTGAATACGATTTTTTTTAACCTCTGGCGAAATGAATCAGATTTGAGAATCTAGTAATTCCAGTTTTATTACGTATAGATCAAACCCTCTCCCCCATGAATTGATAAACCTGAAGGAAACCATTTCCAGTGCTAGAGAGAGCAGAGAAATTATAACGTAGCATGTTATGTACAAAACCTTGGAACTATCTCTGCAGGAATATGGATACCAAAATCTTCAGGTAGGCTCTGTGAGTTATGCAGTGCAGTTAGAACAAACTCAGTGAGATGAGAATTGTTCATAATTCAAGGTGATGAAGTCATTTGTCTAAGCATCTACCAAAAAGACTATTGAGGTGGCATGTTGTGATGATAGTAGGACAGGCATCTTTAGAGCTCCCATCTGTGTGCATACATTTGGGCAAAGAAGGAATTCAAATCTGGGGATGAGTCCAAGCCAAGGAGAAAAGGAGGGCATCTAAGTTCAGTCTGATAAAGAAGGCACAGTTTTCTTCATGCCTTAAACATTTGTAAGATAATATTTCATATGTATAAGAGTAAATCATACACATGAGTAGCTTAAAGAAAAAGATAAGACAAACATATCCTCCCATCCAACTTAACTAGTAGCACATTTACTGATGCTTCTGAAGCCCCTGTCAGTTCTCTCCTTTACATCCCCCCCTTTTCCTGACAGAAGTAATCACTCTGATTTTGGCTTTCCTTTTCTCTTCCTAGTTTTGCCATTTCTCCATTCCTAAACAACATATTATTTAGTTTGAATCTTTTTGAATATTTTCAAATGGAGTCAAACAGACCACATCCTTCTTTAATTTGTCCTTTTTAACCAGCATCAGGCTTGTGAGCATTTTAATTGTTGAGTAGTATGCCATTGTGTGAATATACATAACTATTTATTTATCCATTCTCTTGTCGATGCACATCTGGGTGGTTTTCAGTTTTTGGCTGCTGTGGACATTCTTGTTCTTATGTCCTGTAGCACATGATCAAGAATTCCTGTAGGACGTATTCTTTGGAATAGAATTTCCAGGTCATAGTATTCAATTTTACTAGGTAATAACTCATTAACAATTTTCTGCTTAGTTTAAAAGGGCCAGGGTTGCCAGATTTAATAAATAAAAATATAGGATGCTCAGCTAAATTTGAATTTCATATAGACAACCAGTACTTTTTTAGTGTTAGTATGGTCTGTTCAAAAATTATATTTCATCTGGCAACCCTAACAAGGTCAGTAAACTTTACCAAATCATAAACATCACGAAGTGTAAGGAGTGGTAGGGTATTTGGTCCTTTCTTCCTCTGCCAGAGCAGCCAACCCAGTTGTTAGCTCAGTGGGCTCAAATGCTTGCTAGCCAGTCTGTGGGTAATTAAGTGGCTCAATCAATATGTATATGGCATCAACTTGATGCCAGGCAGGTGCTAGACTTTGGAAATACAATTATAAACATGACGGACAAGGGCCTTGTCCTCCCTAGGCTTTTAGCCAAGGCAGGGAAATAGACAGCAAAGAAATGATGTATGTGCTATGGGAGCAGCGATTTGCTGGAGAGGGAGCCCTGAATTGTTACTTTTGATGACTTTGGAGTTGTAAATACTGATTTCAAGCTACCAGTGTGACATCACTGAACTGAGTGATATGCACAATATGCTCTCTGAGCTGAATGAACTGGCTGTAGCACCCCACTGTATGGGGGAATACTTAGAAAGTACACTTCATCCATTCTCTAGGCCCATTTCTGGTTGGTTTGGGGGAAAGGAACTTAGGCATTAATTATTTCGCCAAATTTAGAAGGAACCAAATGGTAAGAGTATAAAGTGCATTTATTGTATCTATAGTATCATCAGCTTTGCATATTTTTTATTATGATGTATATAAATGGAGTCTAATAAACATAGTTGTAAATTATGATCAGTGGATAGATTAGGGCTCAGATATTCCCTTTTATATATGACCTGTCAGGAGACCCTTCAAGATCTTTATCCTGCATTGTTTCCCTCACCTGTATCCTAGTTCACTGATCTTCATCATTCATTCATTCATTCCTTCCTTCCACAAACACTGACAGAACCCTTGACCTATGCCAAGCACAGTACTTAAGGGCTTGAGTCTGTCTTTGTGGAACACCCAATTCGCAGAAGAAACATTTTCCCCAGCTCATCCTGATTCTCTCTGGGCAGGTTTACTGCATTCTCCTTTTATTTGCTCAGTTCACTCCTGTATTCTCATGCTGGCTTTCCCTCTGGGAATATTTTCTCAAAGAATCTTGCCAAAACCCCCTTTTCAATGATCTTTTCTTGCTTTTCTTTCAATTTCTCCTTCCCCAGTGGCAGGTGTTCCTTGCTGTGTGAATCTGGACTCTCCTGACTGTTCTGTACCTTGTCCTGTTGTTCAGGTCATCACTCTAACCATCCCATTTATCTCTATCAGATGGTTTTTGAATGCCTATATACTAGCTGATGTGTAAGATGTGGGAGCCTCTACTCACCCTTGAAGTTTTCATTTATCATAATCGTTTCATAGAATTATGGGTTTGTATAATTTCAGTTTTAATTGAAACTGTATAAATTTAATTGTATAAATTCAGTTTTAAAAATGATCCATTGTACCAAGCTTAGAAAATCATAAAGGAGGAAATAATAACTAATCTCATAACCCAAGGTTAGCTATTTTTAACTGTTTGGGGGGTACATCCTTGTAGTCATTTGTTATGTATGCTTATATGCAAATTGGGATCATACTCACCTTTTCACTTACTACAGTGTGAAAATTTTATCAGCTATTTCATTATTCTTTGAAAACCTGATTTTAGATGATGGCATGGTATTCCATTTTCGGGCTAAGCCATGGTTTATTTAATTCGCTCTGGACTGCTGGCAATAGCCTCTTTACAAGTAAGTTAGTGTTGAGGATCTTTAACATAAACTACAAGAAAGCAGGAATCAATCATTTAATTGTCCTTGCTAGACAGCACTCATAACCACAATATATCTAAATTGAATTATGTTTATGCTGTGATCCTCTATTTACCACTTAAAATAAAAGGAGCAGGTCTGCTTAAAATGTAACCCGGGTTGGTGTAAAGATTGAAGCTATGGAGAAGGTTGGGAGGAAGATGACCTACCATCAAATCTCTTTGGTTGGGTTCTGTCTACTACCGGAGAGGAGCTAAGCTCTGTATGAAGTCTAGGCATTGGTAGGCACTTTAGAGATCACCTAGTGATGCTAACCTCTTCTTCACAGGTGAGGAAATTAAATCAAGAGTGATAGGTAACTGCTGAGGCTCATACCAGGTGTCTTGACTCCCGCTGTCCTATGCTCATTTCACCACAATCAGCTAAGCTTAGTCTTAAAATACAGAAAGGTCATACATTTACCTACATGTCCTTACCGTAGCTCTGCTTCCTCTTAGAGTGCATGTACTTTGGTATAAAAGTTGAATATTAAAGTTCTAGGTATGTATCCAAGAGAAAAGAAAGCATATATCCACATAGCCACTTCTACAGGAGGGAAAGAAAGTTCACAGTAGCACTATCTGTAATAGCCTGAATGTGGAAACAATGCAAATGTTCATCAACAGGTGCATGGATCAACAAAGAGGGTATATTCATGCAATGGAACACTTGGCAATATAAAAAATAAACTATGAAGTGCAACAATATAGATGAAACTCAATTATATTGAGAAAAAGAAGCTAGACAAGTACAGACTGACTATATGATTCCGTTTATTCAAAAATGGATTCATTTATTCTGCAAAATGCAAAGTATGTGACAGAAAACAGATGTGTGGTTATTTGGGGGAAGGGGTTGGAGTGTAAGAGGAACATCAACAGGGTAAAGGAAACTTTGTGGAAACTGATGGATATTATTATCTTGATTGTAGAATTGCCTTAGGGTTGTATACACGTCAAAACTTACCATATTGTACACTTTACATGTTTATTGTATGTCAGTTATACTTCACAAAAGTTGTTTAATTTGTGAGATCTGCCTCAAGTTTGAAAAGCAGAACATAACTAAAAACTCACTGAAAAATCTGAAGCATAAGAAACCCAAAATTACTTCAGAAGATAACTGACAACCAAGGTTCTATTCTAGTATGATAGTTTATCTGAACACAACATTACTGTGAGAAATGCAAAGTCATAAAAAGAAAAAATAGAAATGACATTTTTGTCCCCCTGGTAATCATACCATTTCCTCCTGTCTATGCAGTTGCTCTATATCATAATCTGTTTAGTGTTCTATTCAATTTGTTTTTTTAGAGAGCAATAACCTTGTATTTTTCCGGAGCTACTAGACTGCTCTTTTATGAACAAGATGCCCAATCCCTGGTGTGTCTTACGTGTGTGTGGGTGTATAGAAAGCTACACTGTATCTATAAATTTTAGCAAATGCTGTAATTTGCTTTGGGATTTTCTAGCTCGGACTCAGCAGTGGCAAGGAAACAAATTGGAACTTTCTAGAAACCATGCCCTCTTCCATAGGATGAACACTGGATAGTTTACTTAAATATGAGTTAAATCTTTTTTTTTTTTAGAAGGCCCATTTAGTCTTTTTTTTTTTTTTTTTTTAAGAACTGCTATACCATACACACAGTACACAACACCGGTAAAGATTCTTTCTCCTTTTTTGAAAACCTTACAAATTTTATTTTCATCCACCTTCGCCCCCAGCTCAGTTTCTTAGGTTTTTCAATCCGGTAATCATTCCCATTCTGCAGACGGGGAGACGCACGCAGGGTTTTTGTTTTTGTTTTTTTGCACAGTAGAGGAGCAAGAAAGAAGCAACTCTTAACTTCTCAGTTCCATTTTGAGAAATGATCGCATCGAACTCCTGAAAGCGACAGCCCAGCGAGAGCAGAAGCATTTCTCCCCAGGCTGGGTGTGGGTCGGGAGCCAGGCGCGCTTCCGCGGGAGGGGGGGTGGTGGGGAGAGTCAGGTGGCAGCGGAGCGGGAACCGGTGCCGGGGCGACGCGGCGGGGGCGCGTGCGGGGTGCGCCTTCCCCCGGCCGGCGCGGGGACGCGGCCCCCGACTCCCGCGCCGCGCTGCTTTCCACGGATGCGCCAGGGGCGCCCGGCGCCCGCGTGTCCTCCCTCCCTCGCCATAACACCCCCGCCCCCAACCCCTGGCAGGTCCCTCCCCCATGCCTGCTCCCGCGGCCGTCGCCGCCGCCGCCGCCGCTACCGGAGGCGCAGGAGCCTCGCGATAGTGTTTGCACAGGCGGCGCGTGACGCCGCCGCCGCCTGTAACTGATGCAGAGGTTACCCCGCCGCCTCAGCCGCCACCCACCGCCCGCCGCCGCCACCCAGGCGACGCCGGGGCCCGACGCACTGCAGAGGTGCCGGCAGGTTCCGCTCGCGGAAGTCTCCTCGGCCGGCGCAGCCCGCGCTCCGCCTGCACTCCGGCGGGCGCCCCCTCGACGCCTCCGCCGCCGCGCTCCTTCCCTCCGCCTCTTCGCCGGCGCGCCCGCCTGCTCCCTCGCTTCTCCCCCTTTTCCTCCTCCCCGTCCCCTCTCCTCCCCTCACCTCTTCCCTCCCTACCTCCCCCCTTCTCGATTTCCTCCCCCATCCCCTTGACTCTCCCCTCCCTGCCCTCGCTCGCCCTCAGCGCGGCCCCCGCCATGACGGAGGCGGGTGCCGGTGCCGTTGCCGCCGCTGCCGTCGTAGGGGGGGAGTCGGGTTCCCAGAAAGTAGCTTGATGAGTGTCCAAAGTAGCAGTGGAAGTTTGGAGGGGCCGCCATCTTGGTCCCAGCTCTCCACGTCTCCAACCCCGGGCTCGGCAGCGGCGGCCAGGTCCCTGCTGAATCACACGCCGCCATCCGGGAGGCCCAGGGAAGGTAAGCGCCGCCGTGCCCGCGCCCGCTCGTGGGCCTCCGCTCCCGCGCCGTAGCCCCCGCGCCCCCTGGGTCTCTTCCCCCTACCCCAGGGTGGGGGATGGTGGCGGGGTAGACGCGAGGCCGCCGGCTGCGGGGAGGTGGTGCGCTGGCTGTGGGTGGTGGTTCGCGGGTGGCGGCGGCGACCGACGAGGGGGTGCGCGCTGGAGGGGACCGGGTGAGGCGTGCAGACTCGTATGGGGTTCCTAAGAGCCAGCACTGCTAGGGTAGGAAGCCTCCCCCCGGGCACCAACCCCTTTCTGCTCCATTTGCTAGTACACTCAGTACTCTTAACCTCCTGGCCTTCGGTCTCTGGTGGGTTTTCCCTCCCGTTGAAGCATTCATCCTTGAGCCCCCTCCCCTTCCCTCGTGCACTCCTCCCATAGAGGCGGTCCCCGCTCTGCAAGCTTTGCAGCCCGGGACCCGGAGGATGCCCTCGCTAGCAGGGTCCCTGCCCTTTGGGGGAGAGTCGCTTAAATTATCAACGCCGACTTTGATCCCCTGCCTGGCCCTTTACAGCAATTTAAACGACAGACTGACTCGTGGGCAGGCTTTGAAAGCCACCCCCTCCAGATGGCTGCAACTTTCTTGCTTTCGCCATCATCTCCTGCGTGTTTGTGCGTTATCTCTCTTCTGCAAGTGGGTTAACTGTTCTCTGACACGGTCGTGGATTTTGTGGGAAATACCGGCGTAAAGGTTAATGCAAACACGCACGAGATCGGTTACAATTGTTTTCTAAGTTTTCTGGTTTCTTGTATGCAAGTGTGCTGCCACCAGATGTAGCAGTTACACAGCTAGTAAGACGCAGGAGTGCTTTTTGACTAAAATTTCAACTTGATGTATTTAACTTTAATTATATGACATAAAATGAAATTTGAGAGAACACGCATTTATGAAGGAAGAATAAATATGCATGGAATCGCGTTTAACGCTCTTTTGTCTGGGAAAACGTTCTGCGGTATTCATCAGCAATTGTTAAATGGGCTGTTCACTCCCAGTTGTGTCAGAAGGAGGCTGTAACCACATTTTCAAAAAATGTCTGGAAGTCCAGGAGTCTTGTGAATCCTTAAGAAACCAGGAGCTTTGATTTATGTATGAAATGGTGGGGTTAATTTATTTTGAAAATATCTGTCAATATTTACTACCCAGCCTTGACAATTGTTAATCAAGTGTTTTGTGCCCTAAATCTAGTGGCTCAGGCATAGCATTCTTTGTCATTTTGTTCCTGTGAGCATGTGTGAAAGTGACAATAGGCTCAAAGATTGGCATGAATTTGCTCCAGAAAATTCATGGAAAGGTTTGATTTATGGCATCCATTAAACATGCTGAATGCACCGACAGACATTTTTCTGCTTTTCCATCTCATTCTCAACGCTGAGTCTGATTATTAGAAGATAAAAGTTTATTTATTGACTAATTCAAATTTAGTGCATCTGGCGATTTTTCTTTTTGCACTTGAAAATTTGTAAATGAATGTTTCAAAGTCTATTTTGTACATAGAGCAGTTGGTGCTTTTAGCATGGTTCTATTTTTGTAGTTTCATTAAGATGCTTAATGATAGTGTTATCAGTGGTAGTGTAATGAGTGATAGTAAATGATGGTCTTGGGAAAGCCTGTCTTTTTTAAAGGCTTTACCTTCTCTTCGTTCTTTAGTTATTGAGCCATTTCTGTGAGTCAGACTGTACTAGATACTGAGGACATAGTGTTGAACTGTTCATCTGTAATGTCAATTACCAGTATTAGTAATTTGGGGGCTGCAAAATCTAGATTGTGAGTTTTTGAGGTTACTTCAGCTGTAGTTAAAAAAACTTCTGTACTCTTCTGCACTTTTCCTGATGTTTGAAAATTCTGAGGGGTTAGAATAATTTAGCTTGAACTTAGAAATAAACAATTCTTTCTAGAAGTTTGGATTATAGTAGGCTTTTATATAAAGTAAATTAGTGAATCTTTTGTTAATGCAGTAAGCCATGCTTTTGTGATTGTTGCATTTCACCAAATACCTCTATGGCCACAGTGATATATTTCTTTTTAACCAACCAGTATGTAAGTTAAAACTGTTAATCTTCTCTAAGGTTATATATATTTATCTTGAAGATACTGTCTCAGATATCATTAATGTTAACAAGAATTGCATGTGTGAAACCCTGACATAATGATGGAGACATTTTCTATTGAGTGAGATCCCAGTTTTCATTTTAATAGTGTTAGCGTCTTGTGCAGGTATTCACATTAGTATATTATATAAATAGATGTAAATTAAAAGATCTTTGGAGTTTCGGTGACTGTTAGTAAAAATACTATCAGTGGAACTTGAATATGTGTACCAAGGTGGGAACAAACTTTCTGAAAAATTGAGTAATTTAATGTAATATATAATAGAAAAATTTAAACTTAAAAGTTACATATAGTGTGTACACTGTACAAGTTATGTGATAAACTGCTTTTAAGCAAACCTAACTTTGAAAATGGGCTGTTTTGAAGATATCAAATATCTGTGAAAATTGATTATTTTGAAGTTTTGATATATTTGAAACCAAAAGTCTAATATTATAATCTGATTATTTTCAGTGCTGCATATTTTGGCTTCCTTCCTTTCTCATCCTATTCCTCTTATCTTAATATAGTTTTACTTGGTTACAAATAAAATACGCCTTTAAATATTAAAAGATATAGGAATTTGTTGGAATTTAGGAATACGTGTGTTACAGTGTAGACAACTTCTTTTCCTGAGTCCCAAAGCTTTTCCTTTATCAGTCTTGCAGTTCCCTGAGAGGTGCTCAGCGGTGTAGCTCTAGATTTCATGTTGGATCACCTCTATCCCATTTTATCTTCTAATAATTATATGAGTAAGGAGATGCGAAGTTAAGAAATTAAGTAAATTTCTAAATAGAGGTTAGTTTTGCATTACTGAGACCTAGGAACCCAGTGTCATATTGGCTAGATGAGCAGACGGTTTTTTTTTTTTTTTTTTTTTTTGGCCTATCAATACATGGGTATTTTTGAATTAGTTACTGCCTACGAATCAAATGATTATCCAAAAGACTTGCATTTTTTTGCTCTATCTTACCAGATCTGAATAATTTGCTTGATATTATATAAACAGTGAAAGTAGTTTGGTTAAAAAGATAATGTCACAGGGTAATTAAACTGTTGATCTGTTTTTTTGTTTACAGACTGCATCCTTTAGAAGAATTAAAGTATTTGATTCTGATGATTGAGTAATACTTATAGGGAGTTGTTAAAAGTAAAGGTGTGCCTGATGGCCTTTTAGTTTCTTGAAGTCGCTAGTTGGAGGAGGACAAGGTTTTATATTTAAAGATTTTAGCTCATGAATAGATCTCTGGTAGATGCCCCCTTTATAGAGACACATTTACATGTTAGAGGAGAGAGTAAAGAGGGAATCCCAGAATGTAGTTAACTGTCTAGGAATCTGCCCCTGGGAAACATGTTTTTTGGTCTCAGGAACCCTTTACTCTCTTAAAAATTACTGAGATTTTGTTTATGTAGGTTTGTCTGTCGATATTTACTGTTTTAGAAATAATTTCAAAGATATTAACTTATCTAAAAATAGTAAACTGATTAATTTTTAACAAATTTTTAAATTTATAAAAATTCTAAAAAACTTTTTAGTGAGACTAGGAGCGTTTTTTTTTAAGAATTTTAAAATTTATTTGACAGAGAGATCACACGTAGGCAGAGAGGTAGGCAAAGAGAGAGGAGGAAGCAGGCTCCCCGCTGAACAGAGACCCCCCCCCCCCACCATGCGGCCCTCGATCCCAAGACCCTGCGATCGTGACCTGAGCCAAAGGCAGAGGCTTTAACCCACTGAGCCACCCAGGCGCCCTTGTAGCTTTGTTTAATGTTTTTGTAGCACTTTAATTTCTAGCTTATTAGACAGCTGGAGTTGGCTTTTGCTTTCAGTCTCTTGTGATTTATTTTGACTGAGGTATTGTGAAGAGAATCCAGCTTCACGTATATATGTAGTTAGAAAACTTGATGTATTTTAATAGTCCTTTTAGAAATTGTATATATTCTTTGATATTACACCAAAATTTGGCAATTGGCAGGTTTTTAAAAAAAATGTTACTTGCAGTGTGGGAGAACATCGTATTTCAGAATTGTCTTAAAGATCCACAAGAGATCTGTGGACCATACATTTATAGCCCAAGATGAGACCATTGAAAGGGTGGAAAAAGCCTGACAGCTGTCTTCAGGTGTTTCAGAAACATAATCAGCAGAGAGAGTAGATCCATTCTGCTGTTTCAGAATGTAGACCATCAGATGAAAGTTAGAAAGGTATATGTGGAACTCAGTGTAATTTGTTGACCTGAATGTAAGAAATGAGTGCATAGCAGCTAGACTTGTCAAGCAGTGGAAAAAGCTGCTTTTAAAATATTCAGTGATTCTAGAAACCAATATTGTAGTATATGTTAACTAACAAAACTAAAAAAAAAAAAGTATATAGCGATAAGAATTAAAAGCAGTCTACAGGGACATTTTTGGGTGGGGCAGAGATTAATTCTTATTTTGGATGCTTTTGGATTAAGTGACTTCAGATCCCATCCAATTTAAAAATGTAAACATTCTGTGGGTTTTTTGAAAATAGCTAAATACTGTAGTTAAACTATACTTGTATATGTATGAATGACATTGAGTATTCTCTTCAGTTACTAGTATGAAACTACTGTTGACTTTATTTTGCATTTTTATTCTGCTTTTCCTCTTAGTATTTTCTGGAGTCAACATGTCAGTCTTCCTGAAATCTTGCTAAATTCCCTGTGAAATATAATAAGCTTTGAAGGCATTTTAGGGAATCAGATGCTGCTTATGATACAGTTTAGAGTTTGTAATATATTTGGGCACAGAATTTTAGAGTACTGTGGGGGCTGATTTTCAGTTTTGAAAGAGAAACTATCACCATGTATTAGTCTTTTATTTGTGATTGTTTATGCAGTTTCAGAAGAACTATACTTAATCTGTTCTAATAGTTTTAAACCTAGAGAGTGCAAAAGAGGATACATGAAGGGAAAGTGTCTAAGTTCTGATTACTTTTGAATTTAAAAATGCATCTTAGGTATAACCAGGACATAAACTAAAATGAAGACTT
This sequence comes from Spilogale gracilis, assembly GCA_004023965.1. Taxonomy (NCBI): domain Eukaryota; kingdom Metazoa; phylum Chordata; class Mammalia; order Carnivora; family Mephitidae; genus Spilogale; species Spilogale gracilis. The sequence goes on from PITA01000726.1 coordinate 38,998, forward strand.
TTAATTCTCGTCTTTCAGGGAATTATGTATGTAATATTATCACTACCTAGAACAATTCATATTTTAATTTTATAAGGAACATAATCTCTTCTGTGAATTGAGATTGAAAGGTTAGATTTTTAGGGAGGTTAAGCATAAATTCCCATCTTTGTTGAGGTCATCCTAAGTATAGTGACACACAGCTTGAGACTTCATGTACTTGTTGCATTTGATTTAGAGCTCATTTTCTGCAGAAGAGCCATAGGAGTAAGTCATTTAGTTTCATAAAATTCTTCATGCTTGTTAATAATTTCCAAAAATCTTAGGATAATTTAGAAGAATAGTGTTATGAAGTAGGAGAAGCAGATGGGAAATGAGAGCAGATGTGCAGATGAGAAAGTGCATTGATGGTAATTGGAATCCAGATGTAGTCCCTGCTTTGCCATTAACTACCTGTGTAACCTTGGGCAAGTTGCTTGATTTCTCTACTTCATTTTCTTAAAATGGGAATTGTAGAGCTGAAAGGGACCTTGGAAGAAATTGAGTTCAAACCTCTCATTTTGCAGATGAGGAAACTTAGTTTGCCCAGGCTTTTACTGGGAGAGACTTGGGACCAAATTCAGTTTTTTGACTCTCAACTTGGTGCTTTTTTCTTTCATACTTTGTGGCTTCTTTTTATCTATAAAATGGGAGGTTTTGAATTCAGGGCTCTCAAAGGTCTTTAATAGCCCAAAAATATTATTCTTTTGACATTAGACTTACTATAACTCATTGGAGGAAAATTTGGGAGCTTTTATTTATTGGTGAAAGAAATGTTTCCTGAAGAAGCAATGTGACTTTTTCAAGGTTATGTTTGGGTTTGTTAAGAGAAGATAGCCTTCATTATGGAAAAAAAAAATTTAAGTTTACTTATGAACGTGGGTAAGTAGTGTGCTGAGTGATCTTTTTTTTTTTAAGTGATCTACATTCTAAAATATTGTTATGAATATTTTAAAAACTATGTTAATTACAAAAATTACTGTGTGGTACTCTGAAAAAAGTAACTAGGTTTCTGGAGTGTTTGCCCCTTCTCCCTCCCCCCCAATTAGGTGTTTTGTTTCTTAGTGTTTTACAGGATTGTCATGATTTCATAGCACAACCATCATGCTACCTTTTATTATAGTTTTATTTATGTTGCCTACTAATGGAAAAGTCTTGAATTCAGAGACTGTGTTTTGTTCATTTCTGTATTCTCAGTGCATACTAGGATGTATTCTGTAGAGTTGGCACCCAACAAAAAGTTTTCTTGAAAGACTGTTAATCTTAATGTGCACATATTTTCAGACCCAGGAAGATTCTTTTTTTTTTTTTTTTTAAAGATTTTATTTATTTATTTGAGAGAGAGAGATCACAAGTAGGCAGAGAGGCAGGCAGAGAGAGAGGAGGAAGCAGGATCCCTGCTGAGCACAGAGCCTGACTTGGGCCTCGATCCCAGGACCCTGAGATTATGACCTGAGCTGAAGGCAGAGGCTTTAACCCACTGAGCCACCCAGGCGCCCAGACCCAGGAAGATTCTTATGTTAGTAATTCTTAGGCAAGTTATATTTTAGGCTGTGATATGGATAGTAGCAACAATAATAGCTACAATTCATTGTTTGCATACATAGAGTCACTTCATTCTTATAACTCTGTGAGATGTATACAATTTTTATTCTCATTTTACAGATGAGGAAACTGAAGCACAGGGAAGTGAAGAAAGTTGTCCATAATCACAGTAGTGAATGTTAAGGCTGAGAGTTGAACAAAGTCTGCATTTTAACCCCAAGGATATATTGCCTGAGATAAAGAAATTTGGTGTTGGTTAATTTCTCAGTTACTTTTTCTTCATAAATTTTAATTTAATTTATTAATCAGTCTTTAAGGCTCATTCACTTTTTCTATAAACTTTTGTTATTTTTTTTGCATGAGTTTTATACATGTATGAAGATAAGATTAAAAAACAACACACATAATAAACCTAAAATCACAACCCAATTTAGAAAAGCTGTACCAGCTGTGCACATCTTACATTTCATTTTTTCAGGTTGTTTAGTTCTTTCATGGGAAATGTTAGCGGTACACTAATGAAAAACCTTATTTTTATGTTTAATAATCTAAATTGGAATGCCATTTATCTTTTTTGGCCTCATAAGCCCACCACAGTCATAACAAATAAACGTTAGCATTTGAACAAAGAATTTTCCACTGTCAGGACAGGAGTTACTACTTAACTGTGGAGGCTTTATAACCTTGTATACATAGGTTCTGAGCAAAATTGAGGTGCTTTAGTGGCAGATCTTTGTTATTAGTATTCGACATGGGCAGGAAAAAGAGGCTTGAAGCTCTTATGGCACATCTCTAAGAAGGATTTTTAAAGCACTTAGTTTTAATTACTTTATTGCATACAAACAAATCTCTGGGTAACATGTATTATTTAGTAAATCTAATGAGAGACAGACTTTGAATAGGTTAATAGGAATTCAAAGCATGGTGTGGAAAGATACAAAGAGCTGATCCAGGGAGTAGGTTATGAAACTTAAATCTTCTCATGTGGTTTCATTATTAGGTCTGAAATGTTGGGAATATCAAGAAGACACGTTAGACCCATATTTAAGCCAAAATGCTTATATTCTACAAAGATGCATTACAGAGCCAAATGTGTGACTGTTGGGGATGACTTGTAATATTTGTTCCTCTTTATTTATAGGGATTATTAAGAATTGGTTGTACTCATAAATGTGTGCCTTCCTTGGAAACTAATTTATCTGGGTGACAAACTCTGCCTAGATTTAAATTTTTTTTTTTAAAGATTTTATTTATTTATTTGATAGAGAGAATCACAGTGAGAGAGGGAACACAAGCAGGGGGAGTGAGAGAGGGAGAAGCAGGCTTCCCGTCAGGCAGGGAGCCTGATGTGCGGCTCGATCCTGGGTCTCCGAAGGCAGTCTCTTAACCAACTGAGCCACTCACGTGCCCCTAGATTTAAATTTTTAAGTATTAACAGGATCTGCTAGTGTTAATTTTGATACATTGTGTGATTTCATGATTCCACACTTGACACTAGGTATGTGCTTCCTATCTGATGATAAATATAGTGCCACTTGGGGAAGGTCATAGGGAATTGTTTGAAGCCAGTCAGATTCATTCTGTCATGAGATCTGAGGCATGTTTGCTTCTTTAAAAATACAGTTTTTCCTTTTTCTGGGCACAAGTTTTTAAAAATATTGTTGTAATTATATGGTTTGGTCAACTTTGTTACCTTTTTTACTTATATGTCTCATTTATTTATACACATACTTGTTAATGGTAGGCCTTGTTCTAGGCCTTTGTATATAGTAACTCATTTACTTCCAACAATCATATGAAATAAGTACCTTTATATCCATATCTTACAAATGAGGTAATTGAGGCCCAGAGAAGTAACGTAACTTACTGAAGAACACATAGAAACCATGTGGCAGAGCCAGGATTCAGGCTAGGCTCCTAAGGGCATGCTTTTTTTTTTTTTTTTTTAAGATTTTAATTATTTATATGTCAGAAACATAGCTAGAGAGGGAACACAAGCAGGGAGAGTCAGAGAGGGAGAAGCAGGCCTTCCGATGAGCAGGGAGCCTGATGTAGGGATCCTGGGACTCCGGGATTATGACCTGAGCCAAAGGCAGACACTTAACGAATGAGCCATCCAGGCGCCCTGTAAGTGCATGCTCTTAACAGTTAACACTGCTTTGTCAACGGGTATTCTATTGAATAGATGTACTATAATTTACTCAGTTAAACATTCTTTAAGCAGTGTATTAGTCATGGTTCTCTTGCTTACCTGTGATAAAAGCTTAACACATGCTTTGATAATTTAAAAAAGGAATTTTTTGGTTTACATAACTGGGAATTGTATGTGTGGAGGATGGAATGGCTTTGAAAATAGTTTTGAGCCGAGATCTCAAATAATGTCATTGAGTATCTGTTTCCATTTCTGGGTCCTTCTAACCTCTTTTTGGAGCTTCCAGAAACACATTGCTTTTAAGGTAGCTACCACAGTGGAAAGACAACTTCTCTTTCCTGATGATATCCACATGTCAGCTAGGCTAGGTTGATGCCAGGGTATTCTAATCGTCAGTGTCAACCCAGTCCTTGAGACTTGGGAGGTGAAGTACTGCAAGGTCGTTAGCCACTATGGTTCTGGTTAGGATGAGTTGGGGAACCCACAGAAAATAATGATTGACAGTTCCCTTAAGATCACACAGATCAGTTGATTGACAATTTTCTTGAGAAAGGGATTATGGTGAACAAATACAACTATTATGGTAGTTACTTAGGTTATTATCTTTTTCTTTTTAATTAAATTTTATTTTTTGGCTATTATAGATAATGATATAATGAATATCTTTGAGTAAAAGCTTTGGTTATTTTTAAAAGACTGTTCTTAATGAAATTGTCAAGGGCAAGAAATATGATAATTTAAGACTTGTTGAATGTTACCAAATTATTATTTGAAGAATTGTACTCAGCTCGTGTATCTAAAATACACGAGATGAGTATGTATTTTTGAACCAGGTTTCTCATCCTAGAAAGTACTGGACTTCAATATTATTAACACAGTGTCTTGCACTTAACTGAGAGGTTATAAACCGAACTTGTATCTAATGGAGTTTATTAAATGCAACCTGCATGCTCTTGGCTCTTACTTCTCTTTCTTCCTAGTGTCCTACTTCTTTGACCTAGTTGACAATATTATATACTTAGTTTTTGGATATTGAATACCTAGTACGTTAAAAGCATGATTTAGAAAGGTAGTATAGTGTAATAGTTACAGGCATGCATCTGTTAGGCCTGGGTTCCATTTGGATTTTGTTACTACGTTTACTAACTTCTCATTGCCTTCCCTGTAGATTTTCTTTTCTTTCTTTTTTTAATATAGTGGTTCTGTTATGTTTTACATTTTATTTATTTATTTGAGGGGGAATGAGGGAGAGAGGGAGAGAGAACCTTAAGCAGGCTCCACGCCCAACATGAAGCAGAACTCGGGGCTTAATCTCCTGACCCTGAGATCATGACCCCAGCTCAAACTTGTGACAGAGGCTTAACTGACTGAGCCATACAGGTGCCCTAGGCACCTGAAGATTTTCTTGGTTGTAGGATGGCTTAGTAGTAGTAACTACTTCACAAAGTTGTGAGAGTTAAATGAGAAATTTATGGCATATTAGCCATTCATTTTATGTTAAATATTACTATTATATGTAGATAAAGTGATGTTTTCAAATTTAATGTATTACTGTTATATGTAGATAAAGTGATGTTTTCAAATTTGTTTAAATGGCAAGAATAAAAAACTATGATCTGGATAAAGGTCTTTATGGCTGGAGTACACTTGTTCCTCATGGATTGTCTCCCTCGGCTGTTGAATTCTATCAAGAGTTATGTCTGTTAGGGGCAGATTTCAGAGGATGTTTAAAATCGCTACTTTCATTTTTTTAGTTCTTGGAATTCTTTCTGGCTTGAGAATTGATCAAATTTATGAGCTATGCTTAGAACATTTAAGCAAGCATCAAGCACTAGATTTGGATTAGCAGTGTTTATGCTTATCTTGCTTCTCGTATTGCTTTTGATATGCAGAAATATACTTCAAGCACTGCATTGAAACTTGTAAAAGTGGCATGTATTGTGTTTTTGTGTGTTCTTATGTATCAGGGAAATTGCTTTATGTGCACTAGGTGCTTAATAATGTGTGTTTATTAGTGGGTGTGTAGGTAGTATAATATAAGGGTTAGGATTGTGGGTTTACTATAGATAGACCTGGATTTATATCCTTTCTCTGTCACTTCTGAGCTGTGTCACCTTGGTTAAGTTACTTGCTGTTATTATTGTTTGTGTATGTGTGTTCATGCACTGGTGAATTTTTTCTTTTGAGGAGAAAGCAGGGATAAAAAAACAAGCTCATATTAGAGAGTTATTGAAAAGTAATGTTTAGGTTGCATTCTCTCTTATGTATATGTTCTCATCTTAGAGTTTTCATAATTATACTTTAAATGTATACCAACTCATTTAGTTAATATGTATACCAGAATTTAATCATAATTGTGATCTCATTTATTTTCACTGTATAATATTGTGGCATTTGTTATGCATATAATTTTTTTTCCTTTACATTGCTTCTTTGGTATAAGTTTGAAGGATTTGGTTCATTGGGCGAAAGGATACAAATGTTTTTATTATGTGTTATGTATTTTATATTTCGTTTTATAGTGTCATTATTGTTTTCCCAATGGGATAACTAGGAGTCTGTTATTTTTGAGTCTGTTATTGCTTCTCAGATATGAATCAATTGTCAGAGCTCTAGTTTTATAGACCTTACTGACATAGTTTGTTTATTCATTCAGCAAGTGGATCTAGAACCTAGCACTGGGAAAACAAAGATACATAAGATATAATCTGCACCTCTTAGGAGCTTGGTCACAGTCTGGTGAGGAAGACTATAATTCATAATACATAATTCATATTCTGAAAAACACCTTGTGGGTTAGGTAAAACAATCTGTGAATTACCAGTTCTCAACTTATTCTGTAAACCGAAGAACTGAAGCATATCAAGGTGTTCTATCCATTGGTCATTTGGTTGCTAGAAAAAAAAAACAAAACTTAAAACAGATTTATAGGGGTGCCTCGGTGGCTCAGTTGTTAAGCATCTGCCTTCGGCTCAGGTCATAATCCTGGAATCTCAGGATTGAGCCCCACATTGGGCTTCCTGCTCAGCGGGAAGCCTATTTCTCCCTCTCTCACTCCTCCTGCTTCTGTTCCCTCTTTAGTTGTGTTTCTCTCTGTCAAATAAGTAAATAAAATCTTTAAAAAAAAAACAAACCAGATTTATTATTATTAGCTGGGTGTATCTTAGTACCCTGTTGGACCTCAAGGGGACTGAAATAGGAACTGGAAATTCAGGAACCAGTAGTACTGTTCTCTCGTGGATCTTACAGCAGCCCTTTCCAGCTGTGAAGGAAAATAGGAAGGGAGGAAATTGTATTTCTGTCATAGAGGTATGAACAAAGTGCTCTCTAGAGAGAGGAATTACACAGTTTTCCTTCAGTGTATTTATTAAATGGTATCTTCTTGTTTCAACTAATGTCTTGATTGCTAGTGAGATAGAACTTAATATTTGTACAAAAACCCACTGCTAATTTTACTTGAAGTCTGTGTCTTAGGCATTAGAATGTATATGGTAGTGATGTCAGTCCTCGTTATATTTGATGGAATCATTTTCTCCATCATTTTTTTATGTGTTTGTAAATTTTTCATTATATAAGGTTTTATACTAATTAATTAACTTCAACAAGTTTTTTTCTGCTGATATTTTTAAATACATGTCTTTAAAAATTATTAGCCTCGAAAATTCAAGTACTGTAATTGTACTGTGATGCAGTGTATTTTATTTTTTTAAAGATTGATTGCTTTGAGAGAGGAAGCATGAGTGCGGGGGTGCGGGGGTCGGGTGGAGAGGGAAAATCTCAAACAAACTCCCTGCGGAGCTCAGAATCCACTCAGGGCTCAATCTTAGGATCCTCAGATCATGACCTGAGCCAAAACCAAGAGTCAAATGCTTAACTGAACCACCCAGGTGCCCCATGCAATGGATTTTAATCTTTAATTTTATATATTGCCTTATCTTTTATTATTGAAGTGTAATACATATTGAAAATGCATGCAAATTTTGCTCAGTGAGTTATTATAAACCATAATCTGTGTAACTACCACTCAGTCAAGAAATAGAATATTGACAGCACTTCAGAAGCCCTCTCCCTTCTCCCATCAGTCACTACCTTCTCTTTTCTCCCCCAAGAAATAACTGTTCTGACATAGTATGCCTATTTTTGAATGTTATATAAATTGACTCTCATAGTATGTTTTATTTCTAGCTACTTTTGCCCCACATAATGTTTTTGATATTCATCCATGTTAATTTCTGTAACCTATTTGATTTTCACTGCTTTATGTTACTTTGTTTGTATATAGCACAGTTAATCTGTTGATAGATATTTAGGTTGTTTCCACTCCTTACTACTACTGCTAATGCTGTATGAATGCATTTGTACCAGTCTCTGCATGTACTACTAATACTTATTGAGTATATATACCTAGTGGTAAATTTACTGGCTTATGTTTACGAATTTGTCTTTAGTGGATACTGCTGGTTTTCCAGATTTGTAATAATTTATATTCCCATGAGCACTTTATGAGAGTTCCCATTGCTCCACATCATCACCAATAATTGGAATTGTTAGTATTATTTATTTTTGCTAATCTGATGGCTGTGAGGTGGTATTTATGGTTTTAATTTTCATTTCCCTGATGAGTGAAGTTGTTAACCATCTTTTTCATATTGGCTTTTGATCTTTTGGTCAGTTTTCCTTTGTGATGTTTGTCTGATAAAAAACAGTAATAGATTTGAAGGACTTCTGTTTGTATTTTGGATAAGTACTCTTTTTATTTTTTAATATACTGCTCCCCCCCTTTGTATGGCCTGTTTCCCCCTTCTCTTTGTGGTATTTAAGAAGTATGTCAAGTTAAGAAGAATGTCAAGTATGTTATGAACATGTTTTCCTGTATTTTCTCTTTTAATGTAGGCATTTATAGATGCAAATTTCCCTCTGAGCACTCAGCGTCAGTTCATCAAGTTTTGATGTGCTTTTGTTTTTATTAATTTCAGATGTTTTCTAGTTTTCGTTTTGATTTCTTCTTTTGACCTATTGCTGATTTAGGAGTGTATTAATTCCCACATATATGTGGATTTCCCAAATTACTTTCTGTAATTGATTTCTAATGTAAATCATTTGTGATTGGAGAAAATACTTTGTCTATTTTCAGTCCTTTTCAATTTGTTGATACCTATTTTGTGGCATAGGATATGGACTGTCCTTGAGAATGTTCTATGTGTGCTTTAGGGGAATATGTGTTCTCTTGTTGGATGGAGTATCTTCTACCTGTCTGTTAGGTCTTGTTGGTTTATAGTGTTTAAGCTTTTTGTTCCTTGTTAATTTCTGTCTGGTTCTATTTGTTATTGAAAATGGAGTATTGAAGTCTTCCAGCTGTTGCATGGTTGTCGTTTCTTTCTTTGATTCTGTCACTTTTGCTTCATGTATTTTGAGGCTCTATTACATGGTGTATAGGTGTTTATAATTTCTATATCTTATGGATGGATTGGCCCTTTAATTATTATAAGATATTCCTCTTCACCTCTAAAAACATTTTAGAGGTTGTCTGAGATTAGTATATCCACTATAGTTCTGTTATGGTTGCTATTTGCATGGTGTCTCTGTCCATTCATTTACTTTCAGCTTATTTGTGTCTCTGACTCTAAAGTGTGACAGCATTAGTCAGATCTTGTTCTTTTTAAATCCAGCCTTACAATACTTACCTGGCAGGGGAGATACCATGATCACGAAGGTGGTTTTCCCAGGGCGAGGCTTATCCATTGCACTCCGGATGTGCTGACCCCTGCGATTTCCCCAAATGTGGGAAACTCGACTGCATAATTTGTGGTAGTGGGGGACTGCGTTCGCGCTTTCCCCTAAAAAAAAAATAAATAAAAAATAAATAAATCCAGCCTTACAGTCTTTGCCTCTTGATTTTACTGTTTAATCCACTCACATTTAATGATACTGATACGGTTGGATTTATGTATGCCATTTTGCTTTTTGTTTTCTGTGTGTTTCTTTTTGCCTTTCTGTGCCTCCTTTATTGCATTCTTTTGCATTGATTATTTTCTAGTTTAACATTTTATTTCCCTTAATGATTCTTAAAGTATTTTTTTGAGTTATTTTCTTAGTGATTGCTTGAGGGGGGGACATTACACAATTTACCACAATCTACTTCAGATTAATAACTTAACTCCAGTGATATATAGAAACTTTATTTAGCTGTACCCTATCCTTCCCTTTCCTTTAAGTCTCATTGCTATGTTACAAAAAAAATACATTATTATAATCATTACTTTATGTAGTTCTATGTCTTTTAAACTGAGATAAGAAAGGAAAATAAACATTTGCAGTTTTTGTACTAACTTACATTTCTGTTCTTTTCCTTTCTTTCTGTGGATTTGATTTACTATCTGATATTTCCTTACTCAGTAAAGTTTTTCTCTGCCTGCCTCCTTCGTGCTAATACTGTCAAATGTTACATTTCTAAATGTTTTAGGCCCAATGATACACTTATATGCATGCGACATGTGCAGTTACTTTTTAAATTAAGAGAATTAAGAAGAAGAAATACACAATTATGCTGTCTTTGCTGGCACTCATGTTCTCTCATGTAGTTTCGAATTACTCTATAGTCTGATTCTTCTGCCAGTTCCAATCTGCTGTTTAGCCCTCTAGTGGGTTTTTCATTTTAGGTATTGTACCTTTGAACTCTAGAATTTTCATTTAATTAATTCATAAAATTTCTCTCTTTTGATTGGCATTCTCTATTTGATGAGACATAGTTGTAATAACCTCCCTTTAATTATTTAAACATGGTTTCCTTTAGTTCTTTGAACATGTGCAAAGTAGCTGCTTTGTACATTGCCCAATCCAACACCTGGGCCCTCTCAAAGCCTGTACATAGTCTCCTTGACCACCAGAGATGACTCTGGTTTTGGCCCTGCTCATTTTGTCCCTTTTCCTGATTTTCTCATTAAGTTTTTGCCTGGTCTGATTCTATTGCTGTCACATCTGTCAGCCTCCACTAATTGCTAGCTGATTGCTTTGTTGTTTTCATCAACATCCTGGGGGCATGAATTGCTCCACAGTCTGATTGCTGCGTGAAGTCAGGTTTTTGCAGAAGCTAAAGGGTTGCCAGTTTTTGAGACTTGTGCTTGCTCTGAGAGGTAATGGCCTTTCTGTTTACCTCATTCTTAGAAGTTAAACTTCTAGATTGTCTGTAGCTTTGTTGCTACTTCTGTCATAGAACTATAATTCTATATCTTTTAGTTATTCACCTCCAAGATCTCCGAATTTTTGGAAAATGCTCTTAGGAATGAACTTTTCCACAGTTGGCCAGATAAAGTCTGTTCCCTTAGGTGGAGAATAGAGCTTTAAATTCTTATGGCCTGTTTTTTTCCTCTGGGAAGAACCTCTGCTTTGCTTCAGGGGAGTTAGGGAGAGAGAAAGGAGAGTAACTGCTTTTGCTTGTTTTTTGTTTGTCTGTTTGTTTTGAGAGAGAGAGAGGGTGGGGGGCAGGGCAGTAGGGAGAGAGGGAGAGAAACTCTATTTCACAGAGAGATACTGTATCTCACAGCCCTGAGGTCATGACCTGAGCCAAAATCAGGAGTCTGGAAATTAAGAGTGGGATGCTTAACTGACTGAGCCATCCAGAAGCCCCAAAAGGACATAACTTCTGTTGAGAAGTGACACCCAGCTGTAGGAGTAGGGCACTGGGTGAGGATGGTAGTTGCTTTTCTCAGCTTGCCTTTCCTGGTGAAGAAGTTTTGCTTATAAGTGAGGAATTGTGGCCCAGTTTTGGCCTACTGTACCTAGAATAGAGCTGCCTTCTAAGTGGGAATTGGTTGGGAGGAGGAACTCCAAAGTTCTCTCATCCATGCCTGCCTGATGTAGAGTTTCTGCAACATGGAGCTGGCGGGGGGGGTGGGGTGGGGCTGGTGGTGAGAGATGCCAGCATCCTTCTCCTCTGGGGTGAAATTATCCTCTTGGACTGAGATAGGGGAGCTCCTGGAGCACCCATCTGGCGGAGAACTTAGGTCACATGGAGTTGTGGGGTGTGAATTGGAGTGATTTGTGGCTCAGATGTCACAGATGCTTGCTTTTCTCACCTCAGTTCAGTGTATTTTCTTGAATAAATGTTTCTTCATTTGCTGTATGCCCTTAAGACAATCTCCAAAAAAATTAAGTGGTTGGTGGTTCTTCAAAAAAAAAAGTTGGCGCCTGGGCAGCTTAGTCAGTTAAGGGTCTGCCTTCAGCTCAGGTCATGTTTCTGAGGTCCTGAAATTGAGCCCCACATCGGGCTCCCTGCTAAGTGGGGAGACTGCTTCTTCTTCTGCCCCTTCCCCCCTCTCCCGCTTGTGTACATAGGCATTTCTGTCTCTCAAATTAAAAAAAAAAAGTTAAGAAAAAAAGTTTCACCAGTTAAATTGTTATTTCAGATGGTCCACTGGGCTCCTCATTCCACTATTCCTGAAATCATCCTATTCTACTAGACTGTCTTTCAGAAACTTTGTTATTAATTGTGCTTTTTGTACTTAGATCTATAATCCTCCCGAAGTTGATTTTTTTTCCTATATGGTATGAGATAGTGTCAATTCCATATGGCTATCCTGGTATCTCAGCACCATTTACTGAAAAGAACTGTTCTTCCCCACTGTTTTGCAGTGCTACCTTTTTTTGTGAATCAAACACATCTGTTTCTAGGCTGTACATTCTCTATCACTTATCTGTTCTTGTGCCAGTACACTGTCTTAATTACCAACTTGGTACTTAGTAAATGTAATTAGCTTGCTATCCAATAAAACACACTTTCCTGCTTTTGATAGGTGTAATTCTAAAGATGTTCTCCTCCGATTTCTTTCTTCCAAGTATTCAATTGAATACTTAATCTATATAATGCAGATGTAATTAAAGTTATAAGCAATAAATCTTAAAATGGTGAGATTGCTGTTGGATTATTTGGGTGGGTCCAGTTCATCCACACAAACAAACCCTTTAAATACAAAAAAGGCAGAAGAGAGAGGTGGGCAGAAAGAGGTCAGAGGGATTTGGCTCAGAACCATGAAAAGGACTTGGCCTGCTGTTGGCTGCCTTTTAAAGGGGACCATGAGCCAGGGATTGTGAGGGGCCTGTACAAGCTGAGACTAAGTCAGAACAGACTGGAAGAGATGGGGCCCTTTGTCCTATCGTTGCTTGGAACTGAATTTTACCAGTATCCTAAATGAACCTTTGCTCTAGTGTCTAGACAGAAATACAGCCTATGTAATACCTTGATTTCATCCTTGTGAGATTCTAAGCAGAGAACCACTTGAGCCATGCTGTGCTGGGATTTCTGATCTACAGAAACTGGAGATAATACAGGTGTGTTTTTAAGCCTCTACATTTGTGGCAGCTTGTTAGAACAGTGATAGAAAATTAATATACATTTTATTGATTTTCTTCAAAATTGCCTTGGCTATTTTTGGGTACATTCTACAAATGAAACAAAACTAAACCTCTTTTGATGGTTTGAAATTGCATTGAATCTGTTGATCGTATCTTTACAGTAATGACTTATAATCCATATAGATTATGTATATTCATCATTTCAGTAATTTATAGTATTCTCTATAATGATCTTGCATAATTGTTACACTTTTATATTTATTTTTTGATATTGCTATAAGTAGTATCTCTTTAACTTTTCTATTGCTGATATGTAAAAATTGAGTTAATTTTTGCGTATTGTCTTGGTAACCAGCAATTTTGCTTATAATTCTGATAGTAAATCTCAACTAGATTGACTTTCTAGAAACATATGACTATGATTGATAAATTCATTTCATCTTTACCCATCCTTATACTTCTTGTTTTTCTAGCCTTATTGCAGTGATTTTAACTGCCAGTACTGTGTTGAATAGATTGTGATAGTGGGAGTCCTTGTGTTGCTCCTATTTTATAAATAGGGGAAGAATCAATATTTTACAATTTAGCATATAGGCATTTTGGATCTATCCTTTCTCAGATCAAGGAAATTTCTTTCTGTTATTGGTTACTAGTTTGTTTCAATCATTAATGGATATTGAATTTTATCAAATGCTTTTTTTAGCATTCAGGTAATTTTAACTTCTCAGCAGTTTTTAAAATGTGAATTATTTTATTGCTCCTTAATTATTACACCAACCTTGTATTCCTGGACTAAACCCAATTTAATTGTGAACCAATCGTTTTTTTATATGAATTACTTGGCTGATTTTTTTGTTTAGTATTTTTGCTCCTACATAACATGACTGAGATAGGTGTGTAACGTTCCTTTCTCATAATGTCCTTGTCAGGTTTTATAACAAGGTGACGCTGGCTTCATAAAAAATGAGTTGGGAAGTGCTTTTTCTTTTACAACTATCTTAAGAATTTATGTAAGAAGGGTGTTATAGCTTCTTTAAGTATTTGGTAGGTGTCACTGAGGTAGCTTTCTAGGCCTGGAGCTTTCTCTGTGGAGAAATTCTAAATAATGACTTCAATTTCTGTAATGTCACAATTACTCTTTAGAGTTTCAGTTTTCGTATCAGTTTTGATAAATTGTATTTTCTAGTAATTCTTATATTTTATTTAAAATTTCCAGTGTGTGTGCATAAAATTGTAAATAATATTCCCTGTGATCTTTCTGTGTCTAGGATCTATAATGATGTCCTTTTTTTCATTCCAGATGGTCACTATCTGTGTCTTGCCTTTGTTTTTCTTGATGCCTCTTACCAGTTTATTAGTTTTTTCATGGCACCAGCTTTTAGCGCTCATTCTTTGTCTTTTATGTTTGTTTTATATTTGATTGGTTTTTATTCTGATTTTTATTGTTAACTAATTTGACTGACTTTGGGTTTAATTTGCTGTTCTTCTAGACTTCTGTGTGACAAATGCTTAGTTCTTGGATTTTTTAGCCCTCCTCCCCATTCTTTCCTGTCCCCACCCCTGGTGTGTTTGAAGTTATAAAGTTACCTAAGCGTGGGTTTGACTTTCTTTCTCTGATTTTTTTGTCTTACCCCCCCCCCCAAAACTGAGGTGAAATTCACATAAGATGCAATTAACCATTTTAAAGTTTTCACTCCCCTAGGTTTTGATATATGTGTGTGAATGTGTGTGTGCATGTATTTCAGCTCAAAATATTCTGCAATTTCCATGATTTTTCTTGATCCATGGATTATTCAGAAGTACAGCTGACCCTTGAACTATGCGGGGGTTAAGGGTGCCAGCCCCCCCACACAGTTGAAAATATGCATATAACTTTTGGCTCCCCAGAAATTTAATTACTAATAGCCTACTGTTGGCTGGAAGCTTTACTAATAACATAAAGTTGATTAGTATATGTTTTGTATAAGTATTATATACTTTAAAAAGGCTTTTACTGATTTCTAACCTAGCTCCACTGTAGTAAGAACTAAATTTGTAAGTTTTCAGTTCTTTAAAGTAGGAGACTTGCTTGATGACCCAACATATGGTCTTTCTTTGTAAATATTTCTTGTATAGGCACCCCCAAAATTTTGACTGGGTGGTTAACTATGATTCAGTATATATATTAGTTATATCAGGCTTGTTTCTTAAAATTATCATAACTTTTTTTGTTTGTTTGCTCTTACTCAGAGCAGGTTTAAAGATGTAAAATGTCCCAGGGGTACCTGGGTGGTTCAGTTGATTGGGCATCTGACTTCACCTCAGGTCATGATCCTCCAGGTCCTGGGATGGAGCCCTGTGTTCAGCTTCCTGCTCTGCAGGGAGTCTGCTTGTCTCTCTCCTCCTCCTCCTCCCCACCTTGCATACTCTCTCTCTCTGTCTTTCTCAAATAAATCTTAAAATTTAAAAAAAGCCCCAAAGTGATTGTAGATTTGTCTCTGTATAGTTTGTCATATTTTGTATTACGTGTTTATATAATTTTTGTTGTAGATGCTTACAAATTAAGGATTTTGAACCTCCTGCCCTCAAATCTTCTGTCATCATGAACTGTTTGTTTTTCTTTGTCTTTTGTAATGCATTTTGCCTTGCAGTGTACTTTATGTGGTGTTAAGACAGATAATGCTAGCTTTCAGTTGCTAAATGTTTATGTGGTATGTCTTTATCCAGGCTTCTACTTAAGACTTTTATTTATATTTTAGCTCTTACAAATAGCGTATGTTCTTTAAAAAATAACTAGTTTGAACATGTTTGTTTTAATTGGAACATTGAATACATTTATTTAATATATACTGATATATTAGGTTTAAATTGATGTTTCTCATTCTGTTAATCATGTTTGTCTGAACTTTCTTTTACTCTCTTTTTATGCCTTGTTTTGGATTGTTGTTATTTTTTATTTCAAATAATTCCCCACAGGTGGCTTAATGGTTATATCCTATTTTAGGTTATCATCCTAATTTTTTAAGTGGTTATCCCAGAAATTAAAATATGTCTCTTTGACTTATCAAAGCATAGTGTAAGTCAGTTTTTTCCACTTCCTGGTCAAGCAACAACTTTAGAAACTGTTAACTGTACAGTTCCCTCCCTCCTGAATTATGTACTACTATTACTGCATAGTTTGGTTCTTTTTTTTCCTCCCAAGATTTTATTTGAGAGAGAGTGCATAAGTAGTAGAGGGACAGAGGGAGAGAGAGAAGCAGAAGCAGACTCCCTGCTGAGCAGGGAGACTGATGATGAGGGATTCCCAGGACCTTGGGATCCTGACCTGAGCTGAAGGCAGATGCTTAACCAACTGAGCCACTCAGGTGCACTGCACAGTTTGGTTTTACATTATTTTAACTGCTATAAGATATTAATAGTGTTTTGTATAGTAATTCTGCATTTATATTTGCAAATATAGTTACTACTTTTTGTATTTAAGCTGAGTTGATTATATTTGTGTAAAGAATGCTCTTTAATGTTTTCTCTATTTGGACCTATGTGACGTGTAATTCTCTGTTACTGTTTGTCTGGTAAGTCTTTCCTCCATCTTTATTGAAAAGTTTTTGGGTTTTTTTTTTTTTTTTTTGTCTGAGGTAGGAATCTGAGTACACAGTGATTTTCATTCACTAAGCTAAACGTGTGTTATTCCACTGAGACCCGATTTCCATTGTTTTGTTCTGAAGTCAGCTGTCAGTCTTATTGTTGCTCCTTTGGTGGTAATCTAGTTTGCTGTCTGTGGTTCCTTTTCAGATTTGGGGAGGTTATTTTTGATTTTCAAGCAGTTTTACTCTGATTTGTATAGGTATGCTTTTCTTTTGTTTTACTTGGTGTGTGTAGGAACTTATTAGATCTGTGACTTGTGGCTGCACAATGCAGTGCCACTAGATACATGTGGCTATCTAAGTGATCATTTAAGAAGTTAGAAATGAAGTTCCTCAAGTTCTCAGTAGCCACATGTAGCTGTTAGCTGCCTGTTTGGCAGATGGAGAGCATGTCATGTCTGTCATTGCAGAAAATTTTGTTGGATAGCACTGTTCAAGGCTTTTGGAGGTTTGGGGAAATTTTCAGCCCTTATCATTTCGGATAATTTTCCTATCCTGTCATCTTCTCTCTGGGAATCCGGTTGTACATATATTAGATCTTCTTACTGTATGCTGTATGTTTCTCATGCCCTTTCCTGTATTTTCATTTTTTTATTCCTAATGTGCCTTTTGAAAGGTGTATTTTTCTGAGATATCTTCTAGTTCATGAATTCTCTTGCTTTTATTTTTAATAGAGAGGGAGGAAGAGGCAGAGGGAGAGGGAGACAGAGAATCTGAAGCAGACTTCACACCCTGTGCAGAGCCTAACTTGGGGCTCAGTCCCACAACCCAGAGGTCATGACCTGAGTTGAAATCAAGACTCAAATGTTCACCAACTGAACCATCCAGACACTCCTCATTAATTCTCTCTTAAGCTTTTTAATATGTGTCAAATTCATCTACTGAGTTCATAACTTAAATCCTTTTACTTTTGTTAGTTCTAGAAAGCAGTTTGGTTCTCTGTAGTTTATGTTCTCTATCAAAGTTCTCTGTCTTATTATTGAGCATAATTATTTGGAAGTGTTTGATAATTTCATTATCTAGATCTCTGAGTCTTGTTCCATGTTTTATTTACTTTTTAGTCATGTGTTACTTTCTTGGGTTTCTCTTTCATTGTTTTATTTTTTAATTGGATATGGGGCATTCTTTTTTAAAGATTTTATTGATTTATTTGACAGAGAGAGAGATCACAAATAGGCAGAGAGGCAGGCAGAGAGAGAGGAGGAAGCAGGCTCCCTGCTGAGCAAAGAGCCTGACTTGGGCCTCGATCCCAGGACCCTGAGATTATGACCTGAGCTGAAGGCAGAGGCTTTAACCCACTGAGCCACCCAGGTGCCCGGATATGGGACATTTTTAATGAAAAGCCATAGAGATGATTTGGGGCCTAGAATAATGCCAGTCTTCTATGTTAGGATTTACATTTGATTTTGGCATTAATATAGGGGCACTGTAAATGTCAGATTTTCTTGATCAACTTTTAAGGATTGAGATTAGAAGCTGGACCTTAATCCTATGCACTTTTGCTCTGAGATGGGGATCCCAATGCAAAGTTTTGAGGAGGCTCTGGATTTCTCTCTCTCTCTTTTTTTTCTGGACATCCCAGTGATAACTGCCAAAGTTTTGCTAAGCATCTCAGTTTCTAAGTTTCTAGTTCCGAAATCAGATGCTTCTAGAGTCTGGGGAAGCCTCATTTACCAGACTCAACTCTCTGGAGTTTCTTTTCCTGAATTTTGGCCCTGGGGATTCTTCACTGACTAATAACTATAAGCAGATTTAAAAAAAAAAAAATTTAGTCCAACTCTTCAAGTTTCCCAACCCAGAATATTGGTCTGATTTATCTAATCAGCATTACTAGGAGTTCTTGTTATTTGTATGAACATTTTGAATGAATTTGAATCTTTTTTCCTCCTCTCATTAGTTTCTTGTTTGTCTGTTTGTTTTTTTTTGTTTTTTGTTTTTTAGGGTTTTATTTATTTGTCAGAGAGAGAGAGTGCAAGCAGGGGAGCAGCAAACAGGGAGAAGCAGGTTCCCTGCTGAGCAAGGAACCGGATGTGGGACCTGCTTCCAGGACCCTGGGATCATGAACTGAGCCCAAGGCATTTTGCTTAACCCACTGAACCACCCAGACATCCCTCCTTCTCTCAGTAATAGTGAATGTATAGTTGAGTAAACATTATCTGGAACTTTTTTTTCCAGAAAGGACAGTGCATTAATAACATTTTAAAATAACATGTGGCACACAGTTCTACCACTCTAGTGATTTTTTTCTGATTCTGGGATAAACTGTTTTCTGATGAGTTACAGTCATAATGGAGTTGTGTCTTGTTCAGGCATTAGGTTCTAAGAGGCCATGGTTAATATTTGCACCTTTAAAAAAAAATTAATAGCTGAGACATCCACAGTTCTTTTCAGCTGGATATATTCTCTGTTCTCTGTTCTGAGTTGTTTCTGAAATAGGTAAGATTGTGACACACATCTTTGTTACTTTGCTTCTTTTAAATTATTGCCCTTTGAGCAATACTGTTTTAGCTTTAGAGACTGACTTTTTTATGTTAGCTAAATACAGTATAACACTTTGTATGCCTTTGAAAATTGTCATGCCTCAAATGTTGCAGTTATTTCAGTTTAAGTTAGTAAAAAATTACTAATTTCTTTCTAGATGTTGCTGTATTGTAAGATTTGTACCTATTTACAATGCCACTAGCAACAAATATGAACCATGTTAATGGAAGCATGACTACTCTAGTGGTAGTATATTTTAAAACTGTTTAGCTTGCATGGTTGTATTCCGGTTGTTTTACTTGTATATGTTTGATTACCAAGAATCATGGGCAGTTTTCCACATGTTTATTACCTTTTTTGTTTGTGGTTTGTTTTAAAAATTTTTCAAGTTTCTTTTGTCATCATTAGCTATCAGGGAAATTCAAATCAAAACCACATTGAGATACCACCTAACACCAGTCAAAATGGCCAAAATTAACAGGACAGGAAACGACAAGTGTTGGGAGAGGCTGTGGAGAAAGGAGAACTCTCTTATACTGTTGGTGGGAATGCAAGTTGGTACAGCCACTTTGGAAAGCAGTGTGGAGATTCCTTTAAAAACTAAAAATAGAGCTACCCTATGACCCTGCATTTGCACGACTGGGTATTTACCCCAAAGATACAGATGTAGTGAAAAGAAGCCCATATGTACCCCAACGTTCATAGTGGCAATGGCCACAATTGCCAAACTGTGGAAAGAGCCAAGATTCCCTTCAACAGACGAATGGATAAAGAGGATATGGTCCATATATACAATGGAATATTACGCCTCCATCAGAAAAGGATGAATATCCAACTTCTGTAGCAACATGGACGAGACTGGAGGAGATTATGCTGAGTGAAATAAACCAGGCAGAGAAAGTCAAATATATGGTTTCACTTACTTGCAGAGCAGAAGGAGTAATATGGAGGACAATATGAGAAGGAAAGGAAATGCTAATTGGGGTGAATCAGGGAGGAAGATGAAACACGAGAGACTTTGGACTCAAAGTGAGGGTCTTAGAAGGAGTTGGGGGGATGGGTGAGCCTGGTGGTGGGTATTGAGGGCACGTATTACATGGAGCACTGGGTGTGGGGCATAAACAATGAATCTTGGAACACTGAAAAAAATAAAATAATGTAATAAAATATAAAAATAAAAGAAAAAATTACTGAAGTTTCTCAAAATTTACTGAAAAGGATGCAACTCTGAATTGCATAATCATAAAATAATTTAGGTGGACTTTTTTCCTGGGGTTAAGGAGCAGTTAATTAACTGAGGTCACTGTGTTAATACCGTGAACCCATTACTACAGCTTGTTACTACAAAAGCTTACTTCTAGTGTGCACTGATTACAAGGACTGTGACAGTTCTTATGTTAAAACTACTTGCATTTGTTTGTACTGTCTAATTTACTCTCTAGATTACAGAGCAGTGAAAGAAAGAAAATGATTAGGAATTTTAAGGGGGTGGGTTAATGATTTCAGCTTGTTCCCCAAATACTGGCATCTGAAATTTGAAATAGAGATCAGTATACCCTGCTATGGTAGCCTCCTTGCCACGATCAGTTTACAGTAATTATTTACTCTTTATTTGCTAAAACATAGGTATATACGTTGAATGTTGTTTTAAGTATCTAGAAATTTAACAGATGTTTTTCGTCCTTAAATTTTCTATTAAGTTATTGATTAAAGCATGGATGCATGGCTGGTTGGAACACTGTCTAAAACTTGATGTTTAAAGCATTTTAGTTATCTTTAACAACTAATGTGGCAAATTACAACCCTTACCTCTACCCCACAGAGTTTGCCTTTAATAAGAAAATGATAAAAGTGATGCAAACTTCATTCTCATGAGCTTGCAGCAATTTTATTGTATATTTTAACTGTTAATATTTTTTCTAAATTTGTATAAAGTAAAAATGAGTTTGACCCAGTTATTTGAGAAGACAAAGCTGTGTAATTAAGTAGCTGTATAAATCCTGTATTTATTGAGTACCCAAAGAGCTTAACTACTAATGAAAGTTTATCCTAAGATTGAGGCTTAACTCCAGATACCGCAGGTATTAAAAATACCACCTGTACTCACATGCCTTTGTGCCTCATTGTATATGCAGGCAGATGTCTTGATGGTAGAAATAAAAAGCCACTTAAAAGATGTTTCTTTTATATTTTGAAAAGAATCATTAAATCAGAGTGTAAAGGATTATTGTTTACTCTTTATTTTACTTCATTTTATTTTTGCTTTTTACCTAATTCCATGTTTTGGAATTAGGTATAGAGCATGAGTTTGGCATACTTTTTGCAAAGAGCATGTTAGTAAGTATTTTAGGCTTAAAAGGCAAAAAGGTCTCTGTTAGAACTACTCTGTCCTTGAGTAGTACAAGGGCAGCCATAGGCAGTGTGCAAACAAGTGGGTGTAGCTTTGTTCCAGTGAAATCTTATGGACACTGAAATTTGAATTTCATGCAATTTCTGCTTGTCATGAAATGCTGTTCTTTTTGATCTCCCCTTCCCAATCATTTAAAAATGTAAAAACTGTTTTAGTTCAAGGATAGTATAAAAACAGATGGTTCCCCCTCATCCCTGATATAGAGTAACTTTCTCTGAGCAAGTTGAACCCTTCAAATTAGAACCCTTCAAATTAACCCGTTATCCAAGTAGATAACTTCAGATCTCTTTTATCTTGCAAAACTGAAACTGTAATACCCATTATACGGGAGCTTTCCATTCCCCTCTGCCCTCAACTGCTGAAAACCACCATTTTATACTATTAATTTAGACTATTCTAGGTATAATCATATAAATGCAGTCATACATGTTTGTCTTTTGGGGACTGGCTTACTTCATTTAGCACAATGTCCTCAGTGTTCATCAGTATGGTACCATGTGTTGGAGTATCTTGCCCTTTACAGGCTGAATAATGCTCCATTTTATGTATATACCATATTTTGTTTATCCATTCATCCACTGATGGTTGCCTGGCTGGCTTGGCTGTTGTGAATAATGCTGGTATAAACATGGGTGTGCACATATCTCTGAGACCCAGCTTTGAGTTCTTGTGTGATTGCTTGGATCATATGGTAATTTTATTTTTAATTTTTTGAGAAACTGCCATACTGTTTTGCACTGCAGCTGTACCATTTTACGGTTTATTCCACAGTGCACAAGCATTCCAATTTCTCTACATCCTTGCTAACATTTGTATTCTATTTTTTAAATTGTAGCCATCCTAAGGGGAGTGAAATGATATCTCATTTCTTTAATTGTATATTCCTTAATTAAGATATGAGCATCTTTTTCTATACATGTTGACCACTTTTGTTATCTCCAGAGAAATGTTTATTAAATTCTTTGCCTATGTTAAAATCAGGTTGTTTGTTGGCTGACTATATAATTTTTAAGAATACAATTTTTTTCCTTTCTTGCAGTGTGTTCCACAAGTATAGATAAGTAAATTAACATAATTTACTATTATGTATAAAGGTAATAACTTAGAAGAATGAGGAGCACAGTAAGTGGAAGTTTGATTTACCAAAGCCAGTCTAATAGAGAAACTAAACATTCTGTAATTGTTTTCAAAGTGCATGAACAACAACCTGGGAAGAAGCGCATATAATATGACTAAAAAAGAAATAGGATTGATTTTTTTATGTCTTGTGGACTTACTAATTCACACCTTGCTGTATATTTTAATCAAATAGTATGTTAAGCAGTTTAGAGAGTTACTTTGCTCTGTAGTATTTAGACATACATGGTAAGTAGTTCATAAAATTGGTTCTGATGTACCTGGCCATAATCATTTCAAGTTTGTTTGTTTGTTTGTTTTACATTATTTGCATTTCTCCTCATTGATACTGTGAGTTCATAGTGTGAACACTGTCTTCTTTTGGGCCCAGTGACTTAAAATAGAGCCGAATTTTTAAATATCTAAATGGTCAGGAAAACAGTTTTTCCTCATCCTTTGTACTTTTATTTTTTGTATATTGAGCTGGGCTTTCTTTGCCCCTGTTCTTCCTTCCTGCTACCCTGTGCTCTTTGCTAATGATTATTGAACCATTACCCGTAAAATAGGTAACTGTGAGCCTTAGTTTTCATTGTTAGGTGAATAGGTAAGTGAGGCCTGCATGAAGAAACTTGCTGTTGTCCCTAAAACACAGGAAGTTCAGTGTAGTCAAATGGGAACTCACGATCTAGCTTCCCAAAGCAGTTCCTTTTATAGTGACTGTTATTACCAGTTATCCATGTGTAAACCAGAAACATTTCCCTTTCCCTTACTTTTCAGATTCCAAGTCCTGTTGTTTTTTCCTCTCCTAGATACCTTTTTATTCTTATGTGGTACTGGTTCAAGCTATTGTCTTTTCTTGTTGGATCACTACAGTGACCACCTAACTGGTGTCCATGAGTCCACCCTGGAATATGTAATTAGGCAGAAATGCTGCTGCTGGAATACTTCCCAAGTAACAATTTTTTAAAGCTTTATTTATGTATAAGAGACAGAGAGAGCATGTGTGGGGGCAGAGGAAGAGGGAGAGAGAAACTCAAGCAGACTCCCCACTGAGCATGGAGCCCA
Source organism: Spilogale gracilis (assembly GCA_004023965.1). Lineage (NCBI taxonomy): Eukaryota > Metazoa > Chordata > Mammalia > Carnivora > Mephitidae > Spilogale > Spilogale gracilis. The sequence continues at coordinate 62,759 of PITA01000726.1, forward strand.
GTGCAGGGCTTGAGCTCACAACAGAGATCAGACCTGAGCCAACACTAACAGTCTTAGACTTTAACCAACTGTGCCACCCCATCCAGCTATTAATTTTTCATTTTTGCGTTTCTCTTTATTGTTGGCAGTTTGGGATTTATGACCAATGGTAAAAATGGGAAGAAGTGAAATTGCTTATTTCTTGTTACTATAAAGTTACCTGTCCCTTTCTTCATAAGGCAAATAGCTTGGCATCGGGAAATAAGTGTTAAGTCAGAAAAATTACTATAACTGAAAGAAAACTTGGTGTAAGTCAGACTTTTTGAATGTATAGATTTGTTGGAAGACTATGAGGGCTGACCTTACAAGGTATAAACTCAACAAGGCTTTGCATTTATCACTCCCATTTTGGCAGCTTTGAGATAATACACAAATAAAAAATGTATGAGAACGATGTGATCCACAGTTTCTTTGAGTTCTGTATTCTGTTTTGAATTTCTGTAAAGTGACAGTCATAATAATTTGTAAAGATACTAGAGGATCGTTTATACTCTAGACCATTCTGGTCATCGAGTAAGTAGTTTGAACCATACAAACCTGTTTTATAGATTTAAAATGTATGAAGATAACTTCACGTGGTTCATCTTGTTAAAAATCACAATTTCTCATCCTTTGTTAAAATTGATTTACTTACATATTTATCTAAAGTTACAGATTGATTGGGTGTTTAGGTGGCTCAGTTGGTTAAGCATCTGACTTGATTTCAGCTCATGTCATGATCCCAGGGTTGTGAGATCAAGCCCCACATTGGGCTCAACGCTGGGCATGGAGCCTGCTTAAGGTTTTCTCTCTCTCTCTGTGTCCCCCATAATATTGGATCTCCCTGTCCCCCCAATATATATATATATATATATATAATATATATATAAAAATAAAAACATAAATATTTTAAGAAAAAGTTTAGGTTGACACTTCCATCAAGGTTGAAGGTAATAGAAATTGTTACTAAGATTTTAAAATTTTGTGTCTTGGATGATTTGGTCTTTGGAAATGTATCTTTCTAGAGGAACGTATGATCTTAATGGGTTTATGCACTCATTTATGTATCTGGCACCTAAACTTGTAGCATTTTCTGGAGTTGCACAGTAACTTAGAGTTGAGAATGATGTCTGATTTTCATTGAGCAGCATAATTTATGTTGAATATGTCTTCGTGGACATTTGGAGCAGGTAGGGTTCCTAAGCAGAGTGGTTTCCTGTTTTGGGAAATCTTTTGGGTCTATAAACTTAAAAATTTTTTTTTCTTTTTTATTTGAAGGGTTAGGCTAGTGAAATTGAAAGTGAATGAAGGAATGCTGTACTTTTTGTTCCTGTCCTTTTGTTGCTCTCTCTTTTCACATTACTTGGCATGCAGTTTTGGGAAAGTTGCTTATTTTTCTAGGACTCAGTAATAGTAAAACTTATGGAGGTTGTGTATTCCAGGAACCTGCTGAGGGCTTGCCAGTATCATCTCATTGAATTTGCATAGGAATCTTGTAAAGTAGGCTCTGTTATTATAAGGATTTTATGGATGAGGAGAGAGCTGGGATTTGAACTCTGATAGCAGAGCCCATGCTCTTAATCCTAAAGCTATTTTGCTACAGTAAGTGTCCACAGAAATCCATTTTAAGAGTCTTTTTGAAGATATGATAGAGATGATGATGGTGAAATAATTACCTATGTTGAAATCACCGTATAAACATATAGAATATTTTATCCTTGTTTATTATAATACATTGTTTCAGATAGTGTTTTAAAAGGTAGATAGTGCTCAACTTGGACTTCTTATGTAGAGTACCTGCAACTTCCTGGTCAGAGATTTTACTTCCCTTCTGCAGGAGAACTATACGAGATAACTGTTCTGGAGCCCTTCTTTGGCCCTGCCCTATTTGGGTAGAATAGACCAAAAAGGAGTACTGTAGGGCAGTAAGTCATCACTGTCCTTTTGAGGGTATATCAAAATGCAGAGTGGTTACCTCTGAGGAGTGGAATTTTGGGAGACGGGAATATTGGGACTTTCATTTTTATATTTCTGTATTTATTTCAACCAGCATTTATTACATTGATAATGGGGGAAAAGCATGGAACTAAAAAAGTTTAAAGTTTGGTATAGAATACCTGTTGACTTTGTAGTAATATGAAGAAAGTAATAACTAGTCCAGGTTTTATTAAATTCCTATTTTAGACCTTCCTTAGAAAACATTGCTTTTTACATGTATAAGCACATGTGTGTTCATTCTCTCCCTCTCTCTCTCTTACACACACATGCACACGCACACTCCCTTACACTGTTCTTTTGGATTGCTCTTTTGGGATAAGGGGTGCTTAGTTGAGTAGATATCAGTTCTAACAATAGACAATAAGACTTAATCTCTCAGTATCTTAATTTCCTTATCTTTAAGATGAGAACTGGAGGTTAAAATAGAGAAATAGCCTATGATAAAAATGTTGCGTATGTATACACATATATGTACATGTATATGTGTGTATATGTATATGTGTATATGAGAGAGAAATTGATTCTAAAAATATCAAATTATTTTAAGCTTAAAGAAGGTAGAGAAATGAGAGTTACATTACTTTAACATTAACAGAAAAAAGTTAGGCATTGAAGTATATGCCATTTTACCTACCAGGAAATTCTAACCACAGGGAGAAAGCTAGAAGGGAGCTTATTACGTGCATAATAAATGCCAGTCTTTATTGAGCACTGGTATAGTGCATGTATATATGTTCACATTTATTGAATACTAAGTGACAGGTTTAGTTTAAAACTCTTCATATGCACTTATTTTATTCTAACAACTATAAGGTACATACTTTTATTCATTTTTAAAGATTTTATTTATTAACAGAGTGACAGTGAGAGAGGGGACACAAGTTAGGGGAGTAGGAGAGAGGGAGAAGCAGGCTTTCCGCTGAGCAAGGAGCCCCATGTAGGGCTGGATTCTGGGACCCTGGGATTATGACTTGAGCCAAAGGCAGATGCTCAACTAACTGAGCCACCCAGGCATCCCTGTTATCCGTAGAAGCTGACACATGGTTGAGGAACTTGGCCATGCTTACACAACTTGTCTATTTGTGTATTTATTTATTTTTTTTAAAGATTTTTTAATTTATTTGACAGAGAGAAACACAGCCAGAGAGGGAACACAAGCAGAGGGAGTGAGAGAGGGAGAAGCAGGCTTCCCGCCGAGCAGGGAGCCCGATGTGGGGCTCGATCCGGGTCTCCGGGATCATGACCTGAGCCGAAGGCAGTCACTTAACCAAGTGAGCCACCCAGGCGCCCTGTGTATTAATTTTTGATGAAAGAAAAGTTAGCTGTCAGATTTTTTATTTACAAGAATAAAATTGAAATTAAATTATTACTTATTATCTAAGGTCGTGACAGGGTAGAGAAGCAAAAACCAAAACTCTGTGCTTTACTCTGATGCAAGCTCTATTTTTTTATATGAATAACTTGGTCTCAGTATGTCTGAATTCTTTGCTGTAAGGGTTACAACAAAAGTGTTTAAAATGACTAAGTGTCTTGAAGATAAGGTGAGGTATTAATCTGACATGGAGTGGTCCTAGATCAGACCTGTCTTTTCTTTACCGCAGGCTTATAAAATTGAATTTATATACAAGATTCAGGAATCTGGCTTTTGTGCTTATTTTTTTCAGTCATTCTAGATGAAACATTTGGGGTGTGTGTCTGTGAGAGAGTGTAGTTACGTGTATATGTATATATATACTGTACATATATGTGTAGGTAGATGGATAGATGTATATAGCTCAGATAGTTTAGAGAAACAGAATAAAATACTGAAACAGACCTGTATTTATGTGGGAATGCAACCTTTCCCACTTTCCCACTTTTCTAGCCATCTATCATGATAGCCATGATAGATGGCTAGAAAAGTATTTCAGATCAGTGGGAAAGGTTGCATTTTTGAGAAACTGTATGACATTTTCCTTTCGATAAAGTTATAGCTGTGTACAATTAAATTCTAAATGGATTAAATTTCCAAATGCTGGTATTTAAACTCATGAGGAAAAAAAATGGGAGCTTTTTTTATTAGATTCATAGGGGGAAAAGGTTATGAAAGAAATTGGGCCACTTTCGTGATAGTTCATTTAACTCTTCATTTAAGTACCAAAAAGTTAGGATATTTGGTTTTAAATTGGCAGTCAAGCTGTGGAATAAATGTTGGAATGTAATGTAGTCAACAAAAATAATAGCTGAATTTACTAAATATATGATACAATATCCTGTATATGAAAATGGATATATTTCATTAACCATGTTAAAATGGATGTTTAAAGACAAGAGTCAGAAGTAATTCTGGAGTGTTGAATAGTGTAGCCTTCTTAAATTCTTTTTGTTTCCTGGACTTTGAAATGCATTAAAAAATGAATGAAAAGGAATGATTTAAATGGAATGTTTTATCTTGTTGATATAATTTCTAACGTTATCATGGTATTTCGGTTTTTAATCAGAGTTCTTTGCCTTATCAAGCATAAGGTGAAAAGTATTAATAGAAGAAAGACCTTAACTATTCTTTATAAATCAGCTTATATGAAACATAAAAAGTAACAATTAAAATCTGGAATGAGTTAAAGTATTTTCAGACTTCAGAAAGTTTGTTTTGTTTTGTTTTGTTTTACATAAGATTTTATTTATTTATTTGACAGAGAAACACAGCGAGAGAGGGAACACAAGCTGGGGGAATGAGAGAGGGAGAAGCAGGCTTCCCGCAGAGCAGGGAGCCAGATGCAGGGCTCGATGCAGGGCTCAATCCAGGGAGTCCAGGATCTTTACCTGAGCCCAAGGCAGACACTTAATGACTGAGCCACCTAGGCGCCCCTGACTTCAGGAAGTTTTAAATTTAAAAATGTAAGGCAGTGACTTAGTTGAATCTATTAGAAAGGTCTAAGTGGGCACATTACTTTTTGGTAACTAGTATTAACGTTTCTGGTATTAACATGCTTTCTAGATATCTTATGGTAATAAAAAAAAATGATATAATGGGGTGCCTGGATGGCTCAGTGGGTTAAAGCCTCTGCCTTCTCTGCTCAGGTCATGATCTCGGTTCTGGGATTGAGGCCCATGTTGGGCTCTCTGCTTGGCAGGAAGCCTGCTTCCTCCTCTCTCTCTGCCTGCCTCTCTGCCTACTTGTGATCTCTCTGTCAAATAAATAAATAAAATCTTTAAAAAAAAAGATAATGAAAGATAGAATCCTTGTCATAAAATGATGATAAAACTACAAAGTAATGCTGATTAACCAGAACTAATATTGTCTAAATACATGGATCTTTTTTAGACTGGTCAGTTTGGGAGGCTAGTTTTACAATAACTAACATCGACTGAGTGAGTTGAAAGTGTGTGTGTGTGTGTGTGTGTGTGTGTGTATAAGAGAAAAAGAGAGAAAATGTTTATTAGAAGGGGCCATGACATACTTCCCTAATGGTTAAAACTGTGGCCTTTATGTTTCCCTAAATTTTTTCTTTATAGAATAGGATGTGATCTCTAATTTGGGTAGTGACATCTCATTATATTTTTTATGTGAAATTTTGAGTTTATAATGCATTTTATGGAGCAGTTTAATAAGAATAGTAGCATAATTAGGAGACAGGTGGTTGTATTTAGAGGTGAGTATTCTTTAAGGATGATATGGTCTTGATAGCGGCTTTTACAATTTCTTTTTTAAAGTTTATTATTGTATAATAAAGAATTTAATGGATTATAGCAAATTTAGATATTCTTCAGAAAATCTCACCTCTTGTAATTAAGGACCAAATTTCTGGTGTCAGAAATGACAGTTTGATTCCATAAAAAATTAAATCTTTGAAATGTGTCTGCTACAGTAGGAGTCAGCAACGTACCTATTTTTGCATGGTTAAAAAAATTGAAAGAATAATACTTAATGATACGTGAAATTCAAATTTTAGTGCCCATAAATAAAGTTTTGTTGGAACACAGCTGTTTCTGCATTATAATGGCAGAGCAGAGTAGTTGTGACAGAGACCTATATGACATTTTCTTTTCTTTTCTTTTCTTTTTAAGATTTTATTTATTTATTTGAGAGAGAGAGAGAGAGTGAGAGCATGAGAGGGGAGAACTGGATCTCCGAGATCATGACTTGAGCCAAAGGCAGTGGCTTAACCAACTGTGCCACCGAGGGCCCCCCCCCCATATGACATTCTTACCACTTCATACAGCTTTGGTGCATTACAAATTTCAGTGCTGCTGTTATAACTTGACAGTGTTTTGAGTGCCATGTGTATTGCCAGTCTACAGTATTTATTTTTTTACACCAGAGCATATCTATCATGTCAAAACAAGAAAAGAAAAATGGACTCTGAGTGCCATGCTTTTAAGGCACAGTGGAGTGTGTATTATTTTGTTGAATTAGAGAGCAACCAAACATTTTTTTTATTATGTTGTGACATAGCTGTTAGAGAAGAGTATATGTTGACATTATTAGACTAAGCATATATCACACTATTCTCAGTTCTGTTTTCTTAAAGTAACAGTCCATTTAAAATGGAATATCTTATCACAGCATAATTTCTTCATAAAATAAAAATTGAAAATGAGGCTGCCACAAAAATAAGTTTCCAAGTGGCTCATTTGTTAGTCAAGCAAGGAAAGCCATTTACCGATGGTGAGTTAATTAAATTGTATTTGATTGCAGAAAAAAAAATGTGCCCAGAAAAAATAAACTCGTTTTAGATTATAAATTTTTGGCAAGGACACTTGATTTAAGAGTTGAGGAAGTTTGAAACAATATCAATAGTCAATTAAAAACAAGGCAAGTAATTTATAGTGGTTTTCCTTGGCTCTTGCTGAGTTGACAGATGTTTTGATACTATTCAGTTGTTGTTTATGCAAGGTGTCAATGCCAAATTTGAAGTGGCAGAACAATTAGACTCTGAATAGTTTGTGGAGAACAACTACACAGAAGAATATTTTCAAAGTTGAGAAAACACTAAGTACAATCTGAAGTGGAATCTGCTAAGATGTGTTAAAACTGATGGTGGTAAAAGTATGTGTGGAACAGAAAAGGCTTAGTTGGATATCTTTACAAAGCTTGTAAAAATGTGAGGTGTTCAAACTGTGGTATTTGTTGTGTTATTCATCAGTAGGTACTTTGCATAAAATATTTGAATTTATGTGTTACTGAATCAGTATTCTCAGTGGTGCACTTCATTTGCTCTCATGAATTTAATTAGCATCAGCTGCATGAGTTTTTGTTGGATGTAGAAGCTGAATATCTTGATGGGCTTAGGACTGAGATGAAATTTTTCTGAATGAAGCAGGACGGCCTTCAACCACTATTGTCAAATACTCATTGGCTTCGGAAATTAGCTTTTTTCTGAAGATTTTGAAATATTTTTAAATGAATCTAACCTAAAGTGATAAGGCAGAATAGTATTTCCATGTGAATTTTAGCTGCAGTTGAGTCATTTCAGTGACAACTGATGTTTGAGTCACAAGTAATATCAAGCTGCTTTATTCATTTCTTTTGTCAGAGTGAGATCTTTATTCCCATATGAATTTGCATGAATATATTTTCCATCATCAAACCACAGTGCCAGCAGTATTTTTCAGACACTGATGCAAGTGGCAGAAAAAGTTCCCATATCTCAAAAATCCATTTAATTGTGCACTTGAGGAACTTCTATCTAACTTCCAATTGGAAGTGGCTAATCTGCAGTGTGGTGACATATTGAAAAGCAAATATCAAAAGAATCTAAGGGATTGCTATAGCTGCCTTCAAAGTCATGAATATACTTCATTAAAATCATGTACTTGTGGGTTGATATCAGAATTTAGTAGTATCTGTCAGAAAAGACATTTCAAAGATCAATACATAAAAGCTGATCAACATTATCAGTTTAATATTTGCAATAGATTTGATGATAGGAAACAAAAATTAAGTGTTACCCCCAATTCCATTTTTTCATTAGCAGATTTATATTTTATAATATTACAAAATGTTATACTTAGTTATTATATCTTGAATTCTGTCAATAAAAAGTTTGTAGAAGTTTTTCTCTCTCGTTATGTAAGTATCTACATGATTTTGCCCTTGGCCTACAAAGAATGAAATACAGTTGAGCCCTTTGCAGGAAAAGTTTGAGGACCCAGATTCTGTAGCAGTGCTTCTCCAACGTGAATGCATGTAATAATACCTGAAAATCTTATTAAAATGCAGATTCTGATTTGCTGGGTCTAGGGGTGGTCCCAAGATTTTGCATTTCTTATAAGCATTGAGGTGATAACAGATACCACTGGCCAATGGACTGCATTTTGGGAAGCTGGGCTCTAGTATTCAAGGTTTATATTTTTATTTAGATAAGTATGCTAGGGCTGCCTGGGTTAAGTGTTTGCCTTCAGTTCAGGTCATGAGCGTTTACCTTCAGCTCAGGTCGTGATCCCAGGGTCCTGGGATTGAGCCCTGTGTTGGGTTCCCTGCATGGTGTGGAGTGTTTGCCTTCAGCTCGGGTTAAGCGTTTGCCTTCAGCTCAGGTCGTGATCCCAGGGTCCTGGGATTGAGCTCTGTGTTGGGTTCCCTGCATGGTGTGGAGCCTGCTTCTCCCTCTCCTTCTGCCTGCTGCTCCCCCATGCTTGTACTCTCTTTCTCTGTCAAATAAATAAATAAAATATTTTTTAAAAAGATGAAAGGTAATGACAACAATTTAAAAAAATAAAATCTATAGGAATAACTGTTAACCTTTAACATAGGGGGATGTCAGAGTATGTGGAAGGGGTTCTAGTTAGTTTAGTTTGAAAGTGTCTACGCGTGATTTGGGATTGCTCCTTAATTCCTTTTAGGAACCGCTCATTTATGTCAGTTCTAAGGTTTTAGTTTTATCAGTAGAGAATTGGCAGACACGAATAAAAGAAATTTAAAATTGAACTTTAGCTAGAATTTGTGACTCTTTAGTCTGCATAGTAACAGTTACATGAGGATGCTTATTTTTCCCCTTTAATTCTCCAGTGATTGTTTAATAATAGCTGTTACCTATGATCTGTTGGATATATGTATATTTTTCATCCATCAATAGAAATTAAAAACTGTCAAATGTACCAAAAATCTCTGGGATGTGACATTCATAAAACAGTCTTTCCCAGTTTAAAATATAGTCAGATAAGGTGTAAGTAAAAAATTAACTATTAATGTTACTTAGTGCCAGAATTCTGCATAAGTTAAGATTATACTATGAGAGTGATGTTTTTCAAACTATGGACCCATGGTCCATTAATGGCACATGAAATCAATTAAATAGCTCACAACCAGTGGTTTTTTTTTTTCCTAATGTACAAAGTAGACTAGAAAATATTCGTGTGCACTGCGTGCAGTAGGAAGTATTTGTGAAATTTTTTGATACATGAGTGTGTTTGTGTACTGAGTTGCATGGAAAATATATTTCTTACTGTGGATTGCAGTAAAAAGTGTTGGAAATTCACTGTTGGTTATTTCAGTAAATGAGCGAAGGACATGATAAAATTTTTAAAGTCTCTGAATCTGTTTGTAGAATGCATTCATTAAGTTTATTTTGACATCTCCACTCACCACATCTGTTTTGTGTTTGTGTGTATATGAATATATATATTTGTGTTTTATTTTCCTTTTCTTAATAGGTGCAATGGATGAGCTTCATAGTCTGGATCCAAGAAGGCAAGAATTACTGGAAGCTAGATTTACAGGAGTTGCAAGTGGGAGCACTGGGAGCACTGGCAGTTGTAGTGTTGGAGCAAAAGTGAGTAGAATTACAATCTTTATTTGGCATTCTTTTCTTGTATTAAATGATCCAGAATACAGTTTGTAAAAGAATCCTAATCTGTGCTTAATAGCAAGTTACTCCTATAATTTTTATAATCTATGGGGAAAAATTCAGTATTTATAAACCTGATTTTTACTATAGCATAATATACTTCAGGGGCATTATGTTATAATATAGCATAATAGGTTTCAGGACTAAAATTAATTTAGTAGATTGACTGCTCTTCTCCCATTATATAATTTTTACTTTTCCTGTCCTTTGTCTCTTCTTTGCCTCTGTCATCCTTGGTCCTGTCTGTATATGTTCCTATTTGTACAACTGCTGCATAAAACCTTAGTGTATTTATTAGGTTTTCCAGTGATAGACCTCATATTGGCCTCAGCTCTCCATTACCTCACATTATAGTGGATTTCATGTACTTTTTCTCTTACGGACCTCTGTGAGCATTTATTTAGGGTACATTCGCAGGAGCAGAATTGCTGGGTTATAGAGTGTATGTAGAGTTAAATTGAATGAATAGTATAAGATTGCTATTCAGAACAGTTGTACAGGACTAACATGTACTTTTAACAGAATGCATGATCACTTATGTACTCCAGAAACACTTGGCATCCTCCGGATTTCTCATTTTTGATAGTCTAACAGGTATAAAATAGTATCTCTCTTTTTTTTTTCTTGTACCACCAATTTTTTTCGAGCATTTCCTCATGTGCTTATTAGCTTTTTGAGAGTGTCTTATAAATTGTTACGATAGTTTTCCCATTTTTCTATTAAGATTACTTTCTTTTTCAAACTGATTTCCCCATGTTCCCTGTATATGCTGCATATCAATTCCATGTTGGTTGTATACAGTGCAAATAACTTCTCCCATTTTGTCAGTCTGTCACCTTTGTTCATGGTATCCATTATTCTAGAGGACTCTTGAATTTTGTTGTAATCAAACTCATCGATTTTTTTTTTTTTTTTTTTTTTTTTTTTTTTTTTTTTTTTTTTTTTTTTTTTTTTTTTTAACCTTAGAGGCTATAACTATGAAGCTTCGAATAGCTCTTGGTATACTAAGAAAAACCATCTGGGTCAGATAGGTCCTTTTACTTTTTTTCTTTTAAAGATTTATTTATGAGAGAGAACAAGAGTGAGAGCAAGCCGCAGGAGGGACAGAGGGAAAAGAAACCCAGGCAGACTCCATGTTGAGCACAGAGCTTGTTCTCACCACCCTGAGATCATGACCTGAGCCAAAACCAAGTGTTGGATATTTAACCAACTCTACCACCCATCCCATCCTTTTGCTATTTTTATATTTTAAGTTATTTTACTACTAATTTATAGGAATAAAGGTATAATGAAAAACAACTATTAGATATTTTAAGAAGAATTTAAACATAAAATCCTCTTTGTAGCAAGTAAAACTTGGTGCACAAGCATCATAAAAGGTAAAGGATATTGTCATGCATCCTTTGAGCATGAAGTGTTCACATTCATGTAAAATATTATATGATGTAGGCCTTCAGTTAAATGACTTATGAAAATACCATGTTTCCTTTTTTTCCTCACAAATATGATTCTTGAATTTGAGAAAATTCATCTAGGATAGTATCATTTGATGACTCCAAGGTTTCACTTCTATAGTCATTGCCGTCAGTTTTAGAGTCTAGGGAATTTAGAGGTGTTATCTCTTTGTACTTATTTTCTGATTTGTCTAGTAATTACAAAATGTCTTCCTCTGTTGTTTTCTTCTCTTGATCATCTTGGGTGAGAAATTAAAGTTCCTTAATTCTCCACCATGCAATCTAAAATCAGTCTGCAAGGATATCACCAGTATTTTTTTTAAAGTTCTTCTCCCCCTTTTTTTTTTTTAAGATATATTTATTCATTTGAGAGAGAATGGGGGAAGGGGCCTAGGGAGAGAAACCCAAGCAGACTCCTTGCTGAACGTGGAGCCCAACATGGGGCTCAGTCTCATGACCCCAAGATCATGACCTGAACGAAAGTTAGTAGTCCATACTGACTGAGCCACCCAGGCTCCCCTCTCTCTGGTCTTTTATACATTCCTGAAAGATGATGCAGTACTTTGGGCAAGACAAGAAGATACTTGAGAGACAATCACTTATTTCACTATTGCATCACTCTTTTAGGTCATTAAATCTGCATTGTTTTTTGGTTTCTACCATAAAAATCTACCACAGAGTTGTTTAAAACAAGACACATTTATTTTCTTATAGTTCTGAGGATCAAAAGTCTGACATTGGTTTCATTGGGTTAAAATCAGGGTATGTGCAGAACTTGATTTCTTTCTTGGAGGCTCTGGTGGGAAGCAAAGGGACCTTTTCTTTGCCTTTTCTAGCTTCTAGAGGGTGTCGAAATTTCTTGGCTGCTAGTCTCTTTCCTCCATCTTCAAAGCCAGCAATGATGCAGCTCTCTTACTATTCTTTGGAAGTCACATCTCCCTCTCACCACAATCTAAAAAGGTTCATCCCTTTTAAGTACTTGCAATTAGATTGGCTCATGTCCATCTGGATAATATGATATAATTCCCCCATTTCAAAGTCTTTATCCCCTTACATGTGCAAACTCCTATAACATTTGCAGGTTCTGGGCATTAGGAAGTGAGTGTCATGGGAGACATTATTCTGCCTATCACATCATCATTCATCTATTTTTTTTAAAATGGTTTTTGCTTATTTTAGCATAGTTGGGAATAATTGATGAATGATGATGAGTAATGAAGAAGTAATTCCTGGGATGATGAAATAACAAAATATGGGAAAAATAAGATCAATAAGATCCCATAAAGTAATTTTAAATTTTTGAAAGGGTCTAATCTGTTGGCTGCCTGGTGATTAAATACAAGATAGAATGCATTTATTCCATTAAAAATAAATTTTATTTTTATTCTTTGGATGATCTCTAAGAAATAATAAAAGTCCCCAAATACCCATCTACTTTTAGAGAGAGAGTGTGAATGGGGGTTGGGGAGAGGGAGTGGGAGAATCTTAAGCAGGCTACATGGCCCAGTGCAAGCCTGACATGGGCCTTGATCTCACGACCCTGAGATTATGAGCTGAGCTAAAATCAAGAGTCGGATCCTTAACTGACTGAGCCATCCAGATGCCAAGTGCCCCTCTCTTCCCCCACCTCGTGACAAATACCAGTCTTTACAAACAGGTAGAACTACTTGAAAAAGAAGATTAAACATTAAAATTGGGTTCAGTAGACCTTGAGGTATTCTAAGAATTAAATACTTCTTTCACCCCTGGGCCACAAAGATATTCTGCAGATGCTTCTGTTTATTTTACAGTTTTACTGTCATATTTGCACTTTAGGCCCCACCTTTTATATAGTATTGATAGAGATCCAGTTTTGTTTTTCTTCATCTGGTGAACCAGTTTTCACCACAGTGCTGCTTTTTTTAAAACATTTTTTAAAAGATTATTTTAGAGGAAGGAGTCGGGGGGAGAATGGGAAGGAGATCATCTCAAGCAGACTCTGTACTGCGTGTGGAGGCCTACGCAGGGCTTGATCTCATGACCTGAGCTGAAACCAAGAGTTGGACAGTTAACTGAGCCACCCAGGCGCCCTTCTCCCCAATGCCTCTTAAATCATGCATATTTTTCCACTGATTGGTGATGCTGCCTTTATCATATATTAATTTGCCATGTATGTATATGGATCTAAAATTTCTCTTATGTTCTGTTGGTCTGTATTCTTATCCCAGTATCACATTAAAAAAAAAAAACAAATTTGTATTTTGGTATATCTTTTTTATATGGTAGAGCAAGTCACTTCTTTAATTTTCTTTTATAAACTTGATTTAGTTTTTGTATGGTTCTTTATTCCCTCATAAAATTTGAGCATAACTTCATTTGCTTATTAGCATTTGGGGCTCTTCTATAATAGCTCTTCTATTATTTATATCTTTTTCCTTAAAAGATTATCAGATGGAATTCTTACTTTGAATGCATTGCATTTATAGATTAATTGAGGAGTAGTGAAGTCTTTATACAATTAGGTTATCCCATCCAAATACAGGAAATGTGTCTCCATTTGTTTAGTTCTGCCTGTAGAGATCTTAAGAATTTTTGGCTAGTTTTAATAAATTCTTTTAAAGTTTTTGTGGCTAACGTATTTTTTTTTTAATCTTCTAGTTGAGGTGTTTGATTGTTGGCCCTTTTTTAGGGATGGGGGTTTGTAACAGTTTGTTGATTCCCTAGGCCTCTCTAACCAATAATTATCTTCCAAAATGGCAGTTTTATTTCTTACTCCTCATATATATATTTTTTTCTTTATATTGATCATGATCTTCAGAAATGGAAATATTTTGTATTGTTTTGAGTGATATTTATTCCACATAAACAACTGTGAAATCTAACAGGAAGGAAAAAGCTTAATATGTAATTTTCAGAATATTGGAAACAACTCAGCTGTTACTTATCTAAGAGAAATGTACTAAAAAGAAGTATGGTATATATAATATTTATACAATGAAATACTATTTAGCAATAAGATGTAAGAGACTGTTGATAACATGCAACAACATGGATGCATCTCAGATGAGTAGACTATTCTAAGTTAAAAGAAGTCAGACCCCAGAAAGTTACATACTGTACTACTTATTCCACCTTTTTTTTTTTTTTTTTAATGTAAGCTCTATACCCGGTGTGGGGCTTAAACTTAAAACTCTGAGATCAAGAGTTGCTTGTTCCATTGACTGAGACAGCAAGGCACCCCACTTTTATTTCCTTTTTAAGATAAGGGTTGGGGGGCGCCTGGGTGGCTCAGTTGGTTGAGCGACTGCCTTCAGCTCGGGTCATGATCCCGGATGTCCGGGATCGAGCCCCACATCAGGCTCCCTGCTTGGCGGGAAGCCTGCTTCTCCCTCTCTCACTCCCCCTGCTTGTGTTCCCTCTCTCACTGTGTTTCTCTCTGTCAAATAAATGAATAAAATCTTTGGGGGGAGAAAAAAAAAAAGACAAGGGTTGGGGTGCTTGGGTAGCTCAGTCGGTTAAGCGTCTGCCTTTGGCTCAAGTTGTGATTGTAGGGTCCTGGGATCAAGCCCTGCATTGAGTTCCCCTGCTTGGCGGGGAGCCTGCTTCTCCCTCTCCCTCTCCCTCTGTCTGCTACTCCCCCTACTTGTCCTCACTCTTTCTCTATCAAATGAATTAAAACAGAAAAAACTTAAAAAAAATAAGACAGGGTGATTTAAAAAAATAAGACAAGGGTTATTAATGGGGATATTTTGAGCTATTCTTTTGTAACAGATTTTTAATTTATTGTATTACATTCTGAAAATATAGTTTGTATGTCATTAATCCCTGAAATGTGCCCTGTTTTATAAACATTTCATATCTAATAACTCTTAATTTTAGTTGTTCAGATCTTAAGTATTTCCTATATTGTCAGCTTGACCTTTTTCTGAGTGGTGTATTAAAATCTTCAGCTGTATAGGGAATATATATATATATATTCATGTATATATTCATGTGTGTGTGTATATATACATAGATATAAAAACATCAGTGGTATTGTAGCAGCATTGTATGGTGACAGATGGCAGCGACATGTGTGCTGACCTAGCATAGTGTATAGATTTATCCAGTCACTCTGCTGTACACCTGAAACCTGATGTAACACTGCATGTCAGCTGTGCTTCAGTTAAAAAAAGAAAACATTAGCTGTGATTATTGATTTTTGTATTTGTGGTTACTGTATTTCAGCTTATAGTTATCAATATCTGCTTGAGGTATTTTGAGGCCATATTTTTACATATATATATCTTCTTATTCTGTTCTTTTTATAACCATGTAATTATTTTTTCCTTAAATACTTGGTTTTTTTCAACTCTTCAGCTTTCTTTTGATTCGTATTTTTCTTAGCTATATGGGCATATGTTTTTCTATTACTTTTACTCATTTTGTTTTCTTGTAGACCACATGACTTTTTTGATAGAATATTAGTATTTTTGCCTCTTAAAAGGTGGGTCTAGTCCATTGCAAAATGTAATTATAGTTATTTTCTGACTTTGTCTGCTGTCTATTGTCTGATATCTTCTAATTATACTTCATTTTTATTCCCCTCTAGTCCTTGCTTTCCATTGGACAAATGGAGTTTTTTCTGATGTTTTAAAGTTAGTTTTAGGATAATACTAATTTATTTATTGATATTAATTGTATATATACTCAGACTGATACTTAAACATTTCTGCAGCATTTCCCATTCCCCCCTCTTTTAAAACAACTTTTACTTTGAAAAATATTATAGCTATAGAAAATTGAAAATACTGTACAAAGAATACTTGCATCTCTTTTAGATTTAAGAGATGTAAACATTTTTGTGAATTTTTGTGCTCATGTATAGACACATCCCTACCACCTTTTTAGTATTACTATGGTCTCTGCAATGAATGTGAACAGATTTTTCTCCAAGGAGCCCTGCTTCATTATAGTGGGGAATGGTACTTAGGAACCAAGCTAGGTATGTTTGTTGTTTATGTGGTAGTCTTTTGGAAGAATATCAGCTAATGTAGAAGGGATGTAGAATCATGAAGTCAATATTCAATTTTGTCCGGCATAATTATTAATTAAGGCAAGGATCATTAGTGGATGTTAAAATCATTTAAAATGTTTTGGAGACCAGGGGCGCCTGGGTGACTCAGTTGGTTAAGCGACTACCTTCAGCTCAGGTCATGATCCTGGAGACCTGGGATCGAGTCCCGTGTCGGGCTCCCTGCTCGTCGGGAAGCCTGCTTCTCCCTCTCTCACTCCTCCTGCTTGTGTTCCCTCTCTGCTGTGTTTCTCTCTGTCAAATAAATAAAATCTTAAAAAAAAAAATGTTTTGGAAGCCAGTATATTTTCAAGGTCTCAGAGTTTCATCCTATAGAAGAGTTATTTACTACAAAAGAGAAAGTGGGTACTTGAAATGGAGAGATTTGTTTGTCACCAGCAAATAAGCAAGCTCAAATTTTTTTATTGGCAGTGCACAGTCTGACATAAGGCACATTCTGAGGTGATGCAACAGGAGGAACACAAAATACCTACAGTTCTCATGGTAGAAATGTTGGTGGTTATGTTTTTCCCCATGGTGGGAATGTTTGATTTGAATTTAGTCAAGAGAAAATACTCCTGCAACATCCTGCTGGACTACTGGCCTGAACTCTTTCTTCAAAGTGTTCAGTGCCATGAAGAACAAAGGGAGGCAGAGGGACTGTTCTAGATTGGTTGAGACAAAAAAAACATAGATTGAATCTGTGAATACTGATTTGTTCCGGGATTGGGAGGAAAATGGTTATAAGGATGTTTTTGAGATATTTCAGGAAACTTGAGTATGTACTACATGTTGGATGATGAATTAATTTTGGTTTACTGTTCTTTTTGGATAAGCGTGTATTTTTAAAATAATTCATTTAAGTTTAAAAATATAGATGAAGCTGTAGAATGTAAGATAGTGTTGAGCAATGCCTGTTATAATGGTTTTATCTAAATTTGTAGTGATAATGTGCCTGTGAAATACAGTACTATTGTGTAAGTAGTTTTTAGTAATGGTAAACCGGGAGTTTGTAATGTGGAACTTAAAATATAAGGATTAAATTTCTGATGGTGGCAGTGCTCCGGGAGAGGAGGTATGGGAGAAAGGTAAGAAGATCATCTAGGAATATAGAGTAAAAAATTGCTTACCTATAATGAAGTATGTTGTGTTTGCTTAAAAGTAAGGTAATAAGCACAGGCAACATAGATACTGTAAGTAGAACTTCTAAGTTACTGTGACACGGTGTAGAAGGTGGAATAAAAGAAATGTGATCCAATAAAAGTGAGGTAGAGAGAAAGAAGAAACAATTCTAATTTTAACTATTATATCATATGGAAGAAATAAAGCCAAGTATATTTCTTCACAACAAATGAGAATCCATCTATAGGCTGTTGATAAAAAACATCTCCCCAAAATGAATATTTTAGGTAATCATAGAGAAGAAAATTAGAATTAAATATAAGTTTGAGGTCAGTTTCTCCCTAACTCAGAACTTTCCAAAGATTTCCCAACACATTTAACATACAGTTCAGTGTCTTCATCATGAAAACCTGCCCCAACTTTAGACTAACTACCCTATTCAACTAACAACTGTCCCACTACACCCACATTGTTTTGTCACTTGCCTCAAGCATACTCGAAATGTTTGCTCAACTGTCACCTCTTCAAAGAGGCTTTCCCTGTGTGCCCCATGTAAAATAGCTTTATCACTCTACCTCTTTATCCCCTTAATTTCTTTAGAAGTGCTTGATTCGTTCCTTACATAATACTAAATATTATTTATTTATTTGTTTATTTATTTTTAAAAATGTATTTAGTTTCTTTCCTTTCTTGTACAATATAAGCTCCATGAGCCCTGGGAGTTAAGTCTTTTTTTTTTTCATTGCTATATATCTAGCATCTGCAACAGTAGTAAGGCCCACAGTTAGTATTTTTGAATGCATGAATGAATATCAAATAAAACATTCTTTAGAAACAAAATCCTGAATGGTATAAAGATAGGTACTTTCTAAGGACTATTAATCCGTAAGAAAGATAGTACAAATACAACTTTTTATAGATCAAGCAGATCTAAAAATACATGATAAATTTATTAAAGTGCAGTTACAGTGAGGGCTTTTAATATAATTCTTTTAAATTTTAACTTTAAATATATATAAAACAGCATGCTATTATGCAGGATTTACTATTTGTACAATATAGTCTATAGACTTGATTTGATAGATACACATACACTTAAAAATAGTCCTCTTGGGGCGCCTGGGTGGCTCAGTTGGTTAAGCGACTACCTTTGGCTCAGGTTATGATCCCAGAGACCCGGGATCGAGCCCCACATCAGGCTCCCTGCTCAGCGGGAAGCCTGCTTCTCCTTCTCTCATTTCCCCTGCTTGTGTTCCCTCTCTGGCTGTGTTTCTCTCTGTCAAATGAATAAAAATCTTTAAAAAAAAATAGTCCTCTTTATTTGAGAATTTTGTAATTGCAAATTCACCTACATGCTCATATTTATTTGTAACCTCAAAATCAAGGGCCTGTGCATGTGCAGTGTTGAAAAATTTGTCACCGGAAGCTGAATAAAGCAACATTCTGTCTGTGTGTTTCCGCTCTCATAGTTTAAACAAGTGTTCTTTTCACAGTTTACTTAGTGCCATGTTTTTCACTTTTTTATGATTTTTATTGGTAATTTTGCTCTTTAAAATGGCCTCCAAAGTTAGTAGTACTGAGGTGCTATCTAGTGTTCTGAGCACAAGAGGGCTATGAGGTGCCTTAGGGAGAAAATATGCATGTTTCTAGGCTTTGTTCAGGCCTAAATTATAGTGCTGTTGGCCATGAATTCACTGTGAATGAATCAACAATATATATTTAAATAAGACCTTTTAAAACAACTTTGATACAGAGCAAGGTTATATATTAATTAACGAAAAATGTGATGAGAAGCTTGCAGGCCCCTGTGTATTTCCCTGAGGCAGTGATTTAGCAGCATTCACTAGTTCAGTGTTCATAGCTAATAACAAAAATCGACTACAGAGAGAGAAATTTTATTCTATCATATGCCACTTCTTTTATTTTACCCCAAGCCTGCTTCGCCCGTTTATTTTTACTTGCCTTAGATCCTTGTAGCATGAGTTTGTGGCTGTCTTGTAGGATTACTGATAGAAGGTAAAGGTAAATATTATAAAGTGTACTGATGTAAAAGTTATTGTGTAGCTGTCATGTTGGGGAAAGGAGCTAAATGTAAAGATTTATCTTCTTATTTTACATAGTGAGGAATCACAAATGGTTTAAAGAATTGAAAAGTTGCGTATTGGTAAGGTAACTATTTGAATAATTTAAAAAATATATATATATATCAAGAAAAAGGGGATACTTTGGTGCCATTGAACTAAATATTCTTCATCTTTCAGGGTGCATGGGTGGCTCAGTCAGTTAAGCGTCTGCCTTTGGCTCAGGTCATAATCCCAGGGTCCTGGGATCAAGCCCCATGTCGTACTCCCTGCTCAATGAGAAACCTGCTTCTCCCTGTCTTCCTCTGCCTGCTTGTGCTGTCTCTGTCTCTGTCAAATAAATAAAACTAAAAAATAAATAAATTCTTCATCTTTCATGGCAATGTCAATAAAGAACTTTTTGAAATATAGTATGTATAGTAGAATACTCTGCACCTGTTTGAAAGAAAGGAATTAGCAAAGGAAAAAAGAAGTAGAGAATCTATTACATGTTGATTTGGAACATTCCAACCTATATTAAGAGAAAAGAAAGCAATGCAGGACAGTTTGCTTAATGTTGTTGTTGTGTTTTTTGTTTTTTTTTTTTAAATAAGAAGGAAGGAACCAAGTTTGTATATTTCATTTGTTAGTGTAGATATATAGCCTCCAGAAAGATAATAAGAAACAAAGTGAAGTAGCCTGTTTATATTGCATATTTAAAAATTTCATTAAAAACAGTTTTAAAGAAAATGGTTGCCTCAATATTGGAACTGGTGTGAGAGGGAAAAACTTAAATTTCTGTAATGGAATTTTTTGCCACATACCTGTGTTGCTTTTGTATTTTAAAAAATGTCCCATGAGTGTTTGCCCCTGCCCCAGTCTATTTTGGAAGGTTTCAGAAGTCTGAATGTGTGCTTGCATGTGTACAAAACTGTATCTGAGAATATAAACAATTATGTACTAGGTTTTGTCAAGCTTTCTTTTACCCTGTGTGTTCCTTTCTCCTCAATAATTTGAAA
This sequence comes from Spilogale gracilis, assembly GCA_004023965.1. Lineage (NCBI taxonomy): Eukaryota > Metazoa > Chordata > Mammalia > Carnivora > Mephitidae > Spilogale > Spilogale gracilis. The sequence continues at coordinate 83,288 of PITA01000726.1, forward strand.
CTTCTATAATCATTTTGTATTGAGATATAGTTCACATGCCATAAAATTGACCCCTTTTAATGTGTATATTTTAGGGGTTTTTAGTATATCACTACGTTATGCAACCATCACCACTGTCTAATTCCAGAATATTTTTATCACCCCAAAAAGGAACCCCATACACAGTAGCAGCAACTTCTCCTTCTTTTGCATTCCTACCCCATGCTTTAACCCTGGCAACCATTAGTTTCTTATCTCTCTCAGTGGATTTGTCCCTTCTGATTCATACACGTATGACATTTTGTATCTAATTTGTGGACCTACCTATTCTGAATATTTCTGTAAATGCAATCATACAATACATGCCTTTTTGTATGTGGCATAATGTTTTCACAATTCATGAACGTTGCAATATATATTGGTACTTTATTCATTTTTATGACTGAATATTCCACTGTATTCTAGTATCACATTTTGTTTATCCATGCATCAGTTGATGGACATTTGGTTTCCTTTTTTTTTTATTATTTTTGAATAATCTTTGAATTCACACTGGTACAACTGCTTTGAACACTGGTATAGGATTTGTGTAGACTTATGTTTTCAGTTTTCTTAGATATATACCAAGGAGTGGAATTAAGTCACTGTAATACTAGCACAGGAAAGGAAAAATGACCAATGGAACAGAATGGAGTCTAGCAACAGACACATTTATGCATAATAACTTGATATATGATAAAGGTAATAGCTCAGTGCAGTGGGAAAAAGGTATTCTCTTATAATAGAAGATGGATCAGTTGAATATTTGTATGGGGGGGGGAATGACTCTTGACCTTCAACTCTTACCATAACACAGAAATCAATAATAGATAACTTGCAGATCTAAATATGAAAGAAACAATAAAGATTTAATAAGAGTAATGACATTTCATAAATGGGCCACAAAAGGCACTAACCGTAAAGCAAGTATTTAATGAATGTAATTATGTTCAAATGACACAGTAAATAATAATGAGTGAAAAAACAAGTCGTAGAGGATTCATACCCAGAATTATATAAAGAATTCCTGCAGGGGCATCTGAGTGGCTCAGTTGTTAAGTGTCTGCCTTTGGCTGAGGTCATGATCTTAGGGTTCTGGGATCGAGCCCCACATCGGGCTCCCTGCTTAGTGGGAAGCCTGCTTCTCCCTCTCCCACTCCCCCTGCATGTGTTCCCTCTCTTGCTGTGTCTCTCTCTGTCAAATAAATAAAATCTTAAAAAAAAAAAAAATTCCTACAGATCAAGAAGAAAAAAACACAAATAGAAATCCATGGTCAGAGCTGCAAAAGCATAATTGTTCTACCAGGCCTATAGTAAAAAGTAGTAGAACTATGTCCTATTCTTCCAGCCTTATATTCATTCTTTTTTAATTTTATCTTATTTTTTATAAATCTTTATTTTTTTAAGATTTTATTTATTTGACAGAGATCACAAGTACGCAGGGAGGCAGGCAGAGAGAGAGGAGGAAGCTGGCTCCTCACTGAGCAGAGAACCTGATGCGGGCCTCGATCCCAGGACCTTGAGATCATGACCTGAGCCAAAGGCAGAGGCTTAACCTACTGAGCCACCCAGGTGCCCAATGTTCATTCTTCACAGAAGTAATCCTTTTCATCTTGTAGCTTTTTATTGTGTTTTATTTATATTTCTGAGTGAGATTATATGATTTTTTGTATATATGTATGATGCACACACATAAATATACTGCAGATTCCATGATTACATTTCCTTTTTGGTACAACTTTGTGTTTTCCCTGGAGTTTATGGTTGATTTATATCTTTAGTTTTTTAGTATTCAGTGGGAGAATCCACATACTGTCCAGCAGAGATGTGCAAATCTCTCCTTATTTTCAAATACAAGTTTTTTTAATATTTTATATTTTTCTTTAGACATCCTCCCTGAAGTTTTGTTCTGTTATTTAGGATAGTTTTTCCCTCTCTCTGTTGGATGCCTGTCATCTTGGACTCCCTCTTTTTGACTCTCATGGGAATTCCATTTGTGTCTGTCCTGTGTTTGAGCTCTGCTTCCTGTATGCCATCTCTTTCTTTTTCTTGGTTTATTCCTTTGCTTTGGTAGAAAAGATTGTCTAGTCATTTTCTGAGGAAAGATAAATGAGTAGTTACATTTTTGAGACCTTGCATATTCTCCTCTTCTTGATTGTCTTGGCAGAATTCTAAGTTGGAAATTGTTTTATTAGAATTTTGAAGGTATTGTTCCATTGCCTTCTAGCTTCCAAAGTTACTGCCGAACATTCCAATGCCATTCTGATTCCTCATCCTTTGTAAGTAACTTGTTTGTTTTTCCCTAAAAGCTTTTAGGATCTTCTCTTTAATCCCTGTCACTTAAAATATTTTATTATAAAATAAATAAATGATAATATAAAATATTCTAAAATAAGTAATTATTAGCAACTGCTAATTACACTTTGTGTAAGTCTTCCTGAGCCAGTGTGCTTGGTCAAAAGTCTGCCCTTCAATCCTAAAACCAACATAAAGTTAACTAACTTGAATTTAAAAAATTTTAAAAAGTATGTTCTTCAGTGTAGGAACTCTGCTTTCCAGTTCTAGAAAAGTCTCTTGAATTATTTCTTTGATAATTTCACCTTGTGGATTTTCTTACTTTTTTTTTCTGAAACTCTTATTATTTGGACCAGGACCTCTTGAACTGATTCTCAAGTTTTCTTTGAATTTTTTTGGTTTCTTTCTGGAAAGATTTCTTCAATTTTATCTTCAAATTCATCCATTTTTTTTTTACTTTTTATTTTAGCTATTGTATTTTCTTTTTCCAGGAGGTTTTTTTTTTTTTTTTTTTTTTTTTTTTTTTTTTTTTTTTTTTTTTTTTTTTTTTTTTTTTTTTTTTTTTTTTTTTTTTTTTTTTTTTTTTTTTTTTTTTTTTTTTTTTTTTTTTTTTTCTTCCTTTTTTGGTGGTGGTTCTCTAAATGTTTCGTTTTTGTGTGAAGTTTATTTGTGCTCCCTTGGTTATCTTTATTTCTTACAGATTTCTTTTAATTTTTTTGTTTTTATTTCTTCAGATATGTGGTGATACTCGGCTTTGTTCATATACATGCATTAGGCACTGAACACTTAAATTGGAAGATTTGTGTGAGTAGGTAGAGTTTATTGATCAATAGGTTTTGCATAGTATGACATGGCTGGGTCATTTTTCTGGCAGACTTTCTATTACTCCTATCTGTAAGTCTTATATCTTGAGATGCCGTTTTTCTGGAGAGAAATTCTATAGTTTCTTACCGTGGAGTGTAAGATTGGGTGCTAACTTCCTAGAATTGAGCATGGAAAGGGGGCTTAAGGGTCTCTTCAGTTAGTGTGTATACTTGCTTTTGATACCTTCTATATTCTTAACTGCTCCTTATGTGCCTCAATCCATAGTTCTGGCTCACATTTCCAGAGATTAAATCTGGCTTGGAGTATTTATGATGACAAGATAGTGGTGGGGTGCCTGGGTGGCTCAGTTGGTTAAGCGACTGCCTTCAGCTCAGTCCCAGGATTGAGCCCCACATCAGGCTCCCTGCTCTGTGGGAAGCCTGTTTCTCCCTCTCTGATTCCCCCTGCTTGTGTTCCCTCTCTTGCTGTGTTTCTCTCTGTCAAATAAATAAATAAAATCTTTAAAAAAAAAAAAAAAGATAGTGGAGTGCCTGGGTGGCTTAGTTGGTTAAGAGGCTGCCTTCGCTCAGGTCATGATCCCGGGGTCCTGGGATCGAGTCCCACATCCAGCTCCCTGCTCAGTGAAGAGTGTGCTTCTGCTCTCTCTTTGTCAAATAAATAAAGCTAAAAAAAAATACCCAAACAAGATAGTAGTCAGTTATATCCTTTTTTTGTCCTTATGTATACAATATGTTCTCTTTCTCTGGCTGCTTTCAAGATGTTTTTCTTTCTCTTTCTTTTTATGTATTTTATTTTCCTTTTTCTTTCTTTCTTTCTTTCTTTCTTTCTTTCTTTCTTTCTTTCTTTCTTTTTTTTTAAAGATTTTACTTATTTATTTGACAGAGAGAGAGAGAGACAGAGAGGGAACACAAAGCAGGGCGAGTGGGAGAGGGAGAAGCAGGATTCCTGCCCAGCAGGGAGCCTGATGCAGGGGCTCGATCCCAGGACCTTGGGATCATGACCTGAGCCAAAGGCAGATGCTAAATGACTGGCCACACAGGTGCTTCTATGTATTTTTCTAAAAGATTTTTTTTTTTAAAGATTTTATTTATTTGACAGAGAGAAACACAGCCAGAGGGGAAACACAAGCAGGGGGAGTGAGAGAGGGAGAAGCAGGCTTCCTGCCGAGTAGGGAGCCTGGGTCTCCGGGATCATGACCTGAGCCGAAGGCAGTCGCTTAACCAACTGAGCCGCCCAGGTGCCCCTAAAAGATTTTATTTTTAAGTAATCTCTACATCTAACATGGGGCTTGAACGTGTAACACTGAGATGAAGAATTGCACACTCCACAAACTCAGCTGATCAGGTGCCCCCCAGTTTATTCCTTTTTAAAAAAAGTTTGGTGGGTTTTTTATTGATGTATAATTGCCATATAATGTTATATTAGTTTCATGCGTACAGCATAATTACATATTTGTATATATTGTATGTATACACAATATAATATGTATATGTTAATGACCAGCTGTAGACATGGGTAGAGTGTAGTAGCTCCAAACTCTGGTTTTTCAAGCCAGTAAGACTGAATATTTTGATCCAAGTTCAGGCTGCTCCATGCTACTCAGACTAGGTACCTTTCTTTAGGCAAAAGCTATAAAAACACCCAGTTCTAATCCCTTCTTCCAGATGTTGTCTTCTGTCCAAATTCTGCCTGCTTTTGGTTGCTCTCAAGTGCCTTCATGTAGTTGGGTTTGGTTTCGTTTTGTTTTTAAGATATATTTATTTATTTTTAGATCTCATTTATTTGAGACAGAGTGCCTGTGTGAGAGAGCATAAGCAGGAGAGAGGGGCAGAGGGAAAGGCAGAAGCAGGCTCCCTGCTTACCTGATGCAGGGCTCAATCCCAGGACCCTGGGACCATGACCCAAGCCGAAGGCAGAGGCTTAACCGACTGAACCACCCAGATGCCTCTAAGATTTATTTATTTTAGAGACAGAAAGAGAGGAGCATGCATGAGCACGGGCTGGTGGAGAGGTGCAGGGAGGAGAGAGAATCTCAGGAGAACTGTGCTAGCACAGAGGCCAACAGGGGGCTCTTTTCTCACAACCCTGAAATCGCAACCGAAGCTGAAACGAAGAGTCAGATGCTTAACCGACTATGCCATCCAGGCGCCCCAGATAGTTGTTTTTTATGTTTTTTTTCCAGAATATGTAGTTATCTGTGGGACTATTAATATGATGAGCTATTCTATTGTGATAGAATCTCTATTATATTTTTGTTTTAAAAGGTAAAAATGCTTCATGAATTTATATTGATACTTCCAATTCAAATCGGAACAAAGTTTTTAATTATGTCTCTTCTTTCTTCTATACTGAGTTATGGTTCTCAAGGACATAAGGCAGATGATAGAATTAGAATGGCACATAATTATTTACTTCTTGCTGCATCTTACAGCTGACTCAGAATAACAATAGTTGTATTTTCACAGTGACCAAAGTGATTAATAAAAATAGTTAAAGTTTTTTTTACTAGTACTTTCCATAAACTTCTATCCCCTATTTAAAAAATATTTTTAAAAATATTTTTTATTTCAATAAATATTATTTATATTAATAAAAATATTTTATTAACAACTTTGCCTACATTTAGCCATTATTTATAATCTCTTCTTCTCGTTTAATCGTTACCAACAAGTAGATCATGTTATTATTGCTTGCTATTAGTTCTTAAATTCACTTTGGTTATCTAATACTTATTCTCTAGGTTCTTTTGGAAGGCTTATGGGAGCAGTATTTCCTGATCTCCAGCATTTTGATAGCAGTTCATCTGTGCTTTCTGTGTGTTCAAGAACAGTTTTACTAAATATAAAACACTTCATTTATATTTTCTTGAATATCTTAAGTGTATTACTCCATTTTCTTCTGGCATATTATTGTTGCCTTGGAAAAGTTTGGTTTTGGCTTTCTGGGTTGGTATTGGGTGTACATCATGCTTTTTCAGCAGTAGTTTCAAAAAACTTTCATTTTCAAGGGCATTTTCTAGAATTACAGTTTTTACTATTTTCTTATGGTAGTGTTCTTTAAAGATTTCTTTCACTTGAATGTTGAATTTTTATTGCTTCATTAGTTCCTTTATCGCTACGTTTGGATAAATGTTCATTGGGTATATGTTATATGTGTTTTCTCTCAAGTTCATTCAGGCTTTATCTTCATTTCTGAAATTACCCCCCCCCCCCATTTCTGATGTTTTCCTGAGTTCTGTTAATCTTAAATCTGAGTTTTTTTGAAATTTGATTTATGTTGTTCTTTCATGTCTTGAGTCATTTTTGTAATTTTTTTAAACTCATTTAGTAATAGTAGGTTACAGCTATTTTGTGGGTATGTCTTCCTGGTGTGGCTTTATTAATAACTATGTTATTCCATATCTTTTCTTTTTTCTTTTCTTATAATAACTTCAAGGGATTGACCTAATGATTTACTGTTTACATTTTTGTGGTTTAGAATGGCTTTTCTTTTTTTTTCTTTCTTTTTTTTTTTTTAAGATTTTATTTATTTATTTGACAGAGAGAAACACAGCTAGAGAGGGAACACAAGCAGGAGGAGTGAGAGAGGGAGAAGCAGACTTCCCACTGAGCAGGGAGCCCGATGTGGGGCTCGATCCTAGGTCTCCGGGATCATGACCTGAGCCGGAGGCAGTCGCTTAACCAACTAAGCCATCCAGGCACCCCAGAATGGCTTTTCTTATAGAGCTCCCTCTGCTATTGTTTTTGGGCACTTTTCAAAAGTGTGGCATTTGCTTTCTAAAATTTCTAGGCTTTGCTCCCTTCCTTGCTGTTATCTGAATATTCTCTTTCCGTTATCTTCGTTATCTTTTGTGCTCGGTTTTGATCCCATACCCTCATTGTGATACCCTTAGTCGGGGATGTTTTAAGAGTTTGTAGAGGCCATATTGCTCCAACTTCTTCAGACTCCACCATGGACCTTCTATACTAAATCACTATTTGAAGATTTTTTATTTTTATTTATTTATTTGACAGAGAGAGAGAGATCACAGGTAGGCAGAAAGGCAGGCAGAGAGAGAGAGGAGGAAGCAGGCTCCCTGCCATGCAGAGAGCCCAATGCAGACCTCGATCCCAGGACCCTGAGATCATGACCCGAGCTGGAGGCAAAGGCTTTAATCCACTGAGCTACCCAGGCTCCCCTAAATCACTATTTGAAAGGAGAAACCCTTTGAGTTAGAGTTTTGTACTCAAATTGCTATTTTCAGCATCTCTATTCTCAGATCTGTCAGATACTCTGTTTCCTTTTGCTTCCTCTCATATGACACAGGTCCTGTGGTTATTGGGGATTTGTCCCCACCTGCTATTTTGGGGAAACTCGTGGAGAGTCCTTCTCAGCCAGTTTTGTCGTAAATGTTGTCTTTTGGTTTGGGGTTTATATTTTTATCTGAGGACTTAGAGATGCTCAAAAACATGGGCACAGCCTCTGTTGTCCCTGAATCTAGTTTACCACTTCTTAATTGCTGTTTATGGTATGTTTTGTTTCAAGTTTGATAATCTTGCTCTAATTAGATTATACCTTCCTCCAAATAGTGCTTGAATCTTCATCAGTTTGAATTCTGGTTTATGTTGAAAACAGCTTTACATTGTTGAGCATAGTACTAGACATGTATGCAATGACTCAGAGTCATCTGTGTAGATGTTAGCCTAAGGGTAATTGTAGGCCAACTTCCAGTTAGCACCTACTTTTATCTTTTTCCCCCTTTTTCCAGAACTTCTGGTTTTGTTTGTTTGTTTGTTTCTTTAATTTCACTTAAGTAACATAATAATGTTTCAGAGGTAGAGGTCAGTGATTTCATCAATCTTATATATAACACCCAGTGCTCATTACATCACATGCCTCCTCAGTATCCATCACTTAGTTACCGCATCTCCCCTACCCCTCTCCCTTCTAGCGACCCTCAGCTTGTTTCCTATGAGTAAGAGTCTCTTATGGTTTGTTTCCCTCTCTGATTTTGTCTTGTTTTATTTTTCCCTCCCTTCCCCTATGATCCTCAAACTTGTTTCTCAAATTCCTCATATGAGTTAGAGTATATGATAATTGTCTTTCTCTGATTGACTTATTTCACTTAGCACAAAACCCTCTAGCTCCATCCACATTGTTGTAAATGTTGCAAGATTTCATTTTTTTTTTTTTTGATGACTGAGTGGTATTTCCATTGTGTACACACACATGCACACATCTTTATCCGTTCATCTGTCAGGGGACATTTGTTTCCATAGTTTGGCTATTGTGTACATTGCTGCTATAAACATTGGGGAGCAGGTGCCCCCTTGGATCACTACATTTGTATCTTTGGGGTAAATACCTAAAGGTAACACCTTTCTTAAGTTGCAGGAAAACAGGGATATCAGGTGGCCTGCCTATACACAAAGGTCAGTCATGTATCATCTTTGATGTATATGCCATAGCCTGTCATCCTCTGGTCTAAACATTCCTGGAAGACATTGATCTAGTGTACTGATGGTCCAAAAAGTCTACAAAATAATGAGTACCCTAGAAACATATTGGAAACATAGCAGATGTCATCCTACAAAATGATAGCTCACTTCTTTTTGTCGCTCTTTAAAAATAATACAAAGGAAATGTAGAAACTCCTGGGTGAAGCAATTAAAATGGTCAAGATAGTAAAATATTTTCTTAAAAGACTAAACCACAACAAACAAAAAAACAGGGATTCTCCAGTTTGTTAGTATAAAGAGAGGCAGAGGGGTGTGGATGGAATATGATGGAATTGAGTAAGATAGTGAAGGGAATTAAGGAGCACAAATAATACTTTTGGTTAAAGGAAGCATCCGTTTTTATATATGTTTAGTAATTTTAGGGATTTTACTATCTAGTAATAGCCCAGTTCCTTTGCTTCTGGAATTTAGTATTCTAAAAGAGTCAGCTGAAACAGCTCAGTTCTAGAAACAGATCTTTATTGACTTGGTAAAACTTTCCAAGATATTTATAGTGTTAAGAAGTTTCTTATTTTTAAGATTTATTTTTGAGAAAGAAACAGAGAAAGCACATGAGAGGGGCAGAGGGATAGGGAGAGAGAATCTCAGATAGACACCTGGCTGATCACAAAGCCTCACGTGGGGCTCGATCTCATAATCATGAGATCAGGACATGACCTGAAACCAAGAATCCCTCACTTAACTGTGCCACCCATGCACCCTGATATTTCTTATTTTTACTTCATTTAATTTCCTTAAAGAAAGCATACTTTATTTTCATTTATGAAGATAGATTATTTACCTTGTAGTATGATTTAAAATTACTCCTAATTTTTACCTTTTTAAAAATTTTTAACAGGCCTCAACAAATAATGAAAGTTCTAATCACAGTTTTGGAAGCTTGGGATCTTTAAGTGACAAAGAATCTGAGGTAAGTAACTTCATTTTAAATATGATACTATTAAAGTCAGCTGGAATCACCTTTTTTCTTTTAATAGTCCACCCTCCCACCCCACAATCCTTGTACTAGAGGTTAATGCTAAAGTTTCTGGTAGGAACATTTTGTTCTGTTTTATGAAGCCCAGTATTCAGACTGAAGACTATTTGCATTTTTGATTACATAGCTGAACTTATGCATCAGTGTTATAGATGTTCTTAATGGAAGACAGTCACTAGCCATCCATAATTCTAGTAGACAAAAGTGGTTTTTGAACTGTGTTCTACAGTTTTCTACTATTTTTTGTCATACTTCCCTTTTAGTTTGGTTCTGAGTAAGGGTTGTCTACTTCCTGAGATACAGATATACATTTTTTTCTTTTTGAAATTTCTTGTCGAATTTCATGCCATTGGTTTTCATTTTTCATATTTAAAACTATCTGGAAAATCCTCTCCCCTCCCATTCACTTACTGACCCCACTAAGAACATACATGGAGTTTACAAAAGTAGGTATTTGGATCCATGGTATATTTAACAATGAGCATGATACACTTGATTGCATCTGTTTGAAATATGTAGACAGGAAGTACTTTGGGTTTTAGCATTCACTTGCTGCTGCAACATCACTTTTTGTGGCTACAACCTATAATATTTCCTTTGTTCAGATTATAGAGTTTTGTTACATTTCAGTGCATGCATGTGTATGTCTGTGTGTGTGTGTGTTTGTGCTTTCCCTTCAATGTTAACTTATTTCTCTTTGATCCATTTTGGTCTTTTTTTCTACATGGGTTACTATAGATATATCTCCTCGATAACACCAGTAGGTCATTAGCACTTAGCAGCTTTTAGCCATTTAGTTTTGGTGTTCAGTGGAAAGAGAATATCAGAGCATCTGATATACTTTTTAAAGTCCTGTGTTATTGAAAGCATGTAGGAATCTCTAGGTAGACAGTTTTGTGCAGTGCTGTGCAGGCACCCTGACACTCCAAAGGAGTGTGGCATAGGGTTTTCACTCATCAGGCTTTCCCTTCCACAGAGACAACTGGCAGGCAGCTGAAAGGACTGTGCAAGTGACGGGACTTTATCTGCAGTAGGTTCCCTTGAGGTAAGCGTTAGTAGCCCCTGTAGTACCAGATTATCACAGTTTAGTTTTTTCAAATTAGCACTTATATTAAGTCCTTAAAAATTGTAGGTTTAGATTTAGTCAGAGTACAGCTTTTCAGAAACTATATCAAGAATGTTTTCACTTTATATCTCCTGGACTTTGGAACATTTCTTGATATTTCCAGATTTTGTACTATTTAGTAATTTCACATGCCTTTCCTTTCATTGGCTGTTACGTTACGAAGGGCAGTAAAGTAATTCTAGATATTTCCCTTATCTCGATGTTTTTAATAGGTTTTTTATAGCAAAACAGATCATCTATAATAGTTATGTATTTTATGTTCTTTATAGGTACCCATGCTTCCAATATAAGCTATAAGTGCAGTATTTAGTTTTTTCAAAGGAATTAGTCTATAAGAAAGTACCACTTCTCTTCAAGGAATTCCAAGAATCATTTTTGACTATATTTTTAGTTAAAAATTTTTTTTAAAGACCATACTGTAATTTACAGTGAAGTACAATTTAGTTAACCATTGCATATACGTAGCTTAATTTGTATAGAAATTTTCACATTTGAGGCAGCAATAGAAAATTTTAAAAATTTGGTGGCTTTTGCTGGTCTATGTTTGGTATCAGGAATTTTTACAAATTAAGTCAAGTGGCACAGTATTTTGAAAATGATTACAGCTTATATATTTTCCTTAAGATTTGGAGAAGCAGTTTTTTTGGTTTTTATCATTTAAGAAGATATTTATTTGGAAAATGATTTCCATGTTTTATTTCTATACTAGATACTTTATAACAAATTTCCTTGGGGTGAAATTTAAACACCTCAAAATTTAGATATTTGTAGATCATTATGTGAAGTTGTTGGGTGTAAACTATTATAGGGTGGAAGTACTACTTTTTATTTGTGATACACCAGTAGTAAAGTTTATGTAGTATTTCATTGTCTTCTGATGTCATTTTATTCTTTTGGTACTCCATCCCCTGATCCATTACATTTTCTTAAATAGTATTTTTTGTTTTTATGAAAAATAGTAGTGAAGGTTTATTTTTTAAAAAATGACATTTCTCTGCTGCTCATATCTACTCTTGATTCTTTCAACTCTTCTTCCTGGTATTTATTCCCACATTTTAATATAAATAATATGCATATCTTGAGCTTTCGTATCTTCAGTTGGACATTTTCCTCCCACCCAGTAGTCTTTCAGACACCCAGAACCTCTCTGTTTTCTAGCCTTCTACTTTTAAAACTGAACAGTGTCTGCTATTCACTGTTAAACTCATTTGAATCTACTTCAACTGAAAATTTTCATTTCAGTTTATATATGAATTATTTCTACATGGATTTGCCTTTTATCTCTAAATGTAGGATTGTAGACCAAAAATTTTTTCCCCTTTTGTAATGAAATTGCCTAGTTGGTAGGAAGGTGTCCATCTTATTTTTGCTTCATTTTACATCATTCTAGTTCTATTCAGTACGTTCCAAAAATTTACTTTGTTTTCAGTAAGCATTTATTACATATATGTTATATGTTATCTTCTAGCCTCTGTACCCAAGCACAGAGAATATAAAAAATGATATAATACAATCCCTACCTTCACGTGAGATCATTGTCTGGGAAGACAAACTGCTTTGTAAACAATGTAGACCATGTTATAATAGATGTAAGCACAAGGTACTGTGGGAGCATAGAGCAAGAAACCTCTAATTCTATCTTACCTGTCAGAGAGAAGAGGGGAGAAAAGTGACTTCTACCTTTAAAAGAGAGATGGTAGTTGAGATGTTGGGCTACGAATTCATCCTAGAAGACAAGGGCAAAGTTACGAGAAGACAGGCAGAAAGACTAGGATATGCTTTTGCTTTTGCATGGAAGCACAGCAAGTAGTTTTGTTCAAGACATGAGGCAGTGATTCTCAACCCTAACTGCACTTTTAGATCACCTGAGAAGCTTAAAAAACACACCAAGCTGCCAGCTGGTTTGAAGACTTCTGGTATAGGTAGGCTATGCAAGAATGGTAAAAAATAGGTAGGAGTCAGGGTTTGAAAGCCCTTGTACTTGATAGTAAGGCATTTGATCTATTATCTAGATAATGGAGAGCCATTTAAACAGGAGAAACAAAAGGCAAAGTAGAGATGAAGAAGCTCTCCCAGTTTGTAGTATAGAGGATAGAGTTGGAGGGAATGAAACCTAAGCTGGGAAGATGATTTAGTTAAGGAATATTGTCTCCTTTACAAAACTCACAACCTCCATAATTTAATAATAGGAGGAAAAACTTCAGGTAGGCAAGATTCTAGTTAAAGTGTTCTCTGGTTTACCTTTTGGGCTCTGCCTTCTCCTTCAGATTCTCAAACTTTTGTTGTTGATATTACTACCCAGGCTGATGCTTCTCAAACTTAAGTGTGCAAGTGAATTACCAACAGTTCCTTTTGTCTATAGATCTGGGACAGGGTTTGCATTTCTAACACCCTCTCAGATTCCCCTAGATTATAAAAGTAGAATTAGAAGGGTTTGATGACTGAAGGAAAGTGGAAGAGCCTAGGTTATTTAAAGGTATCTAGCTTTAGGTGAATGTTAGTGCTTTTGACCAAGATAGATGACACAGAAGGAAGGAACATAGGTTTGGCCTAGAAGGTAATGAGTTAAATTCTGGATACCACTGAGTTTGAACATCTGTGAATTCACCAGATGAAGATGGTACTTCAGATAGGGAGTAGGAGCTATCTGGAGGTCAGGAAAGAGGTCGGGCTAGAGAGGAAGACTTATAGGAGTTTTTGGCACAGGTGACCACTTTGAGTGGTCAAAGGATTCCTAGGGGTGGATCTCTGAGGGCCTTTCAGGGGGCTCTCAGGGTTAAAACAATTTTTATAGTAGTGCTAAGGCATTATTTGACCCCCTCTTTTTTTTTTTACAATAATGCTAAGACATCTGGTTTTTTAATGTTCATTTTCTCTTTTGAGTTTACATTGAGAATTTCCAGTCTGTCATGACACATGATGACACCATCACCCTGATTTATGGATTATGTACTTGTATATTCTGATGTTTCAAAACTTCTTTAGTTTTACCATTTAAAATAGTAAATTGAGTTAGAGCCTATGCAAATAAAAACTCTTTGGGATCCTTGACAGTTTTTAAGAGTTTGTAGAGGAGTCCTGGGACCTAAAAGTTTAAAAACTGCTTCTGTAGGTGAACTGGTCTTGATAGTACGTGTAATGCTGGGAAGTGTAAGCAGGTGAGTTAAGTGTGCTACAGAAAGAGCAGTAGTCTAGTAAGGATGTAGATAGACAGTAGGAAGAAAGGAAAATAGATAGTAGTATAATTAAATGTCACAGAAGTGAATTAAGATAATTACTATAAAAAGTGACTAAGAATTGTCACCTGGGCTTAGTTTTAGTAATACTGGGGGCAAGGTGCTAGACCGTAGTCCATTAAAGAGAGCTTGGATAGTGAGGAAATAGTGACAGTAAATATTGACTACTCTTGGCAGAATCTTGATGATAGGGGAGATGGCATCTAGAGTCTAACAGGCTCAGTGTGGGGAAGGGCTTGTAGCAGAACTGTGATGACAGGACAAGAAAAATGCTGGAAAGAGAGGAGAAAATAGAACCAAGCTTAACACCTGTTTTGGGGAGATGGTATGAAATGCCGAGATCCAGAATCTGAGTGGGCAGGGTTCATTGTAGACAGAATTGACTGGGAATATCTTTTCCCCATAACCTTTCTCTTACTCCACAATGAAATGGAGATTATCAGCTGAAGGAAAGAGTCATGAGTTGGTTGTGGGTCTAAGAATGATAAGTACTTTATGGGAGCGACCAGAAAGGGAGTTTGCAGGGGATGGAGGGAGATCGCTGTTCATCTTCTTTTAAATGTTTTAGAATGCTTGAAGGAGTTGGAAACAGGATCTATGTGTGTTGTCTGCTGGCTAAAAGTCTGGATTATTTTATGTGGATAAGAGAAGGAGCCCATATTTCTTGGTTAGGAGTGTTTTCCAAGTTTTTAAATCTGTCTGATTCATCTGTTTGCAGTTCTTCAAGGACCCAACTCTAATTAAGCACAAAGACCTTCTCTACTTTCTCTAAATTCTTTGCATTTGCTGTCTCCACTCATTCTTACCTCAAGATGCTAAGAAAAATTATCTTATAGCGTCATTTGGAATTTATAATGAACAGTAATACCATAACTCTCCTCTCTGCCTTCTCTTTTGGATATCCTAGAATGTATTTTATGTTACTCTTACTTTATTTCTTACTAAGCTTGAAATATTTGTGACTAAATATAAATATGATTGAATTACATTATCTTTAATAATGTTGGAGAACATTTAAGTCTGTTTATATCTGTGCTTACATACAAGATACTACATAATAATGTTGGTAAAGCAAACAGGTCATTTTATTTTTGCCTCAATTTAATCTTTAGTATTCATCTTTTATAATTCTTCTCTGTAACCTGAATCATTGATGTTGAACACTTTTATTTATTTTTAAGATTTTTATTTATTTGAGGGAGAGAGAGACCACAAGCAGGGCAAGCAGCAGAGGGAAGGGAAGGAGCAGACTCTGCTGAGCAGGGAACCCAACGCGGGGCTCAATCCCAGAACCTTGGGATCATGACCTGAGCTGAAGGCAGATACTTACCTGACTGAGCCACCCAGGCACCCCTGTGTTGAAATTTTTTAAAAAGATGATTTCTCTTTTAAAGCCAGTTCCGCCCCCCCTTCCTTTTGAGTGATTAATTACTAGTTCTTTAAACCCTCTGTCCGCTAGCATTGAATGACTGTAATTTTTGGTCCAAGTACATTTGATTTCTGAGGTATTTAGGATTAAGGATTTTAATTATAAATATATGGAAGCTAGGATAGTGGCTGTATCTAGACACTTAAACTTAGATCCATTTTCAGAATTGTAATGATTGTAATGAGAGAAAAATAGGATATGGTGCCTTGATTGTCTTAATTTACCTCTAATATTGATTAATGAAGGTCATTTTATGAAAGTTCTGATTAGCTTTGTCATTTGAATTAAGTTTCTAGAGATGGTCTTGAAACCCAAATGAGATTTCTTTTTCTCATTCGAGTTAAAGTGATGGTATTAAAGATAGTTTGAAACGTTAATACTTTGTTCTGTTCTTTTTTTACAAGAATTTTCAAAGGACCACATTATGGGTGGTTTCTTATTTTCATATTTTGGAGGAAGTAGAAATTAAGAATTAGACCTAAAACTAGGTTGAATCTGACTTTAGGTGGGCATTATTTCCATTTCTAGAACTAGTGATAATTGTTTATAGAGTTCTTTAATAGGTTATTTTTAACATAAAATCTCCTTTGTTGAAGGAGGTATTCAAAAATTACACATACACATGTATAAATAGGTTTAAGTAGGTTATCTTCTGATATTAGTAAATTGGCTGAATTAGGAGAATGGTAAGAGTATATCCTGTTTTTATCTCGTTTCTACTTATACCCATCTCTACTTTTTATATTTTTTCTTTTTGCCCTCTTAATAGTATTTGGCTTAAATGTTTGCTCAGTGAATACTTAGTATCCTAGATCAATTGGAAATTGTGATTCTATTTGAAAGTAGAGGAAATACTAACCTTAAATTTTAGGTTTTAGATAGGTCTTTTAAAAAAACTCATTGAAGTTTTACTTGTATATATGTATTTGTTATAACCCAGAGAAATCTTTTTTTTAATATCTTAGTCTGAATACCCAGTAAGAAAGAAGAAAACATGAAAACTGAATTTAGTGATGTGTAGTTAAGTATCACTGAAGGTTACATTTTCATGCTTATTCCTCTCCGAGGTGAATTACCTTGTTTTTGCCTTTATTCTGGTTAAATCCTGTCAGCTCCTCAAGATTGTTAGAAATCTAGTTTATTGTCGTCATGAATTTTAAGAAATACCCTTTTTTTATCCTGCTGCCTACATTGTTTTCGAAAATGTTTTGGCCTCTTAAATGATTTTTGTGGTATTCTACTTAATAGATTCCTCCATCTTTTCTTATCTTTGTGTTGGTAGTATTTTCTCATTATTTCCTACTGTGTTAGGTAGGCCAAACCAAAAACCTTACTAAGTATTACCATGTTAATTGTTTTACTAAGACATTGTATATAACAGTGTTGCTGTATACAATATGTAATGTGTAATAACAGTGTCCTCTGGAAGGAGCGTGATCTGTGTGCATGCAAAATGGTGTATTTTAGAACAGTAATAAAGACATTTTCTCATTAAAGGAGTTAAGTTTTTTTTTTCCCCCTTATAAGACTAATAATCATAATAATCATACTTCTGAATTGTAGGATTTAAAAGTTCCTGTGAAGTACCTGGAATTACTTTGTAAAATTTCCTTTTATTTAAAAAGAAAACTAATTCTACCACTGTACATTAAAGGACATGCTCTTATAGGAGCTACATTCACTTAAAAGAGTGTCTGACCCTAACATAAGTTATATAACAGGGTTCACAGCAAAGGAAGTGGGTCTACCTTGGTTCAATGTATTTATGCTCTTAGTCTCCTGGAAGGAAAAGTGAACTGGAAACCAAATGTGGGTCTGATACTGACTCTGTGCCCCCTTTTTCCATAAAGGTGGAGGACTGTGTATGTCAGAGTCAACTGGAAACCTTTTTCAGAGGAAAAAGAACTTCCTGCTTGGAGGTTCTGGCATATTCTATTTAGATAATCTTTTGCTTTCTTATAAACCATGAAATATTGAAACAGTGTTCTATAACCCATTTACTTAGCCAGGAAATTAGTAGCTGTTAAGCATTTCCCTTTATATAAGTGCATTTAATGTCAGTGGTCGGTGGTTCTTAGAACAACAACGTTCTAAGCTGATTGATGAAAATAAGATTGGAAGGGAAAAATGCCAAGTCATTCTAAGATACCTTAAAAGTGGAACCTGGGG
>PITA01000726.1:100959-242581 GCA_004023965.1 Spilogale gracilis
GGGTGCGGGAGTAAAACCTGGTATAGTGCTTGACCATAGTAGTATATGCTCAGTAATATTTGTTGAATGAATAAATCTAACATCACTTTAGTTGTAGCAAACTATACAAGTAGTTTTTGTGTCAGCAACTACAAATGATTCTTACATATTCATCAAAGCAATGTACCTTAACCTTATTGATATTTGAGGTCAGATAATTCTTGAGGTGGGGTGGGATTGTCTGTGAAAGTAGTATCTCTCCCTAACACATTAGATATCTACTCACTCTATTCCCCCCCACCCCCCCACCCCCACTTGTGACAACCAAAAGTATCTTCAAGTATTGCCAAATATCCCCTGGTTGGGAACCCTGCCCATTAATGAAGGAGAGAAATAGTTCGAGCATGTTACCTATGGAGCTAGGTAACAACTCTTTTAAGTTTCATATCTCCTAAGTATGGAAGCAGAAGCCTAGAGAGGTTAGTTACTTTTCCTACAGATAGTAAGATAACAGTCAAAATTCTCATTCCAAAGTATCTATTTTGTTTCAAAGTGATGCTCTCAACTAGAAGCTCTGCTCTCTCCATGTTACTACGATAATGTGTAACTCATTAGTTAGATAAATGAGCCTTGCTAGTCTTTTGAAAGAAAAGGTATTCTTTTTGGATATAGTTTAGATTTAAGACAATTTATAGTAACAAAATTTGCCAATCCAAAATATACCTGGACTAACAGCATTTCACAAATACTTTATCTCATAAATACTGCTTTTAATCTGGATTTTAAGGGCAGTCAGCACCAACTGACATTACTGAGAAGTTTGGCTTTCGTATGTTTATACTATAGTAGAGCCTTAAAAATATTAGATGTATTTTTATGTCAGCAGAGCATAGTATTATGATTAATTCTCATTTTCTAAAATAACTGAGTAACCATGACAACTCATTGGATTTCTTATATCGTAATGAGTTTTCTGCTGTATGCCACAATTTGGGTTTTAATTTTTAATAGATTATATTAAGAATAAGCTTTAAAAAAAAAAGATTTATTTGAGAGAGGAAGAGAGTGCCTGAGTGCCTGTTTGTGGGTGGGGAGAGGGGCATAGAGAGAGAATCTGAAGCAGGCTCCCACTGAGCTCAGAACCCCACATGGGGGCTCTTATGTCACAACCCATGAGATCATGACCTGAGCTGAAATCAGGAATCAGATGCTTAACCAACTGAGCAAACTAGATGACCCAAGAATAATTTCTTATTTTAGACAATTTCCAGTGTGGAATATGGAGGACTTAGTATATATAGATTGCCTATTGCTAATACATGGGCATCACTTTGGGAGCTCTTTTTTTTTTTTAAGATTTATTTATTTGTTTGAGAGGGAAGAGAGAGTCTTAAGCAGACTCTGAGCTAAGCATGGAGTCTGACATGGGCTCAATCTCATGACCCATGAGATCACTCCCTGTGCAGAAATCTAGAGTTGGATGCTTAACTGACTGTACCACCCAGGTGCCCCCGGAGCTCTTTAAAAGTAAGAATTCCTTTGGTCTGTCTACAGACATGGTTAAATTTGGAATGGGGACTTCAGCATGAGCTTTAAATAAAAGCTTTGTAAGTGATTATGTTGTATAGTAGCATTGAGAATCCATGCTAATATTTGAATGATAGAATGATTTCTTTTAAAAAACAACTCAACTTTTTTTGGGTTATAAAAGTATTGCTATAGAGGTTAGCAGTGGGATACCACTTTTTTCTTCTTAATACATCAGGTAGAGATTTAAAGATTGGTGGGCATTCTCACAGCGTAAGTATAGATCGATACTACCTTTGGAAAATGGACTTTGGCAATATGTTTAAAATTTTTAGTGTGCGTATTCTGTGACACAACATTTACATTTAAAGATGTCTATCCCAAAGAAATAAATTAGGGATCTAGGGATTCATGTTCAGGGAAATGTCTCTAGGGATATTATACAGGAGTATGTTATTCCATCATGAGTGTCACACGGGAGAAAAGTTGTGAAATCACTGTTCTAAATTTTACTATTTAGACTCTCAAAATGCCAACATTTCCAGAATAAGTTATCTTGAAAATGTGCTTTTTCCTCCCATAGCAGTTGCTCTATGTGTCTGTTTTATTCTGATTATATGATTTGAAAACTTAAAAAATCATATGAATAGGGGAGAAAGTCTTGACTTTAATTTTTGGTTTCTACTGTTCAACAAATAAAGCCTTAAAGGGAAAGCCAGAGAAAGGGAAAATGCCAAGAAATAGCTAGGCTTTGTAAGTTTTAAGAAAATGGGAAATAAAATTGCATTTCATCAATATTGAAGAGTTGGTATACTCCTTTAAATATACATGAATGCAAGCTAAAATGGGTCCAGATGATAGGAGCTTGAGAAGTCAGACTATGAGGATGGCAAGTTAAGGTAGCTTTTAAAATTGAGAGTAAGATTGCGTTAGTATTACAGTTCTTTTAGGTGCTGATGTGATTGTGGATATTGTCTATGTAGAAGGGAGTAAAAGTCCTTCAGGCTTTTAAAAATGATGTGAGCTGGCACAGTTTAAGTAACCTGTAAGACAGCACATATTTTCACCGGGTACTTACTAAGTTTACTTTATTGGCTCTCCACCATCTTTAATAGTACATATTATTAAATAATAAAGGCAGTACAACAGAAAATAGGCTACACTCAAAATTGCTGATGTGTTGATTGGATTTTTTTCAGACAGCAAGGAAATTCTCTTACTTCATGATAAGATCCCAAAATGTTGCGTACATAACCTTTTTATACTAAATACTGAAATCAGCAGTGTTACAAAGATCTTCTTTTAGGTGTTAAAGATTCGCAAACATTTCCAGATAATAATCGTTCTCCATATTAAAATTTTGACTCTTGGCAGAGACAGACTGTGAATTTCAGGTCCTGCCAGCTTAAAATCTTTGAATTAGGGTGTACATATTTCATGATAGTTTTAGCTAAATGTAAATTGGTGTAAAGCAACAAATTTTTACAATAGAATTTTACTTTTCTTACAGTGCATTATTCTAACCAAATTTTTATAGCAAAAAGTTGGAAGAAACAGTATCTTGTACATCTGATATTCTTGAATAGAACGTCTATTTTACATTGACTATTTTTATAAAGCTCCAGATTTTCCTTTCTAGTTCAGTGCTGTTTTGATGTGTGCCATTAAAGTAACAGATTTCTTCAGCATTTTCCTGTCTTACATCTAGTTCAACAAATTTTGCTTAGAAATATGGATAAAATTGAACATTGGCATTACCAGCTTTAGGCAAAAAAAATTATCACGCTATTTGTTCAAAGTACAGTGACCTTAAATTTGATACCTGAGTGACCCTATGAATCAGTGGAATAGCCAGTGAGTTGTGTTTTTGAAACCAGTGCTTAGCTAAATGAATCAACTGGAAGAAATACGTTCTGACAAGAAGGAAGATCGAATATATTGTTACGGATATTGTTTAATAGTAGAGTAACTCTCCTATATATATATTTTTAAAGATTTTATTTATTTGAGAAAGAGAGAGCATGAGGTAGGGAGGGGCAGAGGAAAAGGGGAAGCAGGTTCAGTCCCAGGACCCTGGGGTCATGACCTGAGCCAAAGGCAGATGCTTAACTGATTGAGCCACCCAGGTGCCCCATTTTTCTTTCTATTTTAAAGTATTTCCTCATTTAACGGGAAGATATTAAATATATCTGTGTCTATTAACTGTAGTAATTTTACAGAGATGATGATTTCTCACTTTTTTTTTTTGTCCAGTCAGGGCTGATGAATTCTACTTAAGGTAGAAGTAAAGAATAAATTTTAATATCCACTACCTCCTCTTTTGTGATGGTATCTTTTCACATGCTGTTAAAATTTCCTTTAATGCATTTATGTCAGTTTTAAGTGGCTGTATTTGGAGGCTGATAGAGGTGGTTATCTGTTGTCTTTGCACAGTCCATACTGATTTATCTCCCTCTTTCTGTGTCCTGTCTGTGTCCTGTCTGACTTTGTTAAGATTGTAGGTTTTTTTTGTTGTTGTTTGTTTGTTTGTTTTGGTCTTATTTGCATTAAGGAAGCACACTTATTTTTATTTTAAAAATAAGTCAAAGAACCAGATAAAACAAGATCCCATATTAGATTTGAAAACTTGTTTAATAATCACTGGCATAAATTCCAAATAAAATAGAAGCATTAATTATATCACTATCACCTCTTGAGTCCTTTAGATTTGTCTTTGTTTTTTGAACATACTTTTCAACTGCTAGAAAATACCATGTAAATTCTCACTATATCTTAGAACATTTAAATGCCAGAGTAATCATTCAGATTTTGATATGATTACAAATTAGCATTTATAAAGCTAAGTTGTTTTGAATAGTACCACTTTCTACTTTCATCATTTTCTCCTAACCACTGTTCCATTGTATGACATAATTTTTTGACTTTTTATAATTGTGGTAGTCTTTCTGTCTTTACTTTAAAAGCCAAATCAGGGGCAGCTGGGTGGTGCATTCGTTGAGCTCTTGGTCTCGGCTAAGGTCATGATCTCATGATTGTGAGATGGAGCCCTGCATTGGGCTCCTGCCCAGCGTGTGTCTGCTTGAGATTCTTTCTCTCTCCCTGCTGGCCCTCCCCCAGCTTGTGCTCTCTCTGTCTCAAATGAATAAACCCTTAAAAATAAAGCCATATCATACTATTTTGCTTTCCATATTTATTTTGCCCTCTATTTTCTGGTCAACTGTAATGCAATAGTTGAGAAGAAAAATAGAGAAGCAAGGAAAATGACTACATCGGCAAGAGCAGTAATAAGCTTGAAAACATTCTGTTAAATATGCAATATGTGCAATTTTTATACCTTGTGCAAATGCTGGCTTGGTTGATGTCCCTTGGATTTTCTAGGAAATCACTGGTCAAGATCAGTTTGGTTTTTCAAATCATTTTTAAGCCCTAGAACTGTTTCTTCAAACTAAGTCTAATATGGAACCTCAGTGTGTTAAAATGAGGGATGCTGTGTTTGCAAGCATGGAGAAGGAGCCTTAGCTCCAGCCCTCTGCTCCTTCCTTCCCTTTTCCTCTTCTTTAACATCTTCTGAGGCACAGCCTCCTTTCCTAAAGTATCTCTTGAGCACCGTTTGAAAATCGCAGATAGCATTCTGAATTTTTCTTCACTGATGAGCCATTTTAGAGATTAAATATTTGGTACATTTCTGCATATCCTATATCCCCAGGTTCTAAATTCCCAAATCCATGTAGAAATGAGTGACTCAGGAGAATTGTTAGCAGTAACCTTCACTGAGAATTTTGGTTTTGTTTAATATAGGTATTGTTCAGATTTAAATTTAAAACCAAAACAAATGAAAGAACTAATGCACATTTTCCTGAGGTTAATGATAATAATAATTAGGGCGTAGATTGCTGGTTCTGTGGCTTATAGTTGAGAAGAGAATTGAATGAGACCTGAAAGAGGAAACATTGCTTATTTTGCAAGCCCTACAAGTTATAAGCTATTAGGGAAAAAGCTGCTAATCATTTAACATGTGATTGAAGTTTTGAAATAGGAAAGTACATGGATTTGGAATAATAGGATAGCCATTCAGATAAGAAAATTTATTGGGTGCTTACTGACATAGAGTACACAACTGTTTCAGATGGTGTACTGACTGTGTTTCTGGTGTGTTTCTTATTTAATCCCCACAATCCTACACCTGAATTCCACATTTAAAATTGATGATAATAGGGTGCCTGGCTGGCTCAGTCAGTAGAGCATGTGACTCTTGATCCTCGGGGTCATGAATTTGAGCCCCATGTTGGGCGTAGAGATTACTAAAAAAAAAAAAAAAAACTGATGAAAAATTGGAGTCTTGGATTAAATAACATACTGAGAGTTATAGTAAATAACAGACCCAGAGTTTGATTCTTAGTCTCCATCTGTGCTTCTTCAGTGACCCAGTGGTTCTTGCTTTCTGGGAAATGATGGTTCTCTGGGGCTGATGGAACAAGTCTAAAATAATCTGAGATGAGAGTGAGGAATGAGGTGGTAATATTAGGACATGGGTGAAAAAAGATGAGGATTTAAAGGAAGAGATAAAACATGTTGTGTTCATAATAGAAACATTTACTTTACAGGTGAATTTAGTTATATCTCAGTTTTCCTTTTTTATTTTGTTCAACTTTTCGGTTTTATTACCTATTTCCAACTTCTTTACCTGCGTTAGTCGTGCATTATAGTCTTAAAATTAATTTTAGTCTTCTCATCCTTTTTTCCCCTCCTCCTTCCTCAACTTCTTCTCTGGTTTAAAGGAGGTAAACCTACTTCCTTTTTGTTTTTTTTTTTAACTGTTATAGTTATGCATTTGGGGTTTTTCGTTCATTGTTTTTAACAAAATGACATTTCCCTCAAAGAACTGCCCCACTTTCCCATGCCATTAAATTTAAAATTTAGGTAGGGTTTGCTGAAAATTTTTTTAATTTAAAAAATTTTTAAGAAAGTTTTTACTTAAAGTAATTTCTAGGTCTTAAAAAAAAAAAGACCTTAAGTATCTTCAAATATATATCAAATAAAGTATTTAATGAATGTTATTCCAAATAAGTTTGCAAGTGTCTTCATACACTGTAACTTTCCATCCCATTCCCCTTTTGGAGATAGCCAGTGAATGTTAACATTTAGAAGCTTTGTGATAAATAAATCTAACTTTGTTCACCCCAGCTAAACCATGCCGCTCTCCTCTGCTTTTAAAATGTAGCCTCTCAACCTAACTGATCCACTGTTGCTTGGAATGTATTTTAGAAAGTGATACGGAACCATTCAGATAGAAAATGTTTCCAGTGTATCTTTCAGAATTGTGTTATTCTGTGTGATTATTTTGTTGTTGTTTATTCAAAAGTAGCTAGTCAAGATTTAAGATGGAATTCAGGTGGGATCCTGCCATGCATAAAAATTAGTATAACATTAAACTGTTGTGAAAAACCATATTTTCTTGATTTTTAACTTAACTTTTTTTTTCTTTTTAAAGATTTTATTTATTTGACAGAGAGACAGTGAAAGAGGGAACACAAACAGGGGGAGTGGAAGAGGGAGAAGTAGAATCTCCCTGTTGAGCAGGGAGCCTGATGCAGGGCTTGATCCCAGAATTCTGGGATCAATACCTGAGCCAAAGGCAGATGCTTACTGTAATGACTGAGGCACCCAGGCGCTCCTCTCTTGTTTTCAGATAGACTTTAGGGTTCTTTATAAACATGTTAGCCTAGAATTTTTATTTGGTGATTTTTTTATTTTGAGTAAAATAGAAGAAGGTTATTGTTTGCAGAAACTGCTGGTATGTCAGTCCTCCTCCTGAGGAGATTGCCAGTTAGGGTGGACTTCTTTAAGTTCTCTGGTTTGTGTTGTGGAAACATGAAGGCCGTTTATTGGACATAATGAATTTTACTTACATTGAATTTTACTTGATAAAATTGTGAAATATTTTCGTATAGTTGATTCATTCATTTTTTGATACAGGGCATGTAGCATGTCATATAGAGAAAAAAAGCATTTAGTCCTTGGAAATACAGAGTTGAATTTGATTTAAATCCTGGTTACCTTGAATAAGTTATTTAATAATGTAGTTCTCAAGTGATAACTGTATGCTAGTCATGAGGAAATGGGAGGGTGAGATGGGGAGATGATAGAACTCCCGTTGTTAAAGAATTCAGGCACTAGAACATTCAGTTCATCCTCTCTGAATCTGTTATCATGTTGACAAAATGGGGGTAAGAGAATTTAAAATCCCCATGATTATTCTGAAGAGGAATCATAGATGCTCAACACAGGTTAGGTTACATGTTGTCTTTCATACTGTTTAACCATAGACTACTCAGAGACAACAAAATATGCATTATTTCCCTTTCTTGCTTGGGGACTGAATTGCCTTTAGAGATTTATTTTAAGTTGCCTCGATGTATCATTCATTCAAATGTTCTTTGTTCTGGCACCAGACATACTTGCTAAACTTAACGAATTTGAGGGCCTTGTGCCATTACATTGTGCTTTTTCTTCTTAGTTTTAATTTTTAACTAAGCACAACAGCTTATCAGACTCCACAAAAATCACTTGTTATTTTAGCTTGATGAAAATGCTAATTTGGCAACAAGCAGTCATCTAGTGTTGGGGATCTGCAGACTTCTTCTGTAAAGGCCAGATGTTTTAGGCTTTGTGGACCATGTAGTCTCTCTGGGAACTAACTCTGCTATTGTAGTGTGAAAGCAACCATGTCAATACATAAATGAATGAGTGTGGCTGTGTTCCAATAAAACTTTATGGACACTGAAATTTGAATTTCTTAAAATTTTCATATCACAATATTGTTTTAATTATTAAATTTTTCAGTTATTTAAAAATGTAAAAGTCATGCCTAGTTAATGGGCCTTATTACAAAAACAGGTGGCTAGTAAATTTGGCCATTGGGCTGTAGTTTGCTGTCCCCAATTTAGAGCATAATCCATGAATTTGCTATAATTGTTAGATGATAATTGTAGGGATTGTATGTATATTGAAGTTTGAGTTCTGCTCTTTACTTTCTCATCCAAGTTTACTTTTATAGACTAAATATGTGTGAACAATAAAAAACTAATAGGAAAAACATAGGGTTTTTTTCTTTATTTGTTTTTTGCCCAATCAGTTAAGAATTTGAAGGGTGCTTTAAACAGCTGCTTCCTCTCAGATTTTTCATCCATCTCAAGTCAAATTCTGTAAATGTGAATTTCAAGTAATTTGTACAAGGACTTCTGTACTTCGGATATTTAAAATTTACGTAGCAAAATTTATATTTTAAATTGTATATAGGTAACTATACATTTTCATTGCATGAGCACTATTGAACAAAGTAGTTTTTGTTTCAAAAGTAAAAATAATTTTTATACTGACTATAATACTTGTGTATGTAAAAACTGTAACTTTAAATTCTGTTAACTTGCTTTCTGTAGACACCAGAGAAGAAACAATCAGAATCATCCAGAGGAAGAAAGAGAAAAGCAGAAAACCAGAATGAAAGTAGTCAGGGTAAGTGAAGCACAATCTTTCAGAGCCAAGTAAGTACTTACAATTAATCTGATTTTTGAATAATAGCTTAATTTTTTATAGAAGTAATACTGTGTTTTCATCATTTTTATAGCTTTTGTAAATTCATTCATTAATAATAGTTTATAAATGTACTTCCCATAAGAAATAATAATAATAGGAAGTTGAAATCTTCTATACCACAGGTAGTGTATGGTTACTGTTTTTAGGCTTTTTGACATTTCCCTTATTCTTTTCTTTTTTTACCTGAGAATTAGGCCAAGTGTCATGTCCAAACCTGGCAAACATTACCTTATCACCTTTCATTTTTCTTTTTCTTTATCTGAATTATAGTATTGAAGTGGCTTCTTGTCTTTGAGTAAGAACTTCAGATGTCACTTTAAAGTGCAAGTAAAAAAGCTTGCTTATTCCTTTTATTTAAAAAAGAAAAAGACTGTGTGAAAATGATTGAGATACATCATCTTTTTCTTTCCATACCTGTTACTCATTGTTTCTTGCATGCCTCCCCTTTGTGATACAGGCTAAAAAGATGATTTTCAGGCCATCTACAAAACCCATATAATGGACAACAGAACAGTATTGTAATTTAATTCGGCCACTCAAAATTAAATACAATAAATTGGTTCTTAAGTCGTATATAAGACTATATACAGATGATTACATGTTTTGGAGCTGCTTTTTAGTTTTAAGGACTGGGACCAAGACCCATGGCTTACTAGTACTTTCATGTTGCAGTGGCATCAAGGAATATATTCGCAGCAACTCTCTGTGTGGAAGGAAGAAGTTTAGTCACTCTAGTGTCTTTCTGTAGATGTGTGGTACTTCGTATCTCCATCTCAAAGCTCAATTTTGGTCTTAAGTAGTACTACAAGTTGTGGTTAGTGGACTTGGAGCTTTATTTAGTGTAAAGTTACATTAGTTATGATAGTTTCAACTTTAGATTTAAAAACTCACTTAAAAGCCGGTCCCAAATTAGGGTGGGACTTCTGGGTTGGTTGATTCAGCCTATGTTTTTTAAGAGTCCATGTTTAATGCTGTGCGGTGCTATTCCCAAGAGTTGTCTGGTTTTCTTATGTTTTTAGAACTGTTGCCAATTTTGACTGGATTTACTTGCTTGAGCTTTCATACTTGTATTTGCTTTAGAGAGAGGTTGGCTTTCTGTGTTTTTTTCCCCTTTCTTTGAAGGTGAGCGTCTTCAAGTCCAGAGCAAACCTCTCCTGTAATCTTGTAAGCCAGAATTGGGTCATGAGTCCATTCGTTCTATACCCAATTTTGCCCAACAGACATACTGTTGCCCTTAGAAAAACCCGGTCCGTCTCTGAAATTCAAAGTGGGTAAAGTTCCTTTTAGAAATAAAGACTTTATGGATAAAGGATGATTGATACCTGAACAAAATTGGATTTCTGACCAGGAGGGGAAGAGAACTAGGATGGAAGCCAGATAGGAGTTAGCTTCCTCTGATATTCCATGTGGTATGTAGGTGGGGGGAGTGTTAACAGAGCCAAGTTTGGGTTCAGTTAGGGAAAAAGAGTTAGGGACATCGCTTCTAGATAGGAAACCAAACCATCTCTGTCATCTTTAAAGGATAGCACCTTCTTCAGAATCTGCAGGAACGTTGTTATTTATAGGTGGAAGAAACTCTTTGGGTGTACAGGCATACCTTACAGATACCACAGGTTTGGTTCTGGACCATCACAGTAAAGCAAGTATCATGGTAAATAAGTCAAATGAATTTTTTGGTTTTCCAGTGTATAGAAGAGTATGTTTATACTGTAGTCTGTTGTGTGCCGATAACATTATGTGTAAAAAGCGTCATGCATATCTTAATTTTAAAAAATATTACTTAAAATGCTGTCATCTGCGCTTTCATTGAGTTGTAATCACTGATAACAAATTGTGTTCATAAATACTATAATAATGAAAAATTTTGAAGTATTGTGAGAATTACTAAAATGTGATGCAGAGACATGAAATGAACAAATGCTATCTATTGGAAAAGTGGTACCTATAGACTTGCTCTATGCAAGGTTGCCACAAACCTTCAGTTTGTGTTTTAAAAATAAACCAGAAGATGATGGGGCGCCTGGGTGGCTCAGTTGGTTAAGCGACTGCCTTCGGCTCAGGTCATGGTCCCGGAGACCTGGGATTGAGCCCCGCATCGGGCTCCCTGCTCTGCGGGAAGCCTGCTTCTCCCTCTCTCACTCCCCCTGCTTGTGTTCCCTCTCTAGCTGTGTTTCTCTCTGTCAAATAAATAAATAAAATCTTAAAAAAAAAAACCACACACACAAGATGAGTGGAATTCAGTGAAACAAGGTATGCCTATAAAACCTTCACAGTCTTTTCTGACCCCTAAGTAAATCTGTACAAAAATATTGTTCACACTTTTTAGGTACCACTTATATGCCTGGGTACTTATTTAATTTTTCTTGTTCTACAAAAGAACTTAAGGTTTTTGAACTTTTAAAATGTAACCTTTGTTTATCTCAGTAATGCCTGGCACATAGTAACCACTCAAATACTTGTTGAATAAAATAAATGAATATAAGTCAGTATTGAATTGAAAATGTGTATGTTTGTATCATCCAAAGCTTTTGACTTCATGGTATTGTCAGTTTTTCTTTGTATTGAAGAAATCATGTTATTTTATATAGTTTCATTGAAGAGTGGGTGCCTCTCATCCTAAAAAATATCTCTAGCACTGTATTTCTTAGCACTTTCTTAATTCAGTATTTATAAAGGTGAAGAGTCCATTTTAGAGCAAACTTTAAATTAAAGAACTGTGATATGCCATGATTTGGACCACTTTATCAATATCATAAGAGCAATATTTAAAATCTAGTCTTAAAAAGTATCCTATTAATTTGGGAATACCTTTTAGAAATCAAAATATTTTACAAAATAACATGTTTAAGCATGTTCAGTTTGTATGGTTTTGTGTTAAAACTTTTTTTATTCATGGGTATGAATTGGTTTGTTGGTTATGCAGTTGCTGTTTTGCTTCATTGATTCACTTCATTCATTGATTTGCTTTTATGAAATTACTAACCATTAAGTGATACGAATAATGTAGTTTTAAAAACAAGATCCTTTAATGTTATTTATTTGATTCTCCAGTAATTGGAACTTTAAAAATTGACATGTTCCTATTGAAATGTCATTTGATTTTTGGATTTCTGAAATTGGCATCTTACCCTCTCAGGGCTCTTGATATAATATTTTCAATATCCCCTTACTAACCAACTAAAATATCATGTTCTTTTTATTAAACAGATGATTTTTATGTGTATTAGGGAAATTAAGTTTGACACATTCTTTTTGTGGTGTGGTATATGATAAGTAGTCCTGACTAACTTTAAATCTGTAAAAATTTTTTACTTTTATATTTTAGGAAAAAGTATTGGGGGACGTGGCCACAAAATTAGTGACTATTTTGAAGTAAGTTTATTAACAAATGTCTCCAGTTCTTAACATAATTTTACTATGGGCTGAAATAATTTTTTTGAAGCACAAGGGTAAACTTTGGATTATCTACTTGATTAGAACAGGTAGTGTCCTGTCTTCTAGGAACTTTAAGATTTACTTTTACATTGGAATGGCACATCATAATCTTCAGAGTATTTTTTCACATATTTGCTTATGACAACCCAGGAGATAGGTACAGTAGATATTAGTGTTTTTATATTACCCTAGATGAGGAAACTGAGGACCAAAGATGTAAAGCTGCCTATCTAAAGTCAAATTGTAAATGGAAGAGCAAAGAGGGGACCTGGGTGGCACAGTTGGTTGAGTGTCTGACTCTTGGTTTCAGCTAAGGTTGTGATCGCAGGGTCGTGAGTTTCTGCCAGATGTAGGGCTCCCTACGCAGCAGCATGGAGTCGACTTAAGATTCTCTCCTCCTTCTGTCCCTCTCCTCTGTGTGCATGTGTGCGCCCTCTTTCTCTCTCTCTCAAATAAATAAATGTTTAAAAAAAAAATGGAAGAGCAGAAAGATAAATTAAAGTTCAATAGTCTCTAGTTTAGAACTGTCTCTAGTGTCATTGCAGCCTTTATGATAGCACCATGGCAACATTTGAGCCCTGTAGATGGAAATTAAATAATGATAGAAGTGTGAATCTAAGAGTCCCTGAAAATAATAAATAGTGGTAAATTTAGATTCTTACCCAGTCTGGAACATTTTCTTACTTCTACACAGAAATATTTTTGGCTACCAGTTTTACATTATAGAACATTAATATGATTGTTAAAACAACAAAAATGATCTACTCAGTTGAAAAATATTGATGTTTACTTGAGTGTGAGAGCAGAATTTGCCAGTCAGGGGAAGGCTGCATTAATTTTTTTTATTATTTTTATTTTTATTTTTTTACCATCCATCGTTTTTCTTAATTGGGTTTACAGAATCTCGTAAAACTGTTGCTGACCATCTAGTGTTGCTGACCTAGTGCTCTTTAACTGAGGTCAGTCCCTCTGTGTTAATATCAATTAACAGTCTTTGCCAAAGGTTGGAGCAATTAAAATAAATAAATCTCAAGTCTCTTGAATGCATGTGTGCCACGAGTTCTGCTAGGCACTGTAGGTTAAAAGAAAAAGAAATTAGACGAAGTCCAGAGGATACATTAGGAGGTTACCTGAGAGGAAGCCAGTAGCAGTGAATTGTTTTCTCCTCCTGCTGTTGGTAGAGAAACATGAGAAATTTGAAGGGTAGCTGTGAAAATACATTAGGTGGCTTCTCTTCATATGCACCTTGGTCATGCACTATAATGCATGTTGTACATGAGAGAAAGGATTGATTTTTATAAGATTTTGTACTGTTAAAGGGAAGGGACTTGATCTGTGTAGTGTTTTATATAGTACTACAAACATTTGGATTTTAACAGATCTTGAGAATGATGATCTTGTTTTAAAATGGTTTATTACATTCACTAACACCTACTTGTAAATATGTTTATTTGGGGGTATTAGGGGTTTGCTTCAACAAACATTTATAATGGAGCTATATTAAAATTTGAAGGAAAAATATATGTCATTGTTTGGGGGAAATTAATTTATCTTGAGTCTGCCACAGTAACAAATTATAGTCAGAATGTTCAAGAAATAAGGATCTTTACTAAACATAGTCTTTTCACATTCCTGTGATCAGTATTCTGTCTTTAGTCTTTCAGGATTCGGCTGTAACTGACCTTAGTTTTGCTTTTTCTTGACCCATTTAAATCACTACCGAATTTAACTTAAAAGAAGTTATATTTAAGTTAATGCTTAATGTCATGTCAAAAATAACATCTAGTTAAACCTATTTTAATGAAGAGTGATGTTTCCTTTTTTTTCTCAGTACCAAGGTGGGAATGGCTCAAGTCCAGTAAGAGGCATACCTCCTGCGATCCGTTCTCCTCAAAATTCACATTCACATTCCACTCCTTCTTCATCTGTAAGTTTTCACATGTGTAGGTAGTCTTCTGTCTGCTGAACATATATATACTGAATAACTTTTCATTGAGAACTTCTACATATATTTATTTGCATTTATCTTTTTAGAAAATCATCTTTTGAGGTAAGTTAAATTCTTTTTAATGATCTGATGCTGTTAGAACTTTATTTCTTCAAGTGAGATCCTTAAGTTAAAGATTTCCTGAATTAATTATATGCCAACAAGTAATGTTTCTGTAAAAGAACGTGGTCAAGCCTATGGAACTAAAACGAATACTCTACTATCAGTCCATATTCAGGTACTGATTTCTAATTTCTAACTCGCTTAGTAATTAAATTTCTTAAAGACTGGAGTATAGCTTAATTTCTTTCCTAGGAATCCTTAAGAGAAAGGTAGGCAGCATTTATCCCTTAATCATTTTAGTTCAACATAGGAAAGGGGTCTCAAGCCTAAAAATCATTTTATAGCTTTTTAGTTTGTTGCTAGTGTTTTAAAATCTAGTTCTGTTTTAAAAAAAAAAAAAACACAACAAAAAAATTAGTTCCGTTTATATGCATTGTCTTGCTTTTTGGATTTCAGTTTTTCTTCTATTATATGAAAATTTAATGTCTAACAAGAAAAGCAGCGTTGGCTTTTAATAATCTAAAAATGAATTAACGATATGTAAAAATCAGAGTATCTCTAATTTTTTTCAAGTACCCTGTTTTTACTTCCTGTGTCCCCTTCTCCTTGCCTGTAAGGCACACACTTGGTTGTGTCTTACTTCTTTTCTTGGTTACATCGTATTGCCATACGTAATATAAAGTGTCATACTCAACAAATTTTGAGTTATAGTGATGGCATTGATACAGTAATCTGCCTTTAATGGTGTGTTTTAAAACTAGTAATTAGATAAACCATGAAACTCATCAGTAAAATGATATACTATATATGGGTGTCCATTATTTTCCTTGGCACTAAGAGTTCTGTATTAAAATCTTTTCAATTTTACTCTTTGAACCATTACCTTCTGTTTTTAATATTTTTGTTGTGAAATAATATATTTCACCTTGTTTAACAGATTGAAAGCATTAAAAAATTTTTATGGTTCTAGAATGTAAGCTTCTCAAGGGCAGGGATTATAAATGGTTATTTCTTTCAATGTACCTTATGTAAGGGAGGGTACTTTAAAAATGAATTCCTGTTGAATAAATGATCAAAAGTTTTGAAAAATCAATTATGTTTTAATTCAGTTGTTATCCTGATAAAAACTTAAGAAGTGTTAAGTAGTTGTTGCTGAGCAAAAGCGTATATTTTTCTTGCTAATGTAAAAATTCTAATATTTTTCTAAGGTTCGACCGAATAGCCCTTCTCCTACTGCATTAGCTTTTGGGGACCACCCTATTATACAACCAAAGCAGTTATCCTTTAAAATTACTCAGGTAAATAGTAAATAAAATTTTTTGTATGACTTATAAGAAACTTAGTGTAAATAACTAAGATGTCTTCTCTTTAGACATAGTTATACAGTAAAATTATACATCAGTAAAACTAATTACTAAACAAAAAAAAAATTTGTAGATGGTAGGAAATTGAAACACCAAGTTTATTGTCAGCTTATCCTTTGTTACATGCAGGTTAAATATGTAGATATTATAAGCATATTAAATAAACAGAATAAGCATGACATGTGTGTTTTGTTTACTGCTGCTTTTTGAATATACTGTCCAAGTACATATAATCAGTGTTTTCCTGAACTTAGTATTTGTCATAAGTGAACTTAATTAAAGTAGTTCATTTTTGGTATCTATATTTATGTATATTCATATATGCTATATGGTTAAAGGTTTCATTTGAAAATTAATCTCTTTTATGCTTATTTGACTTTATGACTATTGAGTATTGGTTTTTGCATTTTAACCTTTTACATTTGACAGTTTTGGGATTTTACTGTGTCAGACCAGGGGGATCGGAAGAGCAGATCTTTTTGCTTAGCCACCTTTATTACCCCAGTTTATTGCCATTAGACTTTTCTGTTAGGTCATGTCCACACTGTTGTACGTGCATCAAAACTTCTTTCTTTAGATGATCTTTAGGCTAGGATTTCAGATACGTTGCTTTTAGTCAATGAAGAGCTCATGAAAGTTTTTGCTGTGTTCAAAGATCAGCTAGTGTTGATAGCATAAAGGAGTGGTTATATTGAATTTTAATGAAGAACATAATATTCTAAAACTTTTAGTAATCAGTTTTTTTGTAAGCTTGTAGAATTTATACTTCTGAAGATGTTAAAACTGTAGAAAGACTTCTTGGAATAACTTTTACAGACACAAACTCAAATATTTTCTTTGTTTTTAGGACTAAAATCTAGTTTTGTATGTGCATGCAATAATATGTATAATGGAGATAATAAAATAGCTTTCTTTCCTTTAGACTGATCTCACAATGCTGAAATTAGCAGCACTAGAAAGTAATAAAAACCAAGACCTGGAAAAGAAGGAAGGTCGTATAGATGACTTGCTCAGGGTAAGTTAATAAGTCATGGAGGAGGGGAAAATTGAGTAAATTACTTGGCAATAATAAAACTTGAGGAAATACTTAGCATTGTAAAAAAATTTCTTTAGTCCGGGAAAAAAACCCTTTTTCTGGTACTTTTAAATAGTTGAAAAATCACTATTTTAAAGTGAAAATTATTAGCTTTTTAAATGTGACTTGAGAGGGGCCTCTGGGTGGTGCAGTTGGTTAAGTGTTCAGCTCTTGGTTTCAGCTCAGGTCTTGGTCTCAGGTTCATGAGATCGAGCCCTGAGTTGGGTGGGTTCAGAGTGAAGTGTGCTAGAGCTTCTCTTTCTCCCTCTCCCTCTGCCCCTCCCACTCATGCTCTCTCTCTAATATAAATAAATCTTTAAAAAATATATAAATAATGTGAATTGAGAAACAATTGGAGAAATACAGAGAACTTTGTAAAATTTATTTTTATTTGATCAGCTATCATAAGACTAATGGCCATTTCATGTTAGTTTTAAAGGTAATTGATTTTGTTATAAACCTAACCGGCATTTGATACTACACAAGATGAGTAACTATTGCAGTCCTGTGAAATTTTTAATGGAAACTTTATAAAAGGATACATCAAAAAATACTTAGAATGTGAGTAAGGTAAACAGCAGTGGTTCTCACTCCTTGCTGCTCAGTGGAATCACCAAATGGGAAGACACCCTAACCTCCATCCTGACGGGTTCTGATTAAATTAATGTGATGTGGGGCTTGGGCATTGGGAGTTTTAAAAGCTCTTCCCTTTCCCAAAGAAAACCAAAACAAACCTCCTCCAGATGATTATAATTTAAGCGAGCATTGAGAACTATTGATTATAAATTAAGCGAGCACTGAGAACTATTTATAGAAACTCAATAAAACCAGTGTCTCATCTGTGATCTTACCACGATTACCAATACCTTTGAAACATCCAGCTTGCTTTTCCTGATCCCTTACCAGTCACTCTCACATTCTTTTACCATACACTACTGTTCTAAGTTCTGTGCTTATGCCTTATTATTATGATTTTATCACATGTATCTATATATTCTTAACATATTTCAGTATTTTTTTTTTTTTATTTATTTGAGAGAGAGAGTGCACGAGCCAGGGAAGGGTCAGAGAAGCAAATCTTCACTGAGCAAGGAGCCTAACGTGGGACTTGATCCCAGAACTCTGGCATCATGACCTGAGCCGAAGGCAGACAGGCACCTCTTCAGTTTATTTTTTTAAACTTTACATAAAATTATGCTGTTTGTACCCTTTTGCCCTACTTATTTTCACTAAACATTATACATGGAATTGTCATGAACTTTGTTCATTTTATGCTATATATAGTAAGGCATTATATGAATAACCATAATATACTTTTTCTGCTCTTGGTGGGCATTTTGTTTTTGCCTTTTGCTAATATGAACAGTTCTGCTAATATGAACATTATTGTATGTGTCTGCTAGGGCAGATGTGGAAAATTTGTCTTGAGTTGTATGCTTTAAGAGAGACATGACCAGAGTACCTGGCACGTACATGTTCAGTTGTGCTTTATAATGCCAAATTTTCCCCAAAGCAGTTGGATTAATTTACACTAAAGTGAGCAGTGGGCAGTAAATGATCTTGTTGCTTATTATCTTTGCTAAGGCTTATTATAATGAGATACAATAAATTTTTGGCCAGTTCGATGGGTATAACAAAGTGTTTTTTATCTTCTATTATGTGTTCTCTATTTTCTAGCACCTTTTTTTTTCTAGCATCTTTTAAAGTATTTGTTAACTTTATTTCTTCTGAGAAATAACTGGTTGTGTTATTTGCTCATTTTTCTTAATGGGTTGCTGTTTTTGGTTTTTTTTTTTTTTACTTTTAAAACATTTCTTATTTAAATTCAATTAATTAACATATATTATTGGTTTCAAAGGTATAAGCCTGCGATTCCTCAGTCTTCTATAATACCTAGAGCTCATTGCATCATATACCCTCCTTAATATCTATCATCTCTTTATTGCAACCCTCCACCCTCTGCTCCCCTCCAGCAACCCTCAGCTTGTTTCCTATGATTTAGAGTCTTTTATGGTTTGTCTCCCTCTCTGGTTTTGTCTTGTTTCATGTTTTCCTGTCTTCCCCTGTGATCCCCAATCTTGTTTCTTAAATTCCACATATCAGTGAGATCGTATGATAATTGTCTTTCTCTGATTGACTTATTTCCACTTAGCATAATACCCTCTAGTTCCCTCCACATATTGCAAATGGCAGGATTTCATTTTTTGATGGCTGCATAATATTCTGTTGCATGCACACACACACACACACACACACACACACCCTGCATCATCTTTATCCATTCATCTGTTGATAAATATCCGGACTCTTTCCATAGTTTGACTATTATGGACATTGCTGCTCTAAACATCGAGGTGCAGGTACCCTTTCTGATTACTACATTCGTGTCTTTGGGATAAATATCCAGTAGAGCAATTGCTAGGTCATGGGGTAGCTCTATTTTCAACTTTTGGAAGAACCTCCATACTGTTTTCCTGAGTGGCTGCACCAGCTTGCATTCTCACCAACAGTGTAGGGAGGATTTCCCTTTCTCTGCATCCTTGCCGACATCTATTCATTTCTGACTTGTTAATTTTAGCCATTCTGACTGGTGTTACCTGGTACCACAGTGTGGTTTTGATATGTATTTCCCTGATGCCAAGTGATGTTGAGCATTTTTTCCTGTGTCTGTTGTCCATTTGGATATCTTCTTTGGAGAAATGTCTGTTCATGTCTTCTGCTCATTTCTTGATTGGTTTATTTGTTCTCTGGGTGTTGCGTGTGATAAGTTCTTTATAGATTTTGGATACTAGCCCTTTATCTGATAATACATTTGCAAATATCTTCTCCCATTTTGTTGGTTGTCTTTTGGTTTTGTCAACTGTTTCCTTTGCTGTGCAAAAGCTTTTTATCTTGATGATGTCCCAGTAGTTCATTTTGCCTTTGTTTTCCTTGCCTTTGGTGACGTGTCTAGCAAGATATTACTGTGGCCGAGGTTGAAGAGGTTGCTGCCTGTGTTCTTCTCTAGGAATTTTGATGGATTCCTATCTCACATTTAGGTCTTTCATCCATTTTGAGTCTATTGTTGTATATAGTGTAAGAGAATGGTGCCTTTTCATTTTTTGCATATGACTGTCCAATTTTGCCAACACCATTTGTTGAGGAGACTCTCTTTTTTCCACCGGATATTCTTTCCTGCTTTGTCAGAGATTAGTTGACCATAGAGTTGACGGTCCATTTCTGGTTCTCTGTTCTCTTTCATTGCTCTGTTTCTGTTCTGGTGCCACTCCCATATTGTCATACTCTCTTGATGATTACAGCTTTGTCATAGAGCTTGAAGTCCAGAATTGTGATGCCACCAATTTTGGTTTTCTTTTTTAGCATTCCTTTGACTATTTGGGGTCTTTTCTGGTTCCATACAAATTTTAGGATTATTTATTCCAGCGCTGTAAAAAAAGTTGATGGTATTTTGATAAAGATTGCCTCAAATGTGTAGATTGCTCTAGCTAGCATAGACACTTGAACAATACTTGTTCTAATCTATGAGCATGAAACGTTCAAATTCTTTCATGAGTGTTCTATAGTTTTTTGAGTATAGATCCTTTGCCTCTTTGTTAGGATTATTTCTGGGTATCTTATGGTTTTGGGTGCAATTGTAAATGGGATTGACTTCTTAATTTCTCTCCTCTATCTCATTGTTAATGTATAGAAATACATTTTTTTGGATACCAGTTTTTTGTTGTTCCTATATATTGATTTTCTCCCAGATAATGGACTTAACTTAGCCAAGGTTTTATACCTCAGGGTGTTGATTTGAACCCATGGAGTGTGGATATGAATTCCATGTACTTTCCACTGCATAGTTATGCGGCATTTAACAGTATCATCCCATAGTTAATAGATGTTTTAAAAAATTATTTTTTTAAAGATTTTATTTATTTATTTGACAAAGAGAGAGGAGGAAGCAGGCTCCCTGCTGAGCAGAGAGCCCGATGCGGACCTTGATCCCAGGACCCTGAGATCATGACCTGAGCTGAAGGCAGAAACTTTAACCCACTGAGCCACCCAGGCACCCTAAAAAATTTATTTTAATATCATACTCAAATGCTTAATTTATTAATCCTCTTATGTAAATTATTCGGAATGTAAGAATATTCTTAAGTATCTCCTATACACAAATTTTAGGCCTTTTCTGTTTTTACTTATGTTGTAGGCTAACTGTGATCTCAGACGGCAAATAGATGAACAACAAAAATTACTTGAAAAATACAAAGAACGATTAAATAAGTGTATATCAATGAGCAAGAAGCTGCTTATCGAAAAGGTGAGTTAAAAGTTCAGTGAATTTTCCTTCTCATTCCACTGGCCCCTTTTCACCTTGCATAGTTTTAGATTTAAATGAATAAAATTGATGATTTTTCCCCTTTTTTTCAGAGTACACAAGAAAAACTGTCAAGCAGAGAGAAGAGTATGCAAGACCGATTACGCCTTGGGCACTTCACAACAGTTAGACATGGTGCTTCATTTACTGAACAATGGACAGATGGTTTTGCATTTCAGAATCTTGTGAAGTTAGTCATTCTTACATTTTAAAAAATGTAGTGTTCCTTTGGGGTTTTGTTACTTCCAAAGATTATAGATTTGGAATTATGTTCTAGTTCTACTCCTTACTGCTTTTTGAAATCACAGAATTTAATACATTTGAAAGGAACGTAAAACAAAAGTATCACAAATTCAACTTTAGCAGACTTCTTGATAAGGTAGCATTCATGCATACTATATGATATATTATTCTAAGTATCACTTTCCAAAATATAAACTGATCCTCTAGCTTTATGGATGATTTGGGAGGAAATATATATATCTATCTTAAGATGTGTGTGTGTGTGTGTATTTATCTTGGAATTTTTCTACTCAGTTTTTTCCACATTCTCCAGTCTTTACTTCAGTGTTAATATTCAGCACTTGTCTGCTTTCTGTTCCTATGGAAAAGGCAGGAACTTTTTCTCTTCTGCTTCAGATACAATAATTCATAAATCAGTTGAGGAATATATAACTACATTTCTAAACATTGCTAAAGTTTGCTTTAGCAAACTTTAAAACAGAAATTGAGTTCAGATGGTGGTAGATAGGAATAAATTAACTCTGTATTAAGAAGTTAGGACCTGTGCTGTTTTTTTGTTTTTTTTCACTGGAAAAATTTGTAAACCTTAAAAACAGGAGTAGTTGCCAGCTTCTAATACATCAGATTTGCTACAGTTGTATGGAAAGTGGAGGCAAAGCTGTATCTAGTACATAAACATTGCTGTTTCAAACACTGGTTCCCAGGACTTAGCACAAAATGGGCTTCTCTCTCTCAAAATTGATTTATTCAGCTTTTGTTCAACACCAGCTGGGCTGGTTGATTGGTGTACCATAATGAAGAACAGTTCTTGTGATGCTAGGGAGTTTGGCTTTTTTTAAATTTAATTTTTATTACTTTTTTTGGTTTTATTTATTTTTTTAATAATGTATAATGTATTGTTTGCATCATGGGTACAGGACTGTGAATTATCAGTCTTACACAATTCACAGCACTCGCCATTGCACATACATTCCCCAGTATCCATAACCCAGCCACTGTGTCCCTCCCCCCACCCCCAGCAACCCTCAGTTTGTTTGGCTTTAATCCAAAAGCTTGTATATAGTGTGTGGTCAGAATTGAGTTTTAGAAAGATAACCAGTGATACATGTAGGACTGATACTGGAAAAAAGGTAAATTATTGATAGCTGCAGTATCCAAATGAAAGATGATTAGCTTAAGCTAAAATGCTGACGGTGAAAGGTAGAGGATAGGAGATATATTTGAGATAGAAACCATGATTTTTGAGTGTTAAATAGGCAAGAATCTCTGCTACTAAACTCCGATCTGCAGTTGTCCTGATAATGAATAAAATAGACTACACGTTATAACTTTAAATATAAAGTAAAAATACGAATCCAAAATACAAGCTCTTCATAGTAAAAATTTCTTTATCAGGCTGTCAAGAGCAAAATTGGAGCCTCTGGGTTGGTGAACACCTGGAATTTTGGGGAGAGTTGTGCAATTAAAGAGCACCTGGAAGCCCTACACCCATAGCCCATACCTTGCCGTATGCATCTCTTCCATCTGGCTGTTCCTTTTTATAATAAACGAGTAATCTAGTTTTTTAAAAATGACTTGCATTTCTTGTATTGAGGGTCTACTGTGTGTTGTTACATATGCATATGTTAAATCAGGCTACTTATCAGTGTAAATTAAGTAGTTTATCAGTGGCATAACCCAAAGTAGTTGGCGGATGAGAATAGAAATAAATATTAGTAATACTAAATAATCTCTAAATTGTGTAGTCATACCTAAATAATCAGATGTTAGCTTTCTATTCATTATAGTAATTCTTTACTTTCCATTAGGATTTTAAACATTAGGATTATTGCCATTTGTTTTCATTTATAGCACCTTGATTGTGCTCTAAACTAGCTTTAAAAATAAACTTTTTAAATAAAACGATGTTACTTATTTCTATTCCGAAGGAAAACTGGGTTAAACTCCTGGTCTAGCTTTGCTGTTCTTTAAGTTTCTCCACTTTTTACTCTTCTGCCTTGGTGACTATTGATTCTTTCATTCTGGTCATACTCTACTACTATCTGGTTAGAATCATAGGAACAGGCAATATATGTAAGGCCAATTTTGGGTCAGCAGAGTAGAAATTCTGTAGTTCTGCTTTAAGTGGGGGTGGAGAGCCAAGGAATTGAACATTTGTCTTCTTTTAAATCCAGGTATCATAACCATGCAGAGTTTTAAAATTTTTTTCTTAGCATGTTGAGGTCACCTAACAAGGAACTATGAGAATAAGTTGTGTGATAGGATAGTTTTAAAGAGCTTCACTGTCACCTACTCTTGCTCTGGTCACATTGTTGAAATGAGATTTAGTAAGCTTTATATTCTTGAATGGGAAGCAGTAATATTTTTACTTTTATTAATTTGCTCATTTTTCAAAGTCATGCTGATTTTTCTTGTTTCTCTTATTTTTTTTCTTGTTTCCTCAAATTGTCAAAATTCTTTCTTTATAAATTTCTTATATTTAGATCAGTTTTTGTTTCATTTCAAGGTAGTGCTTGCACATTCCCAAAATCTTTTCAATAAAGACAAATTTAGAAAATAACACTTTATTAAATTGTCTTTTTAAAGTTTTTCTAAGTGATGAGATGCATATTTAAATCTCTGTGCTTACCTCTGTTCTTCATTTTAATAGCCCATTTGTTTCATTGAGCAAGTATTTACTGAATTCCTAGTATGTGCTGATGATTATGCTTAGCACCTGAGATACAATAGGATATAAAAGAGATTTTCATGGAGTAGTAGTATAGTCTAGAGACATTTTAATCAAGTATGTATAGGATTGATACTCACTAGGAAGAAGAAGCTAGAGATCTGTAAGGTACCATGAGATTAAATAAAGCAATACATCTTTCCCTAGTTCAGGGGATTTGGGGAATTTAGAAATGATGCTTCAGATGAGACCTGGACAGTGAGTACAAGTAGGTTTAAAAAGGTGGAACCGTAATTTTTGTTTATGTTATGCTTTTTCATGTTTATTAATATTTTCATGTTTTAACTGAGGAGTAAAGTTAATAGGTTTTTTTATATTTATTTTCATACAGGCAACAAGAATGGGTGAATCAGCAAAGGGAAGATATTGAAAGGCAGAGGAAACTTCTAGCCAAACGCAAACCTCCCATGGCTAATAATTCTCAGGCACCCTCTACCAATTCTGAACCAAAACAAAGGAAAAACAAAGCAGTCAATGGAGCAGAGAATGATCCCTTTGTTAGACCAAATTTACCACAACTGTAAGCGTTCATTAATTTTCCTTTTTGTTTTAAGTTGTTGCCAGTGAGCGTGTTAGATATTATTTATATTTACACTAATACTTAAAGATAGTTATGGCCAGGAAGAAAGGCAGTATAATTTACCTCTAAATTAATAATCTCCAAATACCTGAATTTAGCCTTTGTAAGTGGAGACTT
This sequence comes from Spilogale gracilis, assembly GCA_004023965.1. Classification (NCBI taxonomy): domain Eukaryota; kingdom Metazoa; phylum Chordata; class Mammalia; order Carnivora; family Mephitidae; genus Spilogale; species Spilogale gracilis. Next base: position 126,014 of record PITA01000726.1, read on the forward strand.
AACTAATCCTGTTTTAAAATGATTTGACAGCTAAGAAGAAACTGGAAACTCTTTCTTCATGTCTGAATGGTAGAGTCAGTTATTAGTTTTGATTTTCTTAGTTCTGTATGTCCATTAATGTTCCTTTTTCTAAGAGAATATTAAATGATATAACTGACATATCTTAACCTATGAAAACAGTACATCGGTAGGTTATAGGTATTGTTTTTCCCTTTCTGCTTTTATTTTCTAAATTTTCTGCATTAATGATGAACTACTCTTTATAGGTCAGTGGGCAAAGAGATTTGTAAATAAGTAAATGTTCATTATACATAGAAAATTGGGAAGATATGAAAGAATATAATATTATAGATCATGATCCCACCCACAGAGAAGACCATTGTTAAAATTTTGATTCACAGATGTGCCTGAACATATAATTTTTTTGTTCTGTAAGAACTTGAGTCTTTTGAGTAGAAAATGCACACATATACACACATGCACACACACTGTTTGATGTTTTTATATGGATGTATTCTTTTTTCTTTTGTTGAAAGGTAATGTTTCATCTGTGCTGTGATTCCTGTACCCTGCTACATGAGGGACTCTTCTGTGGATACCTCCTTTATCTTTTTTCGTCAGCTTTTTGTTCTCTACTGCTTCCTTCCTTTTAGAAGACAAAACGAAACCAAAAACTCTGTTTCAATTATATATCCCTCTATTCTAGTCTCCATATCCTGTTACCTTTATCACCAGGTTTCTTGAAAGACGTGCTTGTACCAGTCTCTTCGGTCTCACCTTCCACTTTCTTCTTTCTTAAATGAAAATGAAATTGCCTTTTAAAGGTGAGCTATCTTTTTGGTGCTCAGTGCCATAGACATGTGAGTCTTTAACTTGGCAGCATTGAATACTGTTGACTTATTTTTTTCCCAAAAGACTGTTTCTTGCCTTTAGTTTTGAAGTGACTTGATCTCCTAATTGTCATTTTAACTCCTCTGGCTCATCTTTTCTGTGGATATCATTCACATTACCAATTTGTAAAATTTTAAGGATCTGTCTTGGCCATCTTCAAAACTGTATTTACTAAAAACACAGAACAAAACAAAAACAGTTTATTATGACGTTTCTCATTCCAGTCTATCTCTCAACACACACACACACACACACACACACACACACACACTCATCCACATACACACCCCTTGCCTTTTCCTGTGTTTTCTCTTTTAGTAAATGGTACCACCATCCTCTCAGTTCCATATGCCAGATTTTTATTATCATCCTTAGTATTTTAGACCAAGATTTCATTTATTTTCCTTAATCCATTTTTATTATTTTCCATTAATAAATAGGTGGTAACAAGCTTATTTTTCAAAATCCTCCTCAAAGTCTACTTCCATCTTCAAGTCTTTTCTAATCTTGAGGGGCTTTTGTAAATTGGAATTAAAACATTCAGCTATTGATATTTTAAGAAAAAGTAGCAGATGGTTTACTTTTTGTAAATTAGCAGATTTATTGTTTAATAAAGAGTAGTAGATGGGTAGATGAGTGGTTATACAGAATACAGTGTGTATTAACTTTAGCTCCACTCCTACGAGACACCATCTAAGTCAAGTTACTATCCTTTCCTACTTGGGTTATTTTTTTCTCCTTTTCTCTTTTCAGCTTTGGTTCAGCAATCCAGTTCATTTTCATTTTGCTGTTAGAATCATTTTTGCAAAATATCCTTTTGCTCTTTTCCTTATCACCCTAACATGGTTCTCTGTTTCTTGAATCATAGAATTCAAAAGTCCTAAGAAGACTTGTGAAAGCACTTTTGATCTGACATTTTCTGATCATTCTAGCCTCATCTTCTGTCACTAACCACTGCCTACCTTTCATGGCCAACTTTCAAACTCCATCTGATGGTTTTTAATTCCTGTTCCTCTTTTAAATCCCATACTAATATTTCCTCCTAAAAGTTTTTCCGTTATCCCTGAAGGATAGGAGTTAATTATCACTTTAGTATGATAGTGTCCTCTGTCTCTTCAGTCACAACATCACCATTTACTCTGTTAATGACACTAGAAACACCCACATGTTTTCCTTTCCCTTGTTCTCTGTTTCTGGAGCATCTTATATTTGTCCATCTTCACTGCCACGATCTTAGTATAGGACCTCATCTCTTTTTTTGACCTAGATTATGGTTTGGTTTCTTATATGTCTCTTCATGTCAGTTTCACATCTGACCTTCAAGATAAAGTTCACCCTCATGAAGGACTCTTTGTAGACCTTATTTTTCGCTTTCATTTCACTCCCAACATCTGTCCTATGTCCCTTCTTTTAAACTCTTTTAGTTCTCTAAGTGGATTAGGCGTTCTTGTTTTTGTGCCTTTATACATCTTGTTCCTTATCGTTCTTCACCTGTCTCATTGCCTGTTCATCTTTTAAGGCTTGGCTCACATACCAGTTTCAGTAGGAAGCCGCCTCTGACTTTTTTCTTCCTCTTTTCTCCCCCATTTTCCCTCATGTGAGGTGCCCATAGACTTTTATATATGCCTGTTCTGTATGTAGCATTTAATCACTGTTTTATCTCTATATTCCCAATATGTAGCAGTTTTCTGACATATGGAAGGTGATCAGTAAATGATAAATTCTAGTACCTAAGCATTTGATTGAAAATCATTTTCTTCTCCTCACTAGTTTCTCCTTCATTTTTCTAGTTTATCACAGGTATTTTGCTTGCCTGTCTTCCAGGATACTTAACAGCCCTAACTATAGTTTAACAGACATAGATTTGTCTTATTTTCACCTCACTTTATGATAGATGTTGACTGAAAACTAACCCTAAAGTTGAACTGCTCTGTGTTGTTGGAATGGCAAGTGAGGTGATACTACGTAAAAGTTTGTATCTTTATGCAAATGCAGATTTAAGTAGGGAAAAAGGTCATAGAAGCACTTTTTTTTTTTTAAAGATTTATTTATTTATTTGAAGAGATCGTGCACAAGAGCAGGAGAAGGGAAGGGCAGAGGGAGAAGAGAGAGAGAATCTCCAGCAGGCTCCCCGCCGTGGGAGTGTTGGTTGATGGGGGGCTTGATAAGAGGACCCTGAGATCTTGACCTGAGCCCAAATCAAGAGTTGGATGTTCAACTGACTGAGCCACCCAGGCACCCCAGAAGCACTTTGATTTATATATTATTATATTTTAGCAGCTGTTCACTACAACTGTCTTCTAAAAATTCCCTTTGAATCGCTATTTGGTCATAAATAGAACATCTACTGTATGTGCAGAACATCTAGTATAATGAGAATAGAAGCCATAAATCTTTAATTATTTTTCTCTCAAGAAATTAACAGAAAATGAAGTTACTACTGTGTAGTGGTTAGGACTTTAAGCGTTGTAGACAGACAGATGTGGAATCCATCCTTGACTCCTTCAGATTATTTTTGGTAAGCTGTTTTACTTCTTTGAGCCTCCATTTCCTCACTTGTAACAGTTCCCATCTCATAGTGTTGAAAGGTTGATATGAGATAATGCATGTTAAAGTACTTGAGTGGTTCCTGGCTCTTAACTAATTTTTAACTACCAGCAAGATTTGGTCAGGTTTTTAGGTAGCGGTTTTTAATTTTAGTGACAAAGACTTCTTTTATTCAGAGTAGCTTGCATAGATGATATTATCTATCGATGTCTAAGTGACTCTTGCTTTAATCATAAAATAATTTTAATCAAGATTTTGACTTAATGTTAAATATATTTTAAATTATGTTTTGATTTTATGTGTTTCGTATTTCACAGGATGATTGCAAAGTAATGGTAATGTTTTACCTTCTGTTTTATATTAAGGAAGTTTTAGAGGTCACTGTTTTCTCATTAAAGCTTTAATTTTAAGTCAAGGTAATATTTTCATACCATAAAGTTATTTAGTGGATTGTCTTATAAATAATATAATAGACTTTTTAATTAATAAAATTTATTTTTAGAGCAGTTTTAGCATGTAGCAAAATTGATCAGAAAGTGTAGAGTTCACATATACTTCCTGTCCCCCCACACAACCTCCACCACTATCAGTATCCTGCAGCAGAGTGGTATATTTGTTACAATTGAGCAATGTGCATTGGCACATCATTATTACCCAGAGTGTATAGTATACATTAAAATTCACCAAAGGTGAATTCACCTTTGGTGTAGTATATATTTTATGGGTTTTGACAAATGTTTAATTGATTTTTTAAAAAATCATGTCTGAAAAGTCTTTCATTGGAGCATTGAATCTATTTTCATTTCATGTATTTATTTATTTATTGGGTCTTAAATCTAGTTCTTTGTGCTGTCGATTTGTCCTGCCTCATATCTGTCCTTTTTTTTTCTTTATTGGGTTGCTCAGTTTTTATTTGATTCTCTCTCTCTCTCTCTCTCTCTCTCTCTCTCTCTGTCAGACACACCCCCTATGTAAAGACATCTTTGGTATAATCTCTTCATTTAAATGTTACTTACATTTTATCATTTTTTTCCTCTTCATTTATTCTTAATAGCTTTGATTTTTTTACCTAGTAAGATTTTTCTGCCCAAGAAAACCCTTTAGAATTTTTTTTTTAGTGTGGGTCCATTGGTAGTGATACCTTTCAGTTATTTCTTGGTATAAAACTAATTTATTTTGCCTTCATTCTCAAAATGATTTTCACTGGTTTTAGGGTTTTAGGTTGGTGATTATTTGAAGGTATCTTACTGTCTTTTGACTTAAAATTATTACTAGACAAGTTACCTGAGCATAGAAGAATCATTTTGAATTTATCGGAAGCAATATCTGAAGATTAAATAACTGAGAATATTTTAAAGCAGATGAATAGGATCAACCTATATAGATTCACGGTAGCCAGAGAATTCCATGTAGGATGAATAAAAGAAATACCTAAGCACATCCTAATGACATTACAGAAAAATTGAGGCAAAGAGAAAAAAATTCTTAGAAGTTGCCAAAGGAGGGGCGCCTGGGTGGCTCAGTTGGTTAAGCGACTGCCTTCGGCTCAGGTCATGATCCCGGAGATCCGGGATCAAGCTTCACATCGGGCTCCCTGCTCGGCGGGAAGCCTGCTTCTCCCTCTCTCAGTCCCTCTTCTGTGTTCCCTCTCTCGCTGTGTTTCTGTCAAATAAATAAATAAAATCTTTAAAAAAAAAAAAAAAAATGTTGCCAAAAGAAAAGAAAAAGATACATTGGGAATATAAGTTAAGAAAAAATTCTCCAGGTAAGTGCCAACCAAAATAAGGCTGTATTATATGAGACATAGGAAGATTTAAGGCAAAAAAACTATAATAAAGTGGTTATTTCAGAACTATAAATGGCTCAAATTACCAGGAACATACAGTAATTCTATATTTGTGTGCATGTAATAACATGGCCTCAAGATAAATGAAAAGTTGACAGTACTTTAAGGAGATATAGACAGATCCACAAGTCATATTAGATTTCAACATACACATTTCTTAGTAATTGAACATATAGATAAAAATAAAACAATTAAAAAACAGGACATATACAGTATGGGTATAGAAAATTTCAGTGGGATTAATAAACTTGAAACTTGTATAATACCCTTAATATCTACAGAATACGTGTTCCTTTTTAAGCATGGGCCCTTACATAAATATTTACCATGTTAGGTCATATAGCAAGTCTTAACAAATTTCAAAAGATTGAAAGAGTTTATATAGGACTGGCATCATTTCTTACTTATTTGATTGAACTCATGGGTAAAACTTAGAGGATTAGAATCATAGAATATGTTCTCTGTCCACAGTGGAATTAGACGAAAAATCACTAAGAATAAAGTAGTGAAAAAATCTCAGTGGAAACTAGAAAAATATTTTTAGATGAGTGATAATGAAAGTGCCATGTAGCACAGTTTGTGAGATAAATCTGAGTAGTATCTGGGGGAAATTTATAATCTTATGTACATATATATGAAAAGAAGAAAATGTAAAACTTTATAAATTAAGAATCTATTTCAGTAAGTTAGAAGGTGAGCAATAGAATTAAGGAAGAGGGAAAAGAGCAGAAATTAATGATACAGGAAATAAACATGTACAATACAGAGAATCAACCAATCCAAAAACTGTGTGTTATTCCAAAACAAAACTGAACTAATAAAATTGAAAAAGATAGAAGACAACCATTATCAGGAATGAAAAAAGGTATATTACTACAGAGTCTATAGATATTTAAAGCAAAACAAAATAATATAAATGGCTTAAACTTGAAATTTTTGTAAAATGGAAAAATTACTAGAAAAATCTTAGAATTGACACTAGAGGAAACAAAGTCTAAATAGTTCTGTAACTAATAACTATAATTATTAAAGAAACTGAATGTATTATTAAAAAATTAAAAAGTCCAGGGGCCCCTGGATGGTGCAGTTGATTGAGTGTCTCACTCTTGGTTTCTTGGCTTAGGTCATGATCTCAGGGTCGTGGGATCAGGCTTTGTCCTTAGCAAGGAGTCCACTAAAGTTTCTCCCTCTCACTTGCTCTTTTGCTCTCGTGCTCTCTAAAATAAGTAAATCTTTAAAAAAAAAAATCCAAGTGAAGAAATAGTGTCTTTCTAAAAACTTTTTTTTTAAAGAACAGCTAAGTCAGAAATACTTCCAACTTATTTTATGAGACCAGCATAATCTAGGTGTCAGAATTTAAGAAGATGATACAAAGAAGGAAAGTTACAGGCTCATCTCATTTTAAAGATTTTTTTTTTTTTTTAATTTGACAGAAACACAGACAGAGGGAATACAAGCAGGGGGAGTGAGAGGGAGAAGCAGGCTTCCCGCCGAGCAGGGAGCCCAATGTGGGACTCGATCCCGGGTCTCTGGGATCATGACCTGAGCTGAAGGCAGTCGCTTAACCAACTGAGCCACCCAGGCACCCCTCATCTCATTTTATAAATGCAAATGTAAAAATCTTAAGTAAAATACTAGCAAGCAAACATATAGTATATAAAAATGATAATTTATCAAGACCATGTTGGGTTTATTTTAGGTATGCAGGGTTGGTTTAACATTTTTTTAAAAAATCTGTAGGGCACCTGGGTGGCTCAGTGGGTTAAAGCTTCTGCTTTCATCTCAGGGTCCTGGGATGGAGGCCCACTTTGGGCTCTCTGCTCAGCAGGTAGCCTGCTTCTTCCTCTCTCTCTGCCTGCCTCTCTGCCTCTTTGTGATCTCTCTCTCTGTCAAATAAATAAATAAAATCTTTAAAAAAAAATCTGTAATATTCCATTTAAAGAGAAAGATCATGTGATAATATTACTAGATGCCAAAACTAAAAACACGAGACAAAATTCAGCATTGATCTTTTTTTTCTTTTTTAAGATTTATTTATTTATTTTGGAGAGGGATGGATGGGAAAAGGGGGAGAGAGAATCTCAAGCAGCCTCCCTGATGAACACGGAGCCTAATGTAGGGCTCTGTCCCATGGCCCTGAGATCATGACCTGAGCCGGAACCAAGAGTCAAGAGGCTTAACCAACCAAGCCACCCAGGCACTTCCAGCATTGATCTTTGATTAAGACTCTTAGCAGTCAGTAGAAGAACTTCCTTAATCTGTACTGTACATTGATTTTTCTTTTTACATTCATACCTACCTGCTATGCACTTGAGTCACTTTGGCGCCCTATATGCCTGTGTTTCTTCTTCCTGGCTTCCTCTGCTGCAAGTCTTTAATCAGGCTCAGATGTTAATCTCTTCTGTGTCTTTTCCTAGTTTCCTTCAGATGAAAAATTTTTTTCTTTGCTCTGTGTATTGATAGGTGTATTACCCAGAATAATCACCTTATGTTAAGGTCAGCTACTTAGCAACCTTAATCTCAATTACGTATTCACAAATTCTAAAGATTAGGATGCGATTTCTTTTTTTTTTTTTTTTAAAGATTTTATTTATTTATTTGACAGAGAGAAACACAGCGAGAGAGGGAACACAAGCAGAGGGACTGAGAGAGGGAGAAGCAGGCTTCCCGCCGAGCAGGGAGCCCGATGTGGGACTCGATCCGGGGTCTCCAGGATCATGACCTGAGCCGAAGGCAGTCGCTTAACCAACTGAGCCACCCAGGCGCCCCTAGGATGTGATTTCTTTGGAAGCTGGCATTCTGCTTACCTGTCTCCCCTCTGACCCAAGATTCACATCCTTCCCACATGTAAAAATACATTCATCCTATCCCAATATCCCCAAAAGAATCAACCCAACATCCCAATTACAATTATATCCCAGCCCAATTACAGCATCAACTCAGTATCCAAAATCTCATCAAAATTTCATCAGCTCAAACTTTCTGAATCTCATCTAAATTAGGTACGGGTGAGAACCTATATAATACAGTCCAAAACACAATTCCTCTTTATCTGTGAGCCTCAAGAAACAACTTCTCCCGGGGCGCCTGGGTGGCTCAGGTGGTTAAGCGACTGCCTTCGGCTCAGGTCATGATCCTGGAGACCTGGGATCGAGCCTCACATCGGCCTTCCTGCTCAGCGGGAAACCTGCTTCTCTTTCTTTCAGTCCCTCTGCTTGTGTTCCCCCTCTCGCTGTGTTTCTCTCTGTCAAATAAATAAATAAAATATTTAAAAAAAAAACCAACAACTTCTTTCGTTAAAATACGATGGAGGGGACAGACATAGGATAACAGTTAAAGACATTTTGTTGAAACAAGAAAAAAACAAAAAAACAAAAGGAGACACTGATTGCAAGTAGTTTGAAAATCCATCCAGGCAAACTCCCATTTGGTTTCAAGGTCTGGTAATAATTTTCCAGGGCTATGGCTCCTCCTTCTGGACTCAAGTCTTTTTCCCAGAGGTTTTGTTTTGTTTTGTTTTGTTTTTTCATTAAGGTTAGCATGTATATGTAGCTGAGTAACTTTGTCAGCTTATTTCTTGTTTGTGGGATTTTGGGAGTCTTACAGCCTTTCATTTTGTACTCTTTCTGCCCTTTTCAATCCCAAGCTGGCAGTGTTTCTGTTTAAAGTTGTCAAAAGATCTCATGAATCTTCTCCCTCTGACACAGGCATTCACTCCATTACATAAGAAGATCCTCCATGTTCTTTTCTTGATAATCCCATTGCTGTTTTTGGCTTCTGCTAAGAAGGCTGAGGGGACCTATGAGTTGCACACTTATTATTTCAAAGACCAGCAATGCCCTTTTTTTTTTTTTTTCCCCTTGCAAATAGAGCAGCTTTTTGTGAATCTTAGTGTCTTTCACATTCTGGATAGAATGAGACACAGGTTTTCTTTTTTCTCCTTTTCTTTTGTTTCTTTTTGTTTTTTGAGTTTGTACCTAGGAATAGAATTAAAGTTATATGGCAATTCTGTGTTCAGATTCTTGAAGAACTGCTAAACTGTTTTTCATATCTGCAATATATTACATTCCTGCCAGCAATAGACAAGAGTCCTATTTCTTCACATCTTTGGCAACACTTTTTATTTTTCCTTTTTTATTATAATCATCCGAGTACCTGTAAAGTGCCATCTCATTGTGGGGTTTTTTTGTTGTTGTTGTTTTGTTTTGTTAAAGATTTTTATTTATTTATTCCACAGAGAGAAATCACAAGTAGACAGAGAGGCAGGCAGAGAGAGATGGGCTTCCCGCCCATCAGAGAGCCCGACGTGGGCCTTGATCCCAGAACCCTGAGATCATGACCTGAGCCGAAGGCAGAGGCTGGTGTTTTTTTCTTCACTCTTTAAGATTTTCTGTATCTAGAAGTTACATCATCTGCAAATAAAGATCATATTGCTTCTTTTCTCATTCTGATGTATGGTGTTATGTTTCTTTTCTTAACCTCTCTGGTAGGACTTCCAGCACAATATTGAATAGTAATGGTGAAAGCATCATTGTCTTATTTCTCATCTTAAGGGGAAAGCATCAGTCCTTCACCTTTGAGTATGATGTCATTTGAGGGTGTTTAATAAATGCCCTATATTATGTTGAGGAACTTCTGTTCTTAGTTTTCTAGGGGCATTTCAAAGGCAGACTAATTTCATGTCCCACTCTCCCTCATGTAAAGAATCTAATCCTTGATGCATAGCTTATAGCTTAATGTTCAGTAAAGGTTTGCTAAATTGTACAAATAAATGGGCTTGCTATTTTTTTTCTTAAGTGCCTATAATTATCTTATTTACCATAGATTGCTTTCCTTAATTTTGAGACTTAAGGTTTTGTTTCCTTTTTAAACAGAATGTCTTTAAAGAATTATCAGATTTGTTTGAAATGAGTATTTCTGTTTTCTGTTATTTTTACTAGTTATTTCTATTACAGTCATCTCACATTTCTGTCAAACTACTGTTAAAAGTTCTTTGGATTAAAAATAAAATTTTCATCCATTCATACTCATTATGGAAGATTATCAGGAGTTAATAAGTCTTATGCTTGAGGTTTAAATTTCTTGGTTTTTAAAATAAAGTTTTATAGGGGCACCTGGGTGGCTCAGTTGGTTAGGCCACTGCCTTTGGCTCAGGTCAGGATCCCAGGGTCCCAAGGTCCTAGGATCAAGCCCCAAGTTGGGCTCCTTCCCAGCTGGGAGCCCGCTTCTCCTTCTCCCTCTGTCTTTCCCAGAGGAAAAGCTCTCTCTGGCTATCTATCAAATAAATAAAATCTTTAAAGTTTTATGTAAACCTACTTTAGGAGCTTTAGTATGCCCCTAAATAAGCACGCATACATGTATTTGAACATAATGTTAATCATTCAGGCTATAATATCAGGTATGAGTCATACAGGGAGGAATTCAACTCGATCTGTGAAAAAACGATTTGCTAAGTAACCTAACCAACTGATTTGCTTAAGAGTGTAAATTTTTTTAGGGTCTTAAAAACACATCATAAGAAGGATTATGTAGCAGTTAAATGCTATTTGAGTTAACATCCTAGCTTAGCTCTTTTCATTATTTTTTTTTAAGATTTTATTTGTTTATTAATTCATCAGAGACAGAGGGCCCAAGCAGGTGGAGAAGCAGGCTCCCCGCTGAGAAAGGAGCCTGATGGTAGGACTCCATCCCAAGATCCTGAAATTATGACCTGAGCCAAAGGCAAGACGCTTAACTGACTGAGCCACCCAGGTGTCCCTCTTCATTCTTTTAAGAGGATTGTCCTCAATTAATTTCTAAATTAATTATCTATCTATAATATAAATTTATATATTTTTTCATTTTCAAATATTTTACATTTTATGTAAAAACATTTTCATTAAAGGAAGTAGACAACAGAGATATCTTAAAATATTTTATATATGTCAGATATTTTGATAGAGAAATGTAAGAAATGTCTCTGCTGTTTTGAGGTTTGTATTCTATTCAGTGAGACCAGAACCTGGGATAGGAATTCTTAAATGGAGAGCTGTGAACATCTGTATTTATATATATGTGAAATTTTCTGGAGAGAGTATTTATTATAAATTCCTATAGATTATTTTTAGATATCCGCGATTAAAAATGGTAAGAATCACTGCCCTAGAAATTGAGTAGCCTAGTATTTAGTACTTTCTGCAGAATTTGCTTATAAAGCTCCAAAACCAAGCAGAGATAAAGTGCTCAATATATATTTTTTTGCTATTTATTTGAAGCTTGATAGTAGTCTCAGTAGTAGTAATCAAAATGCAGGAAGTAAATAGGTAAGCTCTGCTGATGAAAGTTACCATTAATCTTTAGTGAGAATTCCATGTGTTTAATATCAGGAGTACACCTGTGAAATAATGCTCTGGGGTGAAAGTTTTTTAAGTCAATGAAGTATCACTCATCACTCTACTAAGAGAATGTGGGAAGGGAGTATTTGTATGCATTTGCTTTAGCTATAGGGTTGTGGATGATTTGAACCACAACACAAAACATAGTAACAACTAAAATAAGTGATACTAAATAGCAAATATGCATTACATTAAGCTATAAGATTAACCAAACAATATTCAACAAACTAAATCATCGTGGAGCTAATTGCTATTAATTCATTTTTAACTCACAATAATAGTAGCTGTTGAAAACTGTACGAACTAAACAAAACAAAATATGCTTAGCTCCAAATTACAGAAATTCCCAGCTGTCTGCATATGTAAGTGCTTTTGCAGGTTTGCATGAGAGCCAGACTTCTTAGTAGAATGCAGTTTCAAAATTTTAGGAAACTCAAATTGCACCATATTTTCACTGGTGGCATATATGCCTATCCAGAAGCTATTTGCCCAAAATTCCTATAGCTTTTGTTTATTGGATTAGTTGAGCTTTTTCCGTTTTAGTTTCCAAACCTTTCAACATCACCTTTCCCTCTTCCTTTCATTCCATCTACAGTCACACTTTTTTTTTTAATATTTTATTTACTTATTTGATAGAGATCATAAGTAGGCATAGAGGCAGGCAGAGAGACAGAGGAGGAAGCAGGCCCCCTGCCGAGCAGAGAGCCCGATGCGGCCTCAATCCCAGGACCCTGAGATCATGACCTGAGCCGAAGGCAGAGGCTTTAACCCACTAAGCCACCCAGGCGCCCCTACAGTCACACTTTAACACTTCTCTAAGTTTACTTGAAGCATCTGCTGCAACTGTCCACTCTTGCTATATTTAGTATAATAAAATCCAGCAGTGTTATTAACCTAAGACTAGGTGGTAGACATTTAATTTTAAATGTTTCACTCTTAAGATGTTTCTAGTGGAATATTAACTGAATTTCTTGGAGCTTTTTGTTTCCTTTGAATACCATTTCTTTAGAATTACTAAATTTAACTACAGTCTAGCTAAAGGAGAGTAACATTTATACCAAATGTTGCTAAGGGACCTGAATAAACATAAATAAATCATACCTAGGTTAGGGGCTTTGCCAAATATCCCCAGAACACATGAGTAAACAAGCAGTTTTGATAAAAGCAATTCTTTCAGTATTGGGATATAAAATGGAAGTTGTTTTACTGTGGAGTGGTTTTCTTTTATTTTATCAGAAAACAATCAGGAAATGTTATAAGTCTTTATGTCTTATGGTTGTACATATATTAACCTAGTTATATTTCAAAGTTAAATATGGATATTGGAAATTAATAAAATAACCATTAAGTACTTTCAGGATTTAAAGTCTTATGTCTATTTATATTTATTGAGAATTTGGTGCTTTGACTATAGTTTTACCATTCCTTTTCCTTACTAACATATGGAAGCAAAAAAAAAAAATTCTTAGTTTTTTTTTCTAAGAATTTTTTTCCCTTTTTTTTTTTTTTAAAACCAGTGCCCAACTGGACTGATCCTCTTTGCAGTAATTTTCTAGTACTCTTAGAGTAAAATGAAATTCATTCCGTGGTCTGGAAGTCCAGAGCTGCCCCCCTGCTTTCCTCTCCTACTACTTACAGCCTCTCTGGCTGTTTTGATGCTTATATTTTTTTCTCTTCTTATAGTAGGCAAGCCTATGTCCGTCTTAGCACCCTTCCACTTGCTGCAGCATGTCTAGGACATAACTCACCCAGGTTTGCTTGTAGTTATCTTTCTGATGTTTAGATCAAGACCACCTCCCTAACACTCACTACAAAGTAGTATAATGCAATGTCATTCTCATACCACCCTTTTTTGTTTTCTTCATAACACTGTTATTTGGGATTATTTTATTTCTTTATTAAATTGTTTCTTTTCTACCTCCTTAGTGGGACTACAGAGTATAAGTTCAAATTAAAATGAAAGGAGAAAATGTCTTTTTCATTGTACCTTTAGGATTGAAATTCTAGAACATCACTTGGTAGATACATAGCACTCCTTAAATAGTTGCTGAGGGGGCACCTGGGTGGCTCAGTCATTGGGCATCTACCTGCAGCTCAGGTCTTGATCTCAGAGTCTCAGGAGTGAGCCCTGCATTGGGAAGCCTGTTTCTCCCTTTCTTACTCCCTCTGCTGATGTTCCCTCTCTAGCTGTGTTTCTCTCTCAAATAAGTAAATAAAATCTTCAAATAAATAAAAGTTGCTGAATTTACGAATTAATTGTTCTATCTGCAAGTATTAGGTGTATTCTGAAGGATATTTTAAAGGACTTTTGGCTTATTTGGGGCTAAATGTTGTCAACATTGTATTTCTACTATTTACCTTCTTTTGCTCATTGTTAATAAGAAATAATAACTATTAATCTTAATATCTAGAATTACAATTTCATTTTTGACAGGTTGACTTTGGCAGAATATCATGAACAGGAAGAAATTTTCAAACTTAGACTAGGACATCTCAAAAAGGTATGTGAAGCATATGCTGAATTTTTAGTTTGTTACCAGAGGTTGTGGTTGTGGAGTTTGTATTATAAGACTCTTATTGGAAAAGTCATCTGAAGAGAGAAAGTACCCAGAGTTTAGACAAAAAAAAAGAGGGACATTAAAGTTGTGTTTTTAAGTTGAATATATTAAAATAACATTCCTTTATTTTGTGGCAGTTTACAAACACTGAGATGCTGATAATTCCATGCCCCTACAGTAGAGAAGTGACTCCTGGCCAGACTTCCAGGGTCTTAGAATTACTCTGTTTAAATACTGTTTTTGTAAAAATGCTTCATTTTTAACATGAATTGTAACTTTCCGTATTGTTTGTGTCCATTTATAATAAACTGAAATAGTTATAAATTAATAACAAACATTTCTTTGGCTTAACTTTTAAGCTATCAAATGCTTGATAAATGTTTCAATTAATTTATGTACATTGGCAAGTTTAGAAAAACCTAATCATCAGTACAAGTATGAAGTGATACAGTTTATCAAAATGTCGCTATGTGTTATAGTAAATTTTTATAATGTATAGCTTTGTACTGATTTGTAAACTGTGACATTGTAATCAGTTCATTGTTTTTACAGTTCATATTTTTAGTTCAAACCATTTCAAATTAGTAATAATAGAGGTAGATTTTCCCACTCAAAATGAAGTTACTGGCAGATGTAAAATTCCTTTTCTTTGACTCAGTTTTTTATTTTGCTTTTTGTCACATTACTTACATATTTTTTAATAGGCTGAATAATCACGAAAATTGAGTGAGTGAACTAATTGAAGCTAGGATAGCTTCAGTGAAGTTGTCTTCCTAGGGTGGGATGAGGTAGGACAGAGAAACCCATTCTCATAGCAGCTGCTATCATACTGTGTACCGTTTTGTTTTTTGGAATATCATCAAGGTGCTTCAGAGCCCTGCCATTCAATTACAGGGAACAGAACAAAATTATAAATATAAATAAATATGTATAGATGTGTGTGTGTATGTGTGTGTGTGTGTGTGTGTATATATATATATGTAATCTGCATTAGTGTTTTTTTAACTGTGTCATATCTGTCTATGCCCCTGCTCAGAAAAATTTCAACCCCAAACTACTTTAACAGTAAACTGTTAACACAATTTATTCTGGTCTTTTTTTTTTTTTTAAGGTGTAGTTTGTTTTGTTGTAAAAACTATTTTTCTTGTTCTTTGAGATACAGTAGACAACTTCATTCTATCCTGTGTAACAGATGAAGTTGTAATGGGACTCTTGAAGGATTTTATAGTACAGAATTAGTACCGGTATTTGTGTGTACACCTAAGCTATTTTGATAATGATCTCATAGAGACCTATATTTGATGTCCCCTATTAAGATTTATAAATTACTTTCTAAGCAGCCTTTCATGATAATGAGACACTTTAACTCTGGAGTGTTATTATTTTCACATATAATAGTTAATTCTAAATTACTCTTTCTAGTGATGAGATTTTTACCTGTGTGTATTATATTTTATGAAAACCTGTTACATAAAATCTGAAATTATAAAGCAGTTAAATGAGGAATTGGCAGTTTTTATTACAAAAACTATTTCACTTTTTGAAAAGCTTCAGAGAAGGGTTTGCTTCTGGTTTGGGTTGGTTGTGCTTGGTTAATTTTAAAGCTTTCTTGGTACTTTGAAAATACTTGGTTTCTTTGAAGCACTTCTGTGTAAGTGTTCTAAAGTAAGGTATACTTAAATGTCTAGATACTATATCAACAGTTGCAAGCTGTTGTAGAACACTATGCTTTCACTTCTAACCTCCATATTAGCCTCTTTCCCAGTGTTCACCTTCTCCATTTTTTAAATTTACTCATTGTTTTAATAACTGTCCCCTGCATAATCTTTTTCCTGTTTTATTTTTTCAGCTTTTATCAGATTTACTGAGCAGCTCTAGCTGCTCTAACTTTATCTTCTCAACCACTTTACAGTATTACTTTTCTTTGACCAACATCATGGAATATTTTGGGAGAGTAGATAAACTACTAATGCTGAAATATGCTCGTGTCTTAAATTCTCACATTTTCTTCTGAGAAGCTATTTTGGGTGAGAAGAATGAATGCATTATAAAGAAAGTTGTTGGTAGTACATGCAGGGAACAAAACTGAGTTAAGTAATGTCATCTTGGAGCACAAAAAAATAGCAGTGGCCTGCTTATTACCACTGGATGTTAATTTTTAAGTGGCAAAATTAAATAATAAGCATTAAGTCACATGTTTTAAAAGTAAGTTATTTGGCATTCTAAAGCACAATTGGAAAATAGGCCATTAAAATAGGTCATTCTTTTTTCTAAAAAAGTAGATTGGACACTTTTCATATATAGAGAACAGGCTTCAGTTAAGAGAAAAGATATGATCACCTATGTCTTACCAACTCCCTGGGCTCCTGGGTTTATTAAGCTGACATGAATTGTACCCAGCTTGTAACTATATAGTGTCTGCCATAGGCTGGTTCTGATATGTGAGTATTTGAGGTCCTTGTAACCTGCACAGGAATTAACCTGTACTGTATCAGCTTAGAGTTTAGATTTGGAGGCCAGTATACTCTTGCTCTGTCTCTGTCTTTAATAAAAACTCTTAAAATTCAGTAGAAATTTAAAATTCAGTAGAATTATTAGATTAAATTTGTGGGTACCAGTAGAGAAAACTTATTTCATTGAGGAAGCCCATCCTATTTGGACATAAGAGACTAGAAGTCCTGTTTACTTTTTCTTGAAATGAATAATTCATGATGTGCTTTGTATTTTATAAAGATCATCATAATAATTGAGTAGGTAAACTGAAATATGAAAAAGTATATTTACCATTGAATAAATCATGAAGTTCAGTTCACATTCTTTGTTATTCTGCACGGTTAGAAATACAATAAATTCAAAGCTATTAGTAGGATACAGTAAGGAATGAAAGTTAAGCAAAAGCCTCCAGTGTCAGTCTGTGGCTAACATAAATAGATGTTTCTAGGGCTTAAGGGCTTACTAGTTTTGTCTTCTGAGATTAAGAAAATCACTGTGCAGCATCACTTTTTTAAAAAAAATATATCAGGAATTCTTTAATACTTTCAGTTATTCTGTTTAAGAAATCATTACTCATTCACTAAGTGATTTATTTCCATACTTTGCCTGATATAGGCATGATTCAAATTCCCATTTCACGAGAATTACATATTACATTTTATGGACTTTGAAGTTTTAACCATTCTGGAGTGAATGTTAATGTTAACTTTTTGAATACCAAGATCTTCTCCCTATGTTTTGTCAAAATTAATAAAGCTTAGTAACCAGCAAAGGCAAACATGACCTTTTTTCCACTCCCATTTCAGTGATGGTACCTATACACTTACTCCTACGGTTCTTCTGTTGTACATAGATAACAGGTTGATTCTCTGTATTCAGAAGAAATAATTCACTTACAGCTTTCTTTGCATCTGTCTTGGAATAGTGGCAGTGTTTGCTTTTTGTTTTCTCAGAAACAGGCTTGATTTTCATTGCAGATAAAGGAGAACAGTCAAGTTTTTCACACACAAATACTCTTTCCCTCACATACTATTTTCCTTGAGTATTGTTAGTCACTGTTATATCAGCTAGAATATTTACTAACTGGTATATTGCTTTTCACTCTAAATTTATTTTTAAAGGTCAACAGAAAATACATTTTTAATAAAAACTATAAATACTCAAATAATTTTGCCTTTTATGTAATTTAAGGATTTAAAAGACTAGAACAGAAAAGAACTATATAATAAAATATGTGGAACCTATGCAAATTATTCCCAAAACAGTTTTTTAAAAATACCCTTGGTAGTAATTATGTACAAACTTACCCAGTTATTCCTTATTAAAAGCTTGTTGTGGCAGCAAGAATAATTTTCTCTCTTTAAAAAGTTGATTCTTTGACGCAAGACTACTAACTATTCCATTTTATGTACCTATTCCACATGTGGAATCTGTAAACTTAAGGAAACTAACAAATTCTGTGCCAATTAGCATTTATGGTTGCTCTGGCTTTGATACCAGTCTTTGATAAATTCTAGTTATGGGAATTTATCTGTTTGATGTGAGGAGTTCTGCTAGGTTGTTGTTTGTATTGTTCAGATCATTATTCTGGAATTGAAGAAAACTACATGGATATACTTTTCTAGGATTATTACTAAATTAACACACATAACTTTTTTTTTAAAATAATCCCTGTAAAACCATCATCCTTGTAATAGATTCTCTCTGTAGCCACTATTTAAATGATACAGGTTAGCCATCACAGTATCCCAAAATGATGAGGAAATAAGAATTTGAAAGTTATAGGACTAATAACTATGTCTTGCCACTGCTGTTACTCAAGTGTGTGATGTGAACAGCATGCGGGTGTGTGTTGCTTTTTAGTTAGTCTTCCAAGTTTTATCACTTTCTAGATTTAAAATCGGTCAGCTGAAGAAAATAGAAAATTTGACATCTCTGTATGGAATATTAAATAGTGGTTAATAGGGATTGGCCTTAATATATGTGTTTGGGGTTGTGTGTATGCATGAGAGGGAGAGAGAGAAAGAGAAAGAGCGAGAGAGAGAGATTTATAAGTCCTGAATATAAGTGCTGGAAGATTTTTTTGGAAAAACATAACCAATTTGTAATTGAAACAGGATTAGTCAAGAATCATCAGCACCAACACAAATGTATCTTGGCAGACCGAAGGAATCAGCTAAACAATTTGCAGTCATCTCAATCTCTACTAAAACAAAAATCACATCCAACATGCCACCTGACACCATTTCTTTCTCTCTCTCTCCTTTGCTCCTTGCGATGTGGCATTCATCTCTCCCTGTGCCTCCGTTCTGAAGAGATAAAAGTATAGCAACAACTCTGCCACTGAAATCCTGTTCTCTGACCGATATTGGCACCTGCAAAGAGAAACAACCAGTAACAGGCAGCAGCAGCATCAGTATTAATCTTCCATGATGAAATCTTTACAGGTCAAGAACAAGCACACAGCTCTTTTCTCACTCCTTCACAGTGGACCATGCAACTAGTTGAAATGGAAGACAATGGATTGTCTACAAGCCATTTGAACAGTGGAGAATACAGGGCATTGGTTTTAGGTGAATTGACCCCCAAATATTCTTGAAGTTTGATATCTCCTTTGTCTTTCTAGAATACCATTGTCATCTGATTTATCAAATCCTTAGTATAACCACAGAAAATAAGTTTGCATATGTGACATATATTGTCACTTTAGGTTTGAATAAAAATATGAAAATAATGAACAGTATAATTCTAGAGGACTTAATCTCTAAATCTGTGTGTTCACCTTCATATTCATGGCCATGACTAGAAGTCTCTTGGGAATTCTCTCAGTTAAAGCCAGCTACATTATACATTATATTTCTCTAGAACATAAGAAAAGATGCTACTTCTTTAAGGCAGTAGTTTTCAGTGGAAGTCTGGTGAAAATACTCTGTAGTAGAAAAGGTCATGATTAAACCCATGAAGAATGTTATGAGGTTCCTGACTTCTTGGCATGTTTGGGCAAGAAAAGTGCTAAGAAGAGTGTTAGAATTCTAAACTTGCCATTCTGTCCTTACTGCTGTTTCCTTTATAAAAATGAGTAGTAGTCTATAAAAGATGACTCTGTTGAGAGAACCTGGGACTGGCTGTAGAAAGCAAAGCTCCTAGTGTTCATACTTTTTAAGTCCTACTCTTATTTATGAATCCATAAACATTACTCGCTCTGTGTTTCCCCATTTGCAGTCATACATCTTAACCTGGTAGTAGATTTTCAGTTACAAAAATGAAAATTTAGAGGTAAAGTGTGTTTTGCTTCCGTAATGTTTAATATTAATCCAGTTGTTTTATAGGGAATGGAACTTTTTAAATTTTGGAAAAAATTTTAGAAGTCATGTTAGCCACGGGTTAGAGCAGAGTTCAATTCATATTTGTTAATTCAGTCTCTAGAGATCACTGTTTCACAAAAAAAGAAAACAATTGCTTGGCCAGTGGCACTTCCCAGTCAGAATTATCACTCCATGGCATTTACAGTTAACCCTTGAACAATGCAGGGGTTAAGAGCGCCAACTGTCCTCCACCCCCATGTGCACAAAACTGCATATAATTTTTGTTTCCCCCAAAACTTAAATACTAATAGCCTGCTGTTAACCAGAAGATTTAACCAATAACATAAGCAGTCAACACAAATTTTCTATATTATATATATTATATGCTATTTTTTACAGTAAAGGCAGCTGGAGAAAAATGTTAAGAAAATTATGAGGAAAATACACTTACAGTACTTTATTTGTTAAAAAAAACATCTACCTATGGCTGGACCCATGCAGTTTAAACACCTCTTATTCAAGGGTCACCTGTATATTCATGTGCATCAAGAGAGTCTAGAAGACTAGGCTCTTTCCATCATTTTGCAGAAAGTTAAAATCTTTTCATACTTTAGGACCCAGGCAGTGTATAAGACTATGATGTGCTGTAAGGCACGATGCCTGTATGTGCCATGGTGTGGGGTCAGCACCTGGCTTCGTGTTTAACATCAAAGAATTTATGATATAGCAGCTGTAATTTCTTCAAGAAGTGTACAAAATATTTAAATTTTGCCTGTCAGTTGAATTGTTGTATTCATTTGCTATTGGGAAGGTAATAGAATGGGGGAACTGACAGAATCAAAACCTACCTGTTTTAACAGTTATTCTCAGGGCTTTAATGTATATATTTATGCATTTGAAGAAAGGAAAAAATACTACCCCTACCTTTACTTCCTCCCCCTAAAAAAGAAGGAAATGAAGTGTAGAGAGAAGAAAACATTAGGGTTCTAAAATAATTATCTAAGCCAGTGAAATACATCTGAGGGAGACAGTATGCTCCCATCAGTAATAACCAGCTCAGTGATTGCAGAGGGGAGTAGAGGGAGCATGTCTTTATGTGATTAGGAATGAACCACTCCTCCACTCCCTGCCCCAGGAATGTCATAATTTTTGTACCCTTTCCTCCTCTGACTCAGTTTTCAATCTACATAATCCTACAAAACAGGGTTATGATCGGTAGTTTCAAAACTGATCTCTGGAAGTTAAGACTTGCTTTATCTGTATGTTTTTTTTTTTTTTTTTTTTTGGTTTGTCATTTGGTTGCTTCATATTTCCAATGGTTCATATCTTTCATGCCCACATTTAAAGTATTTGAAAGCATATACTAGAAATAATCTGGACACATACAACAGGGATAAAGATGAAGTAAATTATTAATTATTTTCTTCCTAATTCTTTTTTTCTGCACTGCCCTTTCTATTAGCTTTCAGTAGTTCCTTTGTTAATTTCACCTTTTGCTTTCCTGGTGATAAAATTTTAGAATGACATTATAGAGTATGAAATTAAAAAAATTTGAGGACCTGTGGATATGAACTTTTGAAAGATTAATATTGTTCATATTACTAAATGAATTTGAGAGTTAAACTTTTTGAAACCTCATTCTGAACTAGTTTTCCTAGACCAAGTAATGAAATAGTGCGGTTGACTGTTGGAAGTGATACGCTTTTCTCTTCTACCAGCTCTCACTTTCAAGCTGAAAATGAGAAATCAAAATACTTTCTATCTTATCTTGGCTTTATAGAAAAGCAACTCTTTGAAATTGAGGGTTTTTTGTGGATATAACATGTAACACACTCAAAATTTGTTACAGAAGTTTAAACTAATAGGCTTAATTTTTTCAGGAAATTTATCAGTTTTACATGTGAAGATGCATTTTATTTTATTTTTTAATATTTTATTTATTTGACATAGAGAGACACAGCAAGAGAGGAAACAGAAGCAGGGGGAATGGGAGGAGAGGGAGAAGAGAAGCAGGCTTCCCGCCAAGCAGGGAGCCCGTTGCAGGGCTCAATCCCAGGATCATGACCTGAGCTGAATGACTGAGCAATCCGGGCACCTCTGAAGATGCATTTTATAACTCTTTAAGCTTTATATCTTTAATGCCTACACACCCCACCTTTCTTTTAGGAGTTGCTGTTTTAAAAATCTCCATTGTGGGAAATGCACAAAAATCAACCTAACAATTTTAATACTGGCATTTTACAGAGATTCTGTATTACTGTGACTTTTGGCTTAGAAAGTTGAGCCAAGGGGATAGCATTTCCATGTCAAACTTCTGCTGAAGGACAAATGTTTTGGTTAAGTTACTGTGGAATTTGCCTTCCCTATAAATTTTTAAAGTTAAAAGTGTTGTAAGGTGGTGTGCTTTGCAGGTTAAACAGTGAGGCAGCATTGAGATGTATTGTTGTATACTTGTATGACTTGGATTTTAATTCAGAATATTAATTTATTTTAAAATACTGTTAAAATAGCTGTACTGTATACTGTTAAATTATCCATCGCTGTGTATCTTTCTGTTTAAACGGAAAAGAGCTGTGTCCTTTAACTGTATGTGATCTCCAAACCTACCTCTCTCTTTCAAAGTCTGTTCTTACTCATTTTTCTTCTGCTTTAACTGCTCAGCTGGTGGATGACTCGAGGATTGAATGTTGGTATTATTAAGCCCCATCTGTTTAGTTGGATTATCTCTCTTGTATTTTAGTAATCTGGCCTAGTTTTGCCATGAGTTCAAGGATTCCATTCTATAATGAACTCAGGTCAGTTGTGAGCTTGGGTCATACTTGTTTCTCGTGAGTCCTCTGAAAATGATTAATTCTGAGGACAGCCCAGAGATTAATGTCAATCTCAAGCAAGGAGAGTGTAGTCTACAGGATAGATCTTTGGAAATGACTGACTAAATGTAAATCAGTTGATGAACTACTGTATTCTAGACTGTTGTGCCCTGAGGCCATAACAAAACTGAGCTTTGCCCCTTTATGTAAAGAGAGGGTACTAAGCTATATTGTCCTGACGTTTGCCTGGAAGTATGTGTATTAATCTGCTTGGGTTGCCGTAACAAAATACCATGGAGTAGGTGTCTTAAACAACAGAAATTAATTATCTCACAGTCTGGAAGGTGGAAATCCAAGATCAGGGTCCATCTGGCAGGATTCAGTTTTTTGGGGGGATCTGTTTTTTCCCGGTTTTAGATGGCTGCCTTCTCAAGTCCTCACATGTCCTATTCTCTGTACTCCCACAAAGAGGGGACTGGGTGAGGCCTGGTCTCTCTCTCTTTCTCTCTCTTTCTCCCCCTCCCTTTTTCTGCCTTCATGTAAATAATCCCACCATGAGGGCCCCACCTTCACGACCTAATCTAAATCCCAAAGACCCCCATCTCCAGATACCATCACATTGGGGTTTAGGCTTAAACATGAATTTTGAGGGAACACAAACCTTCAGTCCATAAGAGTATGTAGACTTTCTTTTTTCCCCTCCAGTGGGGTTTAAGAATTGAAGAATTATCTTTCCCCCACAAGTGTGTCACTTTGATTTAAGGTCCAAGATATGTGGAATAAATAATAAATTACAATTGAAAAGATGTAAATATATTTCACTGACTATGAAAGAGTTATGTCTATTAGTATATAAGACTTGGTTATTTAAAGAAAAAAAAAGATTTGGTTATAGTTCCTTTACTTGACATTTCCCCTTAAATATAGAGGATCCAGCTTTTTCTTTTTTTTTTTTTTCTTAGTACTTCTGACATTTTGTTTTTTCTTATGACCTTTATAATTCAAACCAAATGCAGCTTGCCTGTACTTTTAGATTGTAAGATTTTATGGGACATATCTCGTGTTTTATAGAGGACAAAAAAAGTTTGCTTAACTGATACAGACCTACATTTTACTTTCTTTAAGGAGTATTTATTTTGCAGTATTGGTTACTGCCATTGTATGGACCACTGAAGATTACCAAAAAATATTAAGCAAATGTAATTCTATGAGCAGTCTAATTGAATCTCATATTTATGTTTATTGACTCAAAATTTAATTTCTGTAAATTCTCTTGAAATAGTATCCCCATACCACAATTTCAAATAAAAGTTAAATCAGTTATTTCAGTAGGTATTGTAATAATTAGACATTTCACAGTTTTATCGGAAATTTTAAGTCCCACCAGCCTACCAGGTGTTTAGTAGCTTCGTACATGTGTAAGAATGAAATTAATGGCAAGTTTTAAGACTGCAGATGTTAATAATATGGAATGAAAAGGTTATCACTTTCTCTGTTATGTAGTGTAAATGAATCTGAATTTTTTCATACTCATGGACATATCTATATACCCAGTTTCTTATTCTAGTTTATGTATCTTTATGAATTAAGAACAATCAAGCTGTGATTTGATTCTTGTTCCAAAAGATTTTTAATCTATTTCCTGTCCTTAGGATGAATCTTCAATTAAATCCCCTACAGTATATATTATCTTTTCTTTTTTCATTAAAATAAGAAATATTTATGACTGAAACTATATTAAGAAATTTCAGTTAAATTAAGATATCTGTTTAGTGTATTTTTAAAAAAAAAAACCTCCCCCAAATTCTAGAAAGGTTTATCTTCATTTAAATTTACTGTGAAAGTTTCTATTTATCATCTAATGCCTAATTCATGATAAATATCTCTGCAACAAGTAATGGTTGAGTTTCATTTTTAAATAATAACAATAACCTTAAGCGTCAAGTGAAATACAAACAACATACTTACATTTATTTTTTTTCATCTGTGAACATTTGTTTTTCTCTATCATACTTAGAATATCCCTTTCACTTTAAGCCTTAGATAAAGGTGTTATAGACCCTTTATACCTCTTATTATCTGCCTTGGAATGAAATGATATTTATATTTTCAAAATATACTTCAGAATTATTTTTTAGATAAAGGATTTTTTAAATCAAAGATAACTCATTAAGAGAAAAGGAGCTAATATAATACAGATATGTTTAAGTGTAATATTCAGAAACAACCTCTATTTCATGTAGTATAGATTTATAATGGTAGTGGATACACATTTAGGCCAAGGCATTTTGTATATGTTTATTTACTCAATTCAGCTATTCAGAAATATAAAATTGGGCATTTCAAGAATTTTCCACTGAAATTTGGTGTATCCTTATCTGCCCCTTGTGTAATAATCAGATTTATATTGACAAATCAAAGAAATATATAAGAGGGGTGATTTATTTGGAGTCTCACTTTTTAGAATGTTCTCAAAATTGTATATTTTGAGACATGAAATATATTTATCAAAATTTTCATATTAAGTGTTATTTTCTTTGGAATTTGCCTAGAGCTGCTCTGATAACTGAGGATCTACCAGAGCTGTCCATATAATTTTTGTTTTAGAGTCTCTAAGAGTGCAGTGGGATTTATCCTAAATGGTCACATTGTGTGTGTGTGTGTGTGTGTGTGTGTGTGTGTGTGTGTGTGTGTATTTCAAACATTGTAAGGTCTAGAAATAATCAGTGGTTCTGTCTTCTTCCTTTCTTCCTTTTTTGACTATTGTAAAATACCTTCATTTTCATTTGTTTTGTACTAAATTATTCCCTCAAATTAAAATCAGGATGTGCCAGAAATAAAACTTTCATCTCATTTTGTGTTATAAGTCAGCCTCACCTACCTTACAGTCATTTTCAGTTAAGATATTATAAAAATAGATTTCTTGTAGTACAGAATAAAACTCAGCATCTCATTAGGAATAGATTTTCATGTGGAGGATGGTTTCTTGAAATAGGCTTTTGCCTTATCTCTTTCCATCTTTCAGGCATTGAAAAGTGCACTTTGGTCTTTTAACTCAGTGGTACTTTATAATATACTAGTCTTCCTGTCACTGTAAAAAATTGATGCATGGGTAAAAATATCTTTTTTATATTGCAAATAAATTGAGCTTGTTATAGTCCCCTCTCTTCATTTTCAGGAAGAGGCAGAAATCCAGGCAGAACTTGAACGTTTGGAAAGAGTCAGAAATCTTCACATTCGAGAGCTTAAAAGAATAAATAATGAAGATAATTCGCAGTAAGTCGTTATTCGTATTTTATGGTTTTACGTGATAAAAAGTTTTTTCTCTCCTGTGGAAAGCATAAACACAATATTTCCTTGTTGTGGGCCTTCTCAGAACACTTAGAAAAAGATCCAAAGTCCTTCCCATGTTCAGAAGGCCTTGTATGATCTGGTCTCTGGCCACCTCACCACCCCCTTCTCTGTCATCCTCCCCTCATTTAGATATTGTGCGCAAGCCGTCCCCCTCGAACGTGTTTATGTAGCACTTTCCTATCGCAGGACTTTTGTGCTTGCCATTTCCTCTGCCTGAAGTGCTCTTCCTCTAAATATCTGAGTGAGGGCTTACTCCTTATTTCACTCCAAATGATCATTAGAGAAGTTGTCTGTCGGCCACCCTGTAATAAGATAGCAGTCCTTGCCTCACTCCATCTCTTTGCTCAGTATCCTTGCCTTGCTTTATTTTTTTATAGCATTTATCGCTACCTGGAATTGTAGATTTATTTTTCTGTTATTGTCTGTCTCGTCGCATTAGAATGTAAGCTACATGAAAGCAGAGACTTAGTCTATTCTTGCTATAGCCCCAGAGCCTAGACCAGTGCCTGGCACATGCTGTGCCCCAAATAAATATTTGTTGGCTGAATACCAAAGTAAATACTACAGTAGTGAAGGAGAAATTATTTCAGCTAACAGGATTTATGCAAAATCCGTAGAAGAAATAGAAGTTTAAATTGTAGTCTCTGTCCTTATCCTTGCTTATCAAAATGAATGCCATAGATATTAAAGGCTAAAAGAAGTCAAAAGAGAAAATAACTATAGACCAGTGGGAGCTTTTTGAAGAAGATGGAAATTAAGCAAGGCACTACTTGGATTTAATTGATGTGAAGGAGGGGAAGAGTGTCTTTTTATACTTTATAAGACTTGTCACGTCATTTGAAGCTTCATGACCTAATATGAATGTCACAATTAGAAATGGCCAGTTTCTCTTATGAACTATAAATATCTTGCTTAAAAGAAGGCCTATTCATGATCATTTGTGTATGTATAATTCATAAATGTACAGTTCCTTCCTGTGCATAAGGTGAATGAAATAATATAGTTATGGAATAACCCAATGTGTACCAGATGAAAATTCTAATAAAGAGGATAAGACGAAACTAATTTACAGTTGTCTCTTCTGAAAATTATGTTCAAACTTACTTGTAGATAGGAGTTAGACTACTTGATGAAAATTAAGTGAATTGTTATAGCTTTACATTTCAGTATAAAACTGAATGGAGGAGTTGCCTGGCTGGCTCAGTCAGTAGAGCTTGTGACTCTTGATTTTGGGTTGTGAGTTCAAAGCTCACATTGGGGTTGACTTTACAAAAAGTTTACTTTAAAAAAAGCAAAAACGACAACTTAGCAGAAATCTCTTTTATTAACAAGTTCTTCAAGAAAAGAAATTGTCAAAGCTTTATCCAGTTGATTTTGAATAAAATAAAATATATTTACTCATGGAGTTAATAAAACTATCATTGTTTTGGTTTTTGTTTTGTTTTTTAATTTCAAGAGTGCACATTTTAGAATCACATTTTTCTTCTAAGCCCTATCATACATTAACTGTCGACCTGAGCAAATTACTTAAACTTTGTGTATGGTGGTGCCTCATCTGTAAAATAAGAGATAGTAGCAAGGCCTACCTCATAGGGTTACTTGAGAAATAAGTTCATACATATGAATGCTTAATATATAGCAGGAGCAATAAATGTTAAATAGTAATAAGATTATTAATCTGTGAGTGATTTTTTTTCCTAAGTTTATTTTTTAAGCTTTCATTTTTAATTGGAAATTGAAATTTTATTTCTACACATCCAAAGACAGCAAAATTTTATCATGTATAATAGCCAGTGTATACATATAATTATTTTTAATCCTATGTCAGTACTGCAGTAAAATCTTGATTAACCATACTCCCAATATAAAAAAGTATGTTTTTCCATGGGAAGTAATTCCTACAGAGTAGTTGTGGGATTTCATAAAGCTCTAGAAATACAATAGTTGGTAAGTCTTAATCAGAGTGCTGTTAGTTATTGAACCTGAATGTTCAGCCAAGTGTTAAGCTTTGTGAACATCAAGGAGTTCACATTGAAAGTAGTCATGCAGGTGGAGAACGAAAAGCAGTATAGAATAGAATTCAAAATTAAAAGAGTTACTGAGAAAGAAATAACTTGAAGTAGAAGGAGAGAGTGGAACTTAATGTGGAAGAAACCTTTTTGTGTTGTGTTTTTTATGTGTTTTTATGAGCCTAAGTGTCTCTTTCTCTCCCACCCTTAAGGTTCAAAGATCACCCAACGTTAAATGAAAGATACTTGTTACTTCATCTGCTTGGTAGAGGTGGCTTTAGTGAAGTGTATAAGGTAATACAGACTTTTTTTCTGTTCTTACACTAAAATAGCAAAGATAGAGGAGTACATGGTTAAGAAGTACTTGTCTTTTGTTGATTGATCTTATGATGTTTTGACTGAGTTTATGTCCCAGCTCTCATTACAAAAGAGCCTGATGGCTTATGTTGTCTTAATCTCAAGAGTGGAGACTCTCCTTGCATCACACAAATATCTGGTACCTCATTACCAGTAGCCAGTCCAATACAAATAATGGTCATTAGAATCACTAGAGGTGGGGGACCATTTAATATAGGATATTTATGGAAAGATTGTACCCTTAATTTAAACATGTGTCACAAGACTTACATGTCCTGAATTTACCCAAATCTCTCCCTAAGGTCACTGTTTCTTAAATGTACCTTTATAAATGTAGAAAAATTTTTAGTCAGCATGGTCAATGTTTTCTATCTTACCTTTTTCCACTTTACGTTGTATCTTTCTGCCCAGTCTTTAAATTTTGTAGTTCCTGGGGTGCCTGAGTGGCTTAGTCTGTTAAGTGAGTCTTTTAAAAAAAATTGTAGTTCCTGGGACACTTGGGTGGCTCAGTTGGTTAAGCGACTGCCTTCGGCTCAGGTCACGATCCAGGAGACCCGGGATCAAGTCCCACATCGGGCTCCCTGCTCAGCGGGAAGCCTGCTTCTCCCTCTCTCACTCCCCCTGCTTGTGTTCCCTCTCTGGCTGTGTTTCTCTTTGTCAAATAAATAAAATCTTTTAATTAATAAATAAATAAATAAATAATAAAATAAAAAATTTTAAAGATAAATACAAAAAAAAATTGTAGTTCCTAAGGTCTTTTATCATTCTATATTCTTCTTTTCAAATACAGATTTCCCCAGCCATCCAAAAGTAGGACGTTCTGATGAAACCTTTTGTAATTCAAAATGGCGTAAAGAGAAGTGTATCCCCTGCTTTCCAGAGTTTGTGTTAGGCCTCTTCACTTTTTTATAGAAGATCTACATTAGTGCCTGTTTTTCCTAACCAAAAGAAATCCAAAGAGGATACTCATTCTTAGAGGGGGAAAAAAGGCCATTTTTGTAGCAGTGTACATAATATCTTACACTTTGCTTCTGAGCTCTGTACCTGTTGATCTACATGACTTAGTCCTTTGACCTCACATGGATGCTTCATATGCAGTACAGACTCAGGTCTGACCCAGAAGTTATCTCCCTCTTCTCCAGAACCTTTTCTTCTGACATTGCTCCCCACTGTAATACATCTATCTACTCAGTCCCTCAAGTGAAAAAACCTAGAGGCCATCCTTTGGTTCACCTTTTCCGAACTTCTTTCTTCAACATAAAACCAGTACCTGGTGCCTGCTGCTAACTTATATCATTAAGCTCTCTGAAATCTAGCAAGGGCCCTTCCTGGTTCTCTGATTTGAATAGTAATTCATTGCCAAGCACTTAGTGGCTCAAGTAGGCTTACTCAGGCCACAGAGTAGAAAAGAAGATCATGGTGGCTCACTCTGGATTTAGAAATCATCAAAAGTACAGTTAGCACTCGCTTACCCTTAAAGTTGCTCAGCTTCTGTGCTTTTTGTTATGACCTTTCATGACAACCTTCTGCCAGTGCCCTATGGTCTTGGCACTGTTTCTAATATTGCAGATAGGGGCTAAGAGGGGCTTTTCTTTTTGAAGAAAGGGTTTATGTAGGAAATAGAAAATGCAGAGTGGGGCCTAATAACTTTGTTCAGTACTGACCTAAATACTAAAGATCCCTTTCTCTAGCCCCTTCAAAGCCTTTTCATGGTTGACAGGTCCACTGGGAAACAAAGCAGCAGATTTTGAGTCAAAAAATACAGACTTTTATCTACAGCAAGGTGGAAAATACTGAATCAGTTGCTCAGTAATTGACCATATTAGCCTTATGGGAAGGGTATACTCTACTCACCTAATCTTTGGAGAAAGATGTATCATATATAATTATAAGTCAATATATATTGATAATTTTTATTAGTAGTATACTTAAAATTTTATTTTCTTTTGTTACCCTTTATGCTTTTTTGCATTCTCTCACATAAACTTTTTGATATTTTGTTTCTTTAAGCTTTTAATAATGTAACTAGCTAATATTTTAACAGTTTATGTGTTTTACCCATTTAATCCTCTGAACAACCCAAACTTTGAGACTGAGGCTAAGATAGAGGGTATGAGCACAGAGTTCTGTATCTGACTCCAAAATGAATATTCTTAACACTGCATCCTATATTATTTCTGATCTCAGGCTTTTATAATTTTGTGACTGTCTACTTGCTCTTGTTTCTTTTTAGGATAAGTTGATGGGGGGAAGAGACTGGGGACCTTTTTTCTAATATGTAAAATTTAAGTGTGTGTGTTTTTTTTAAAGGGGTACCTTTATCTGTAAATCACAGTAGAACCTAAATTATTAGATATCACTTAAATGACATTCAGGTTTTTTAAATTTCTTAAATACCTGAGACCTTAAAAGAATACTGATCATTCTTAATTTTTTTTATGTAAGAAGTAGGCTACTGATTCAAACAAACCAGTAAAAACCTCTTTTTTTGAGACAGCCAGTAAAAATTGAAGACAAGTTGTGTATTAGAAGAGATTTTAAGGAATTATTATTGATGTAGTTAGGTGTGATAGTGATATAGGTTATGTTTGAACAGTTTCATAATCAAAGTTTAGAATTTTTTAAACAGTTGGAAATTGTTACAAGCTTGTTTATTTTTAAAGAAGGGGGGAGTTGCTAGGAAAGGTAGAGGAAAAAGATTGGCTTTATCCAGCCCATAAAAAACACACTACAACCATCTGTTTTGTTGGCTGCTTACTGCTTTTGCCACTGTAGCGGAGCCAGATCCATATTAAAAAAGACAAATAACAGCTTTATTGTTTTATCTTGATTCACTGTATTGGCATTTATGAAACCTGAATGTGAAATTTCACATTGTTTTCTCTGATGTATACGATGGAATTTGTATCTTGTTTCTGATCATAAATGTGTTGTTAAACTATATATAATCATAGCAGAAGTGATCACCAAAAACTGTAGTGTATATTCTAATTCCATGTTACTATAAAAATGATCACCCCAATTTTTTTTAATCTCTTTAGCTATTCAGTTGGTCTTTGGTCCTAACTCTTCTATGCCTTGAATCTTAGGCTTTTGACCTTTATGAACAAAGATATGCTGCTGTGAAGATCCACCAGCTTAATAAGAGCTGGAGGGATGAGAAGAAAGAAAACTACCACAAGTAAATATTAATACCTTCTGGGTTTTATCAAATGAAAATAAATGTGATAGTTATGGGAAATAAATATACTCTCTCTTCCCGTAGACATGCCTGCAGAGAGTATAGAATACACAAAGAACTGGATCATCCTAGGATAGTTAAACTCTATGATTATTTCTCCTTGGATACAGATACGTAAGTGAACAGAAGGATTTAGTTTTTAAGAAAAAATATGTTTGCTTTTGCTTTCCTTATTCTTGATACACTGTTCATTTCATCACTGGATAATGAATTACTGGGCAATGTTTTATGTGTAATTTTTTCTCTTCTTCCTTGTAGGTTTTGTACAGTGTTAGAGTACTGTGAAGGCAATGACTTGGATTTCTATCTGAAGCAACATAAATTAATGTCAGAGAAGGAAGCTAGGTCTATTGTAATGCAAATTGTAAATGCACTAAGATATCTCAATGAAATCAAACCCCCTATTATACATTATGATCTTAAGCCAGGTAATTAAAAAAACTTGTCTCAATTTTTTTAAGCTCCAAAGACTGTAATTTTTACCTGAAAACCTGCCTTTTAGTGTAGTTCTGTAAAGTCAACAGAATACTAGAATTTAAAATGCCCATCAAATTATTTAAAATTATATTTTAAATTCACATTTTAATTATGTATTTCAAATATTTATTTGTTTCCCAAATGTCAGCTAAAATAGTAAATATGTTTTTCATCTATGTATCATTTTAAAAAAAACCTTTTTATTTTGTTCTTAGGAAATATCCTTCTGGTAGATGGCACAGCATGTGGAGAAATCAAAATCACTGACTTTGGTCTATCCAAGATCATGGACGATGATAGCTATGGTGTAGATGGGATGGATCTAACTTCTCAAGGGGCAGGCACTTACTGGTAAATGTATAATTTAAAATATAGAAATTGTCTGGATTACTTCTTATGAGAGTCTAGTTTTTATTTTTATGTATCTTTTTTTTAATACATTTTTTGAAAGATTTTATTTATTTATTTGACCGAGAGATCACAAGTAGGCAGAGAGCCAGACAGAGAGAGGAGGAAGCAGGCTCCTTGCTGAGCAGAGAGCCCGATGTGGGCCTTGATCCCAGGACTCTGAGATCATGACCTGAGCCAAGAGCAGAGGCTTTTACCCACTGAGCCACCAGGCACCCTATTTTTATGTATCTTTGAGATTACTGTGGTAAGGGTACTAATGTGAAATTTGAGTCAAGAGGGAGATGACCGTTGTCAGTCTTCTTTTCTCATCTGGTTTTAACTGTAAGTATCAGCAAAGTGAAGGGAGAAGAACTTGGCATTGGCAAGTGATTTCACTATCTACCAGCCAGGAACTCCTCACATGGAAAAACATGGATTTTCTTCTGGATGTTCAAGTGATGTTTATCATCAGTTAAAAATACTTAAATAAGATACCATCTTGACTATTAAAAGCAGTAGCCATAAGCGTGAAGTCATCTCTGTAGAGCTTCTGTGGTGACAGTTTTTATTGGAGAGAGAGGTTTGAATATTCTTAGCCTTTGGACTTGGCTCTCAGAAATCCTGTTTCATAACTTCATACATATAAACTCTAGATAGAACTGTAGATTCACAGATCTAAGTCTAAATGAATGTCATTCCCTTCAGAGTACCTAGGTGTTGACAAAAATCACTTCAGTGTGAATTTTCAAACTTACTGTCAAATTCACCAAAGTGGGGAATATAGACTATAAAATTTCAAAACAAACTTAGTTTAGCAAAAAGAGGAAGATTATTATAATTGGAGAGATAATTGTACTTAACTTTATTGAACAAGATGGAGACTACAGACATAAATGCAACATTGGAGTTTCTGGAACAGTCTGCACACAGCCTAGGCACAGCATAACCAGTTCCACAAGATGCTCTGGGGCTGTATGAACTTAACTCTTCATGAAACAGGGATTAGTCATGTTCACATGTTCTTTTAAAGCCATTTTACTTTCAGATTCTGCTTGTTGTGGCATTTTCTAGGAATATGAGTAAGATAATCATGCACTAAGATATCCTTCTTTTTACAGCCCATATTTAAAGAAAATTGTCATTCAAACTAGTAATCCCCTAAAAGGTGGTATCCTCAATCAGTTGTCTTCAAACTTAACCAGTCTCTTTCATAGAACTCTGGATTCCGGAGCACCTGGGTGGCTCAGTTGGTTAAGCGACTGCCTTCGGCTCAGGTCATGATCCCAGAGACCCGGGATCGAGCCCCACATCGGGCTCCCTGCTCGGTGGGAAGCCTGCTTCTCCCTCTCTCACTCCCCCTGCTTGGGTTCCCTCTCTGGCTGTGTTTCTCTCTGTCAAATAAATAAAATCTTTAAAAAACAAAAAAAACTCTGGATTCCATGGAAGATAGCTTAAAATAACTTAAAATAATAGATTTAGACAGTTCTCAATAGTAGGTCATCCTTCCTCTGCAGACTTCTACTTTGTTGTTTCCCTCATACTCTGGCTTTGCTAGTGGAGGGCTGGGCAAGGAGATTTACTTCTGGCAGGAGCATTTCTTTGTAGTAACCTGGAATGTATTTCTCATAGAAACATGTTTTGAAAAATGGTTAGTTTCCTGCAGTCATGGTAGATTTTTTAGCTATATATTTGGCAAACTGAGATGTCCTGTATAGTCTTTTAGGAATATATGTAAACTATTTTTCAGTCTTACTTAGAAGAATATCAGTTTTGTCCCTCATTCTCTCTTAGGTCTCAAATGCAGTACTTCACTAAATCGTGGTGGTCATTTCTTCCCAAATAGCTTTGGTGTCTTTCCTATAATTCCTCTCCTAGCTTATAGCTTTTTGTCTCAAGATAGTGTAGCATAGTGTTTAAGAGCCATTTTTGTTTCATAAATCTACACAAAATATATACTTTTATTCATAAAACAAATCTGGCTTTTTACTTGATTTGGGGCTTAGGAAAAAGATTTACATTACAAATGAGTTACTGGTCATCTTTGGTGGTTCTATTTAAAGAAGTTTTTTTTTTTTTTTAAAGAAATCTGTGCATATCTTGCTGAAATTTAAATAATTTAAGCATAGTATAAAACTAAAGGAAAAGAGTTAGATTCCCATTTAGCTGTATTATTCCTTTTCAGGAATTTTTAGTTTATCTAAATTTTAGAGATGGGAAATACTTGTATCCCTAATGGATCTTTTTATTTAAAACCTAAGGTGTGACAAATTTATTTTTATCTTCCTTTGTATAAAATTGTGAACTTACAAATAGCACTTAAAAGTGGAAAACAGTATTTTTCAATACTTTCAGATGCTGCTAATATTTAAAAATGGCACAGTGAATAACAACTTGAGCTGCTCACAGTTTAGTGTGATTTTAGTTTAATGCCATAATAGAGGTACCATAATATTTGCCAGTTACATGGGGAAGAAGCAGAACTCAGCCTAGAGGGGAACAGAGGTTTATGGAGGTCCAGTTGGTCTTAATGAAAGAAAAAAAAAAAAAAAACATGCTCATTAGAATGAATTAGAGTAGTTAGGGATGGCATTAAAAGATGGTCATATTAAGAAGCATGTGGGGGCAGGGGAGCAGTGTGGGGAACCAAGTGAACTGTCTTTGCCTAGCCAGTTGCTTCTAGAATAGGATGGGTCAGTATTACAAACAAGAGCTATGAGGTCTTACCTTGGCAGTGCATGATGCTATAGTTATCTGACCAGATGGTTCTTCTGTTTAGAAATGTATTAGGAAGAGAACTGCCTAAAGTTTGAACACAGGTGAAGGGGCATAGGAGAGCATTTATTACTGCTTACTCAAACTAGATTATAATTTCTACTGATAACATATGTATATTACCTACAGAAATGAAAAATAATGTTAGTATATATAATACACATACATAATACGTATGTGTTGCATACTTTATCATGAAGTTGTATGTTTTGGCTCAAGTCACATGATACAAGGATGTAAATGCTGCGGAGGTTTGATTTTCATTTGTGAAAGTCCTAAGGTTTTGTGTAGGAGTATTCTGAGCGTTCTAAAGTTCTATTTAGAAGGCTTAAGTTACAGATTGTTAATAGTATCCTTTTCTCCCCCCCAAAAATGTAGGTATTTACCTCCCGAGTGTTTTGTAGTTGGAAAAGAACCACCAAAGATTTCCAACAAGGTTGATGTGTGGTCAGTCGGCGTTATTTTCTTTCAGTGTCTTTATGGTAGAAAGGTAAGTTAAAGTATGCAAGGTTCTGCTGTGTGGAGATACATTGAATTTTCCCTCTTAAATGTAAAGTTTCATTAACTTAAAGCCAGTATAAATCCTTCTGAGGAAGGCCAGGCCTTTGTTTCTTGCTAAAATGTCCATGGGTCAGGTTATTTTAATGTCACAGCAGCTTTCTTGATCTGTTTTTTGCCCCCATACCCCACCCCGCCCCTTTTTTTTTAAGTAAAAGAAGAAACTATCAGTAGTGCCAACATTTTCTGCTGTTAGGGATACTCAAGCCAACAAAACACTCCATTCTCTCTACTTGCTCACATTGTCTTTCCCACTCCTACCTTACCCCACACACATACTCAGTTCAGCCTGGGCATAGTGTCCCCTTGTGCTTCCTCAGGGAAACTCCATCAGATTTAGTCTCAATTCTTCCCAAACTGCTCTTTATTTTGAAATCAGAGCTACAAGCTCCCATAGATACGTTCCAACCCCTTCATCAGTGTGGAGAGAGGGGTTTGAGGGACTTCTCTGAGAAGTCACTGCAAGTTAGGAACAAACCCAGAGCTGTCAGTTAGGGAGCCGTACCGTACTTAAAGTATTGTATTCTTTGGAATTTTTGTAATTTTCATAGACATTTCTACTATTTTTACTTTTAAAATAGTTAAAAATATTTTTAAAAATCGAAATTTATTATATCTTAAATATATTGCAACAGCATTATTTTCAGTGCTTATTCATCATATTTAAGCTATGTTGAGGATTGATTAGATTGATTTACTCAGCCTTCTATCAATTGTAACCTTGTTTCTATGAGAATGCATCCCAAGTTCCAGGTATATAAGATTGTTTAGAACACAAATCGTTTATATTTTGGGGATTCACTGATAATTACTCTGTTTAAATATTTTGTGAGAAATTTCTGAACTTTTTTTTTTTAAGCCATTTGGTCACAATCAATCGCAACAAGACATTCTTCAAGAAAATACAATATTGAAAGCCACAGAAGTCCAGTTCCCTGTAAAACCTGTTGTAAGCAGTGAAGCAAAGGTATTTACATTTCCGTAAATAGGTTTTGTGAAGTAAATTTCCTTTCATAAATTGTGCTTTAAGTACAGTTGACTTTTGAACCACAGGGTTTGGACTGCATGGGTCCATGATTAATGTGGATTTCTTTCAGCAAACAGCGCAGTACTGTCAAAGTACTTTCTCTTATGATTTTCTTAACATTTTCCTTTCTCTAGCTTTACTTTATTGAAAGAAAACAACATACAAAATGTGTATTACTCGACCATTTATGTTATCACTAAGTCTTCCAGTCAACACCAGGCCATTTCTAGTTAAGTTTTTTGGGCAGCCAAATGGTATATATGGATTTTTCAGTTGTATCCCTAAACCCCCACATTGTTCAGGAATCAACTGTACTTTAAGGGATTGCTGTCGCAGCAGAGTGTAGTCCATTAGGTCTTTGGTTTTCCTAGTTTTCATCTTTTATAGACCTAAATACAGTCCCTGATTCTTCGAGCACATCATTTTGCTTTGAAAATTAGGAGAAAATCGCAAGACCTTTATGTTTTACATATCTGCTTATGTTAATACTGAGATATTTAAATATATAAGAATAAAGTAGTAATAATAACTACCATTTAGTGGTATGTGCC
Source organism: Spilogale gracilis (assembly GCA_004023965.1). Taxonomy (NCBI): domain Eukaryota; kingdom Metazoa; phylum Chordata; class Mammalia; order Carnivora; family Mephitidae; genus Spilogale; species Spilogale gracilis. Next base: position 163,574 of record PITA01000726.1, read on the forward strand.
AGGCACTGTGTTGATACTTCATCTTTTAACAACCTTATGAGGTATACATCAGTTATCTTCATTATTCCCATTTTATAAGGAAGCCAGCTAAGCCATAGCAAAATTACCTTGTCCAGAATCGTAGGAACTAGTAAATAGCAGAGCTCTGGCCCCCAGTATTCACTTCTGCTAGACTCCACAATTCACTGTTGACCTTATACTACCCTACAGTAGCTCTTGAGAACCCTGACCTCTTCATCCCCTCTGTTTGCAGGTAGCAATCTATAAATTGTTGATGAATGGCTTTGTGTAGTTCTGATCCATCTGTCTAGTAACATGGAATAGCACTTGTAATTAATAACAAAATATTTATGGTGCTTATTATCTTTCCACTTTCTTCCTCCAGGCCTTTCACATTTGAATTTTCACTCCTGTTCACAAAGCTCATTTCTCCATAATCCCTGTTGGAATCTTCTCTTTTTTAAACCCTATGAAATTCCTAACACATGAAGTTCCCATTTTTTTCCTGGGATGACTAGTCTAGGCCATGAGAATAATTCATAAATAGGCATTATATAGTTTCTGTATTTTTAGAAGTAGATAAGCACTGCTAGATATGACCACTGAGTGAGGTCATAGTGACCTTCAGTATTGAAAATGTGCTGGTTTTTGTGAGTCGCAAATGGTCTTGTATTTCATTTTGTCTGTTGCATCTTAATTGGCTATAGCAAGTTATTTGGATGACTTTTAGAAGATAATTCATTATGCTTCCGAATAAGAACAACACATGTTTTTCATAAGGTAAATATGGCTCCTTAAAAAGAACTTGACAGTGCTAGCATCTAAATTTTGCCTGCCTTTTCTATCAGCAGCATTGGCGGGAACAGAAACTAAATAAATTAACTGACAGAAATGACCAGGAATGAGTGGGTAGTGCCAAAAAGAAGTCCCATTTAGCCATCTTTCGTTCTAGCCTTAGGCTCCATAGGCACTGCAGCCACAGATCTGGGAGGCAGAGGGGTTTTGTGTATGTGTTGTTGTTTTCAAACCTCGTCCTCACAGAATACACCTTTACGAGGTATCGCCACTTAAGTTTCAAAGACCACTGTGAAAATGATTAAGACCTAAGGATTCAGAAGGATTTTTGATAAATATTAGTAAGCTAACCAAGGTATAAGGGAAGAACTAGGGTTGTTTTTAGAGAAAAACTTAAAATGAATTTCAAACAAAAAAGGTGCAAAATACTTTTAATGTGATTAAGTTTTGATTTTAAAGTTATATATCTTAGTTTTCCTGTAATGCTTTTAATTGATGAGTGGAAGTTAGGAATTTCAACACAAGATAGTTATTTCTATCATAAATAAAGGAAGTGATCAATTATCCCTTGAAAATGTTTTATCTTTTGCAAAAATTCGCTATAATTATGTATGTATATATTATATAATACTGAGTGAAAGAAGCCAGGCAAAAGAGAACATAAGCTGTAATTCCACTTAAGTTCAGAACAGCCAAAACTCAGCTACAGGAGTTTTGAAGTCAGGATAGAGATGACCCAGCTAGGTTAGGAGCAGGGCCAAAGCCTAGAAAGGGGTGGGTGTGAAGAGGTTCTCCTTCTGGCTGCCAGCTGCATAGAGTAGCTTTGTTCTGTACACTTACAGTTTGTGTACTGTCTTAATTTTTTAATACAACATTTGAAGGACAATATATAAGAACCAGTTTGAGAAGGAAAAAAAAAATACATACTGATTATATTCCACATTTTTGCAGTACTTAAGGATAATATCGACCTAGGAAGCAAACCCCAATAGAAGTATCACTTCTTGTTCCCTTTATCTAAAGAAAAGTTGTTATACTAAAAAGGAAAAAAATTGGCATCATATCATCTAGCCAAAGTAAATGGACAGTAAAATGGAATAAGAGTGCAGGGTTGTTTTAGCAGAAAAAAATTCTAGAAGCCTGGAATTATATAAGGAAAAATGCAGCTTTCTGTATTCCCAATACATATTATTGGGAAGTTCTTGCCACAGTAGGCAAAAAACAGAAATAAAAGGCATCCAAGTTGGAAAGGAAGTAAAAAGGTCACATTTGCAAGTGACATTATATATAGAAAACCCTAAAGATTGCACCCAAAACTGATAGAACTAAACAACAAATTCAGTAGTTTCAGGATACAAAAATCGGTTGCATTTCTATACACTAATAAACTATCAGGTTAAGGAAATAGTCCTATTTACAGTTACATCAAAAAGAATAAAATACCTAGGAATAAATTTAACCAAGGACGTGAAAGATATGTACTCTGAAAACTAAACGTTGTGAAAGGAATTGAAGACAATGCAAAACAAAGATATTCCTTTTGCTCATGAATTAGAATATTAAAAAGTCTATACTACCCAAAGCAGTCTAAAAACTGAATATACTTCCTAGCAAAATTTCCAGTGGCATCTTTCACAAAAATGTATCACCCAATCCTAAAATTTGTATGAAACCACAAAAGACTCTGACTAGCCAAAGCAGTCTTGAGAAGGAAGAACAGAGGTAGTTTGAACTTGGTTTTGAGCTACATTTCAAACCTTGTAGCAATCAAAACAATATGATGTTGGCATAAAAACAGACAAATCAGTGGAACAGAATAGAGAGCTGAGAAATAAACCCATGTGTAGATGGTTGATTGATTTATGCCAAAAGGAGCCAAGATCATAGAGTGGAAAAAGGATAGTCTCTTCAATAAATGATGTTGGGAAACTGGACCACTGTCTTAAACCATACACAAAAATAAATTCTAAATGGGTGAAAGTCTTGAATGTAAGACCTGAAGCTAATAAATTCCTGAAAGAAGATGTAGCCATTACATCGGTTTTGATGTCAGAGAAGGGGATCTGACATCAAAAGCAAAAATAACCAAGTGGGACTACATCAAATGAAAAAGAAACCATCAAAAAAAATGAAAGGGCAACCTACCAAATGAGAGAAAATATGTGCAAATCATAGCTGATAAGGGGTTAATATTTAAAATATATAAATTCCATAGCAGAAAAACAATCAGGGGGCACCTGGGTGGCTCATTTGATAAAGTGTCCGACTCTTCATCTCAGCCCAGGGTCAAAACCTCCCATTGGGCTCCACACTGGGCATGGAGCCTACTTAAAAAAAAAAAAAAGAAAAGAAAATCTGATTTAGGAATGAGCAGAGTATTTAAATAGACATTTCTCCAAAGACAATACATGGCCAACAGGTACGTGAAAAGATGCTTGTCATCATTAGGGAAATGCCAGTCAAAACCACAGTTGAGGGAGCATCTGGGTGGCCCAGTTGGTAGAGCACACAACTCTTAAATCTCAGGGTTGTGAGCTTAAGCCCCGTGTTAGATGTGGAGCCTACTTTAAAAAAAATAAAAACCGGGGCGCCTGGGTAGCTCGGTTGAGTGACTGCCTTCGGCTCAGGTCATGATCTCGGAGATCCGGGGTCGAGTCCCACATTGGGCTCCCTACTCAGCGGGAAGCCTGCTTCTCCTCCTTTCACTCCCCCTGCTTGTGTTCCCTCTCTGGCTGTGTTTCTCTCTGTCAAATAAATAGAATCTTTAAAAATAAATAAATAAATAAAAATTAAAAAAAAACCACAGTGAGATATCACCTCATACCTATTGGAATGGCTCTTTATTTTTTTTTTTATTTTTTTAAAGATTTTTTTATTTATTTAACAGCGAGAAACACAGCGAGAGAGGGAACACAAGCAAGGGGAGTGAGAGAGGGAGAAGCAGGCTTCCCACCCGAGCAGGGAGCCCGATGTGGGACTCAATCCCGGGTCTCCGGGATCATGACCTGAGCTGAAGGCAGTCACTCAACCAACTGAGCCACCCAGGCGTCCCTGGAATGGCTCTTTAAAAAAAAATAAATAAAAAAGGTAAATAAGTGTTAATTAGCAAGGATATGGAGAACAGGGAACCCCTTGTGTACTGTTGGTGGAAATGTAGATTGGTATGGCCACTGTGGAAAATACAGAGGTTCCTCAAAAAATTAAAAATATAATAACTACCGGGCACCTGGGTGGCTCAGTTGGTTGAGCGACAGGCTCGGGTCATGGTCCCGGAGACCTGGGATCAAGTCCCACATCGGGCTCCCTGCTCGGCGGGAAGCCTGCTTCTCCATCTCTCACTCCCCCTGCTTGTGTTCCCTCTCTGGCTTTGTTTCTCTCTGTCAAATAAATAAAATCTTTAAAAATATATATATATATATAATAACTACCATATGATCCAGCGATTCTGCTTCTGAGTATTTATCCAAGAAAAGAAAAACACTAAACCTGTACCACCATGTTCACTGCAACATTACTTACAATAACCAAGACATGGAAACAGCTAAGTGTCCATCAGTGTTGAATGGCTCAAGAAAATGTGTATACATACAGTGGAATATTCAGCCACGAGAAAGGCGGCTCTCTTGCTAATTGCCACAACATGGATAGACCTGGAGCACATTACGCTAAATGAGATAAGTCAGAGAAAGGGCGATACCATATGATCTCACTTATGTGTAGAATCTTATTTAAAAAAAACAAAAACAAGTTCATGAATACAGAGAACAGACTGATGGGAGGCGGGGGTTGAGAAATAAATGGATAGAGGGTCAAAAGTACAAGCTTCCAGTTATGTCATAGAGGTGTCATGTTCAGTATGTTGACTATAATTAGTAATGCTATATATATTTGAAAGTTGCTATGAGAACAGATCTTAAAATTTATCAAAAGAAAAATTTTCTAACAGTGGTTATAAATATTAACTAGTCTTATTGTGCTGATCATTTTGCAATATACAAATATCGAATTAAGTTGTATACTTAAAACTAACAATGTCAATTATACTTCAGTTTTTAAAAATAATTACCATGTCATCCAGCAAGCCCAGGGATCAAACCTATTTATATGACATTGCTCACAGCAGCATTATTCATAATGGCCAAAAGGTGGAAAAAAATGTAAATGTCAGGCAACAGATAAATGGATAAGCAAAATGTGGTATACATGAAATATTATTCAGCCTTAAAAAGAAAATTCTGATGAAACTGTACGGATGACTCTAAGTGAAATAAGCCATACACAAAAGGACAAATACTGTATGGTTCCATTTACAGAATAGTGGTTACCAAGTGCTGGGGGATGGACAAGTGAGGAGTTGTTTAATGGGTGCAGAATTTCAACTTTTGTTTTGGATATTGGATAAGTTTTAGATGATGAAAATGATCTGGAGATAGATAATCTTGATGCTTCACATCAATGTGAATGTACTTAAAACATCACTGAATTGTACACTGATGAAGAAAATGCTAATTTTTATTCTTGAATAAATTTTTTTTAAATGAGATGCTCCTTTCCTTAATACAGTAATAATGTAGACTATGAAGTGAACAACTAAGAGCTGTGAGTTAAGTTGAATTTGGAGTAAGAACTCTATTGCTACGGAATTTTAAGATTTGAATGCTAATGAAATGAAATTACTTATTATCTTAAATGTGTTTTTATCTTCTGTAGGAGTCAGCTGACTGATGTTTGGAAGGGGAAAAAATTTTAATTTCTGAAACTTTCTTTTTTAAGGCCTTTATAAGACGCTGTCTGGCCTACCGAAAAGAAGATCGGTTTGATGTGCACCAACTGGCAAATGACCCATACCTTCTCCCGCATATGAGAAGATCAAATTCTTCAGGAAACTTACACATGGCTGGGCTTACAGCATCCCCTACACCCCCTTCTTCAAGCATAATTTCTTACTGATTTTCCTCCAAAATTGGCATGATCTCTTTGAATTGCTTCCAGATATATACTTGAGTTTGAGAGCATTTGATTTTCTGTTGTTTTTTTTAGTTTTGTTTTGTTTTGTTTTTTTTCCCCACACAGGACATGATTGAGAACTATTTGTGAACTGAGGTTCTTCATAGCGTCGTTTGTATGAGAGTGGATCATGGACAATGAATAAAATGTACATTTTTCACTATAACCTTGAACAGTGAAAGATGACTGCCTGTGGCCCAGAAACAGAGATACCATGTTAAAAATTGTTCGGGGGAACACTGTAAATAACGTTTATAATACTTAAATACATTTGGTTGTTACTAGAGAGTTCTAATATGAAGGGTAGTTTTCATTATTTAAAAAAACACATGGGAAAAGTATTTCCAACACAAGAACTATAGTGCCTGGATACATTCTTCAGCATTCAGTAGTTAATATGCTGAAACCAAAGTAAGAACTGAATGACAGTGACATTTGTGTTTTATAGTAGACTGTGAGAGTTAGAATCTTTGGACAAAGTTAGACTTTGTCACTTGCCTGTTCTGGCTTTTACCAAGTTGTACCTCGAAACCACATGTCCATTTGTTTTGGGGTTCCCCCCCCCCACTCATCATTAACAGGAGAGCTGTTATTCCTACATACTTCACACCTTTGACAAAGTGAGCTGCTTGTTTTAGAATCACTTAAATTCACTATATATCTCTGGTGTTTTCAACATGTTTTAATTAAGATATTTTCCCTTTGTTACCAGGCCTTGTTCATAAACAAGTAACAGTATGTAACCAAGTGCAGATCAGACCAGTTCTATGCAGGATAATGATAAATTCCCTTCTATCTCTATTGTAAATTGTTGTACAGATGTTGTATTTCAATTACCAAGTTTCAGCAGCTTATTCTTGTACAAATGTTTAAAAATATGGCTTTTCTAATTGGATATTGTATTTTTTTTAAGTCTTCTTGAAGGCGCTTTAATTGCTGCTAAATGATGTTGCTTCTTTGCTAAAAAAAAAAATCTAGTGACCTCCTTAAAGGTGCAAGTTGACTGTACATCATAGAGAGATATTAAAGGCTGGCATTCATTAACAATCAGGGCATGTAAAAATGATCCATCTAGGACATATAGGGTTCACTAAATCAGATTCTTGGGGTCTAGGGCTGTGGAGCACATAGATAACTAGATTTATAAATTGTTCTTGTTTATCCTACCGTTCTGGAAGGTTCTTACCAGAAAGGTGAGATGATGGCCCCATAAATAAGTTTCTTGTGGTTTGTACAGATTTTGTTAAAATGTGAACATTTTCTAACTGCATTGAATGGTAGAAACCATTATTTTTCAGGATATTTTACTCCAGTAAGAATTATTTGTCACATTCATAATGCTGATACCATGTAAGTTGTCCATGTTGCTGGAAAAGGAGGGGATAACCACAGATTCTCCTTAATATTGTACAGTTAAACTGTGGCTCTTATTTCTCATGTTGCAAGCCATTTTGTTTCATCATACATATAGATACATTGTCTCTTTAAGATGCTGCTGAAATTGTAGAGAATGTAGCCAAAATAGTAATAAACAATGACAATTAAAATTTAAAGACTATGAAAATTACATTTCAAGGGAGCTTTGAAGATTTAGGATACTGACTGACTTGGCTCCTTAAGAGTCCATCGGTAAATTGTTTACGTATCCTTCAGGACAGGTATCAAGTGCTTTGCACTGTGGAAGTGAACCTAATAGTCATTATCAAGGCTAATCTGGGGTAAGTAACACATAGCACCCTGAGGAGTGGCCTCGGGGCTATACCTACTCCTCTGTAGATGATGACAAATCCTGTTTTTCAATGATACTGATATGATAATGGAATGTTAGCATGAATTGGGTGCTTTAGGTGCTGCCTATAAGTTTTTCAGTTTTGTTGTTTGAGTTTTCATCTTCCCAGATCATTAAGTACTATGTTCATACAGTAGTCGTCATTTGAAGTCCTGAATTAAAAGAAAATGCTTGGTTTTTAAATTCTAAGTGAGATACCAAGTGGACATGTACATCTAACACTAGGTGGAATAAGTAGGGTAGACGAAAACACTGCATTACCATAGTCTTCAAGTGAGTGAAAAGGACAGCTAGTGTGGATATGCAGGAAAACAAGCCATAGCATGAAACTGCCTCCCTGGTCTGAGCTTACGTCATCCAAAGAGGTCTCCAAAGAGACAAATCAACTTATACACCTACGTTTGTTTTTCCCAGCAAATGCTGTAGAGTTTGGGGCATAGGCCACTAACCCAGCAGGTGCAAGACGGCTAGCTGAGCCAAACTGAATCATTTACTGTTCCCCTCACATGGGAAATTGGGGTATATTGCTGAATAATTTCAGTCACTGGCTAGCTTTGGCTCTAATACCTTTTGAAGTTTACATTCATTTTTGATCTCCTGAATTCTTTCCTCAGAATTAAAGCCTGTCCTCTTTACCTAAGACATAAACTGGGGGACTCCCTTTAGGAATCAGCACTGATGCAAGGTAAAATGCACAGTTTTCCATATAATTTAAACATCTTTCTTTAGTGTGAATCAGCTGTATGTATGCATGTTGAGAGAGGAAGTAAATAGAAACCACCCTAACAATTTATAAGTCAGGAGTGGAGTAGATTTTTGGGTTTTGTTTTTCCAAAAGTAGAGTCAGGTTTATTTCCTTACTGATCATCATCCCCTTCTAACAAAACTCTTTCGGTTTAAATGATCCATAAAATGTGAAAAATAGTCTCTTTTGAGAAGAGTTTTAACACCACTAAACTGGCCTTCAAAGAAATGCTAAATGGAGAGAAAATGCTAGAAGAAGAAAATATGAAAGAAAAAATTTCACTAGTAAAAGCAAACTTAAAAGTAGTAGATCACTTATAAACCTAGCATAAAGCTGAAGAAACAAAGGTAGTAAAATCAACTAGATCTAAAACAGTTAAGAGACAAAAATAAAGGATGTAAAATGTCAAATACAGATTGGGGGGGCGATGACTAAGAAAATGTACCTTTAATGTGTCCAGTCTTGAACATCCATCAACTTTAAACACTATATACATAGGGTGCTATATATGAACCCCATGGTATGACATCAAAACCTGTGATAGATTTAAAAAAAAAAAAGAAAAGAAAAAGAAATCCAAGCGTAAAAGTCATCAAATAACAAGATAGCAAGAGAAAGGAACAGAGAACTACAAAACAACCAGAAAACAATTAGCAAAAATGGTACTAAGTACATAACTACCAATAATTACTTTAAATGTAAATGGACTTAAATGCTTCAAAAGACATGAGACTGTATGGATTAAGCAAGACCCATTTATATGCTGCCTATAAGAGATGTACTTAAAACCTAAAGGCAGAAACCAAAAGCTTAAAGGGATGGAGAAAATTTCATGCAGATGGAAGGGGGAAAAAAAAAGGATAGCAAAACTTCGATCACAACAAGTAACAAGTAGACTTGAAGACTAATAACTGGCAAGGGTTGATAAAGGGGTTAGTCCAACAAGAGGACATAAGCAAGTATATCTGCACCCAACACTGGATGCACCTAAATATATGTAAGACAAATTTTAAAAGACGTAAAAGAAGAAACTGATAGTAATATAATAATAGTAAGGGACTCTGACACCTTTCTCACATCAATGGATAGATAATCCAGACGGAAAAAATGAAAAAGGAAAGAGTAGCTTTGAATGATAAATTAGATCAGATGTATTTTATAGATACATATAGAACATTCAATTTAAAAACAGCAGAATATATTCTTTTCAGGTGCATATGGAATATTCTCCAGGATAGATCATATTAGTTATGTCACAAAACAAGTCTCAATAAATGTAAGAAGTTGAAATCATGTCAAGCATCTTCTCCAACCACAATGGTATGAAAATATAAATCGAAAGAAAGGAAAAAAAAACTCATGGAAGCTAAAAATGCTACTAAACAACCAATGGGTCAGTGAAGATATCAAAAAGTAAATTAAAAATATATATATATGGAGGGTGCCTGGGTGGCTCAGTGGGTTAAAGCCTCTACCTTCAGCTCAGGTCATGATCTCGGTCCTGGGATTGAAGCCCACATCAGGCTCTCTGCTCAGCAGGGGGCCTGCTTCCTCCTCTCTCTCTGCCTTCCTGCCTACTTGTGATCTCTCTCTGTCAAATAAATAAAATCTTTTAAAAATATATGGAGACAAAATACATACTCCAAAATATTTGGGACACAATAAATGTAGTTCTGGGAGGAAAGTTTATAGTGATAAAGACCTACCTCAAGAAACAAGAAGATTCTCAATCTAACCTTCTCCTTAAAGAAACAAAACAAGCCCATAGTTGAAGGCAGAAAATAATAAACACTAGAAAACGTTTGAGAATCTGCCTCTGCTCCCAGAACATGCCTGAGATTGACATTCAGATCCGTCAGGGTTTCAGTCTCCTGCTTGACACTGTAGCTTAACCTGCAATCTCTTTAAGAATGCCCAAAGCCCTGTTTCCTGTCATCTTAGACTGCAGACCAGTCTAGGGAAGTCTATGGGAGAGTAACATTTAATTAAAGGGGGGGGGGCGGGGGAGTGTTTTATTTCAAAGTTTGAAAATTTTTATTCTCCCTCATTCCTGAATCCTATTCTGATCCTCAACCACATTTATAGCAATATAATTATATAATTGGTGTTCATCTAAGGTGTTACCATCAAAAAATTGTCATGGTCTTTATAGTTGAACAAATAAAAACAACTGCATAGATGTTAAAAAAAATGTGGAAATAAAAAAAAATGTGGAAATAAATGAAATGGAGAAGAAAATGACAATATAAATGACGAAACTAAGAGCTGGTTCTTAAAGACTTTTGGATAAACATTTAGGCAGGTTTATCAAGAAAAAGGACTCAGATGAAAGAACAGTTATAACCAACTCCACAGAAAGGATTATAAAAGACTCCTATAAACAACAAACTGAGCAGCCTAGAAGAAATGGTTCATTTCCTAGAATCATACCATCTTCCAAGACTGAAATCAGGAAGACAAAGAAAATGAGAACAGGCTAATTACTAGGATAAATCAGCAACCAAAAACCTCCTAACAAACAGAAATCCAGGACCAGACAACTTGAGGTGAATTCTACCAAACATTTGATAAAGAGTTAATACCCATCCTTCTCAAACTATTCCAAAAATTAGAAGAGGAAGAAAACTTTCGGATAGATTCTGTGAGTCCAGCATTACCATGATATCAAAAGAAGACAAACTACAAAAAATAAAATTATAGACCAGTATTCCTGATAAATACAATTGCAAAATTCTCAACATACTAGTAAATTTGACTCAACAATAAATTAAGAGGATCATTCACCAGGATCAAGTGGGGTTTATTCTAGGGATTTGGGGATGGTTCAATATCCACCAATCAACGTGATACATTAACAGTAAAGGATAAAAATTACTTGATTATCTCAATAGCTGCAAGAAAAGCATTTGACAAAATTCAACATCCATGATAAAACCTCTTCAAAGTGGGTATAGATGGAACATATCAATATAATAAAGGCCATATATATATATATAAAAACCCATAGCTAACATCATACACAATAGTGAAAAGTGGAAAGACCAGGAAGAAGACAAGGATGCCGACTCACCACATTCATTCAACATAGTATTAGAAGTCCTAGTCAAAACAATCAGACAAGAAAAATAAGACATCCAAATTGGTAAGAAGTTAAACTGTCACTTGCAGATGGCATGACAGTATATATACAGAACTCTAAACACCACCAAAAACTACTAGAATAAATGAATTCTGTCAAGTTGCAGGATTCAAAATTAATACACAGAAATTGCTTGTGCTTCTGTAAATAAGCAAAAATAAATTAAGAAAACAATGTGACAACAATTGCATTAAAAAAGAATAAAATGCATAGGAGTAAACAACCAAGGAGATGAAAGGCATGTACTCTGAAAACTAATAGACACTGATAAATTGAAGAAAACACAAATGGAAAAAGAACCCATGCCCATGGATTGAAAGATTTAATATTGTTGAAATGTCAGCAGTACCCAAAGCAATGTACAGATTCAATGCAATCCCCATCCACATATCATAGCTTTTAAAAAAAAAAAACAGAACAATAATCCTAAAGTTTGTACAGAACCACAAAAGATACCAAATAACCAAAGCAATCTTGAAGAATGAAAAAAAAAAAAAAAGCTGAAGCTATCACATTCCCAGATTTCAAACTATACTATGAAGCAATTCTAATCAAAACAGTGTGATACTGGCTCCCAAATAGCACATAGATCAGTGGGACAGAGCAGAGACCCCAGAAATAAAGCCACCCTTGTATGTTCAATTAATGTACAACAAAAGAGGCAAGAATATACAACAAGAAAAAGACATTCTCTTTAATGAATGGTATTGGGAAAACTGGCTAACTACATGCAAAAGAATGATACTCTACCAGATACTCAGTGGCTTTGGCTCGAGGGGCCCTGCCAGGACACCCTTTGCACACCATCCTGACACATGTCCACCTCAGGTGTGGCTGTCCTACCAGGCACCCTCTGTGCAGAGAGCCCAGGACTTCCCTGGCCCGCAGCCATGTCAGCTCCAGCCATCCCATCAGGGCAGTCCCAGGGCAGAGAGCCCCAGGACCCTGACACGTGCCAGCCATATCTCCAGCCAGCCAGCCTAACATGTCAGCCGGCACTCAGGCTACACAGGGGACAACCACACACAAGGCCATTCCTTCAAGATTAGAAATAGCTGTTCTACATGATTCAAGGAAAAAAAACACAGAAAGTGAAGCAAAACCACAAGACAGTGGAATGAGCTCCAAATGAAAAAAGGACAAAACTTCAGAAAAAGAGCAGAATGAAATTAAGATAAGCAATATGCCCGATAGCAAATTTAAAGAAATGATCATGAAGATGTTCACTGGGCTGGAGAGAAGAACGGAAGAACTCAGGAAGAACTTCAACAAAGACAAGATATAAAAAGAATCAATTGGAGTTAAAGAATACAATAACTGAAAGGAACACACTCTAAGGAATCAGCAGATTAATGGGCACAGAAGAACCATCAGTGATCTGGAAAACAGGGTAATGGAAAGCACTCAAGCTGAAGAATAAAAAGAAGAAATAGTTTTTATTTTTAAAATTTTTTTTAAAAGATCTTATTTTAGAAAGCAGAGCAAGGAGAGAGGCAGAGGGAAAAATCTCAAGCAGATTAAGCTGAGTGCGGAGGTGAAAAATATTAATATGGTAGTAATCCTATCACAAAGTATATGTACACACTATACACTTGAAATATATACAGTTTATTTGTCAGTTATACCTCAGTAAAGCTGGAGAGGGGCACTTGGGGCGCTCAGTCGTGAAACATCTGTGTTTGGCTCAGGTCGTGATCCTGGAGTCTCGGGATCAAGCCACGCATAGGCTTCCCCGCTCAGCACGGAGTCTGCTTCTCCCTCTCCCTATCTCCTCACCCCTACCCGGCTCAGGGTCTCTCTCCCTAGCTCGCTCTCTCAAAAATAAAATAAAGCTGGAGAAAAAAAATTTTAACCTCTCTCACAATTTTGTGTTCAAGAGACTTCGAAATCCTCAACACACTATTCACAAGCCTTTCAAGTGACAAAAGTAATAGCAGGGCAAAGTCTTTAATTTGCAGTAGAATATCTAAGAAAAATGGCATTTGACTTCCACAGGTTTTGATATAACCTTTTCAGATATATATTTAGTGAGATACTTAATTACTTTAAGAGAAAAGCAATTGTATTATATGGGGGTATTTGAAAGGTTCTGCTTTACCACTAGGGATCCAAGACCCACTTGAGGAAAAATACAGGCAGTGCTCTCCAGTTCTGAATGGGGTCTGTAAAATGCCTTTGGAAATCCCTATTCCTTTATTCTAGGAATATCAAATTCTAGTCTAAAGGAGCACTGTTCTGGGGCAGCTGCTGGCTCAGCTGTTAGAGCATGGGACTCTTGATCTTGGGTTTGTGAGTTCAAGCCCCACATTGGGTGTTGAGATTACTTATTTGAATGAAGCAAGGAATTAATGAATAAAGAAATATTTAAAAACAAAAACAAAAAAAACCCCAAACACATAGTTTTTCCTTTCCAACCCGAACCTGGCCGCATGCCTCCTGCAAAGGAGAGTGGTGTGAGGAAGGGTCATTCTGCCATCAACAATGTAGTAACCAAAACACACACCATCAACAGTGACAAGTACATCCATGGGGCGAATTTTTTTTCCCCAAGATTTCATTTATCTGAGAGACAGCGTGCACACAAGCAGGGGCAGCAGCAGAGAGAGAGGGAGAAGCAAGCTTCCCGCTGAGCAGGGAGCCCAAAGCGGGGCTCGATCCCATTCCAGACCCCCGGGATCATGACCCCAGCAAAGGCAGACACGTAACTGACTAAGCCACTCAGGAGACCCACGGGGTGAATTTCAAGAAGCATGCCCCTCAGGCACTCAAAGAAATCAGAAAACTTGCCGTGAAAGAGATGGGAAACTCCAGATGTGTACAATGATACCAGGATCAGCAAAGCTTTCTGGTTCAAAGGAATAAGGACTGTTCCATACCATATGCATGTGTGGTTGTCCATGTAACCAGATGCCCCAGCCCTCGTGGCCAGCACCCCACGGAACCATAACCCATGGAGAAAGTTCTTAAATGGCTGCTGCCCTGAGAGCACCCACCAAGAAGAAACAATCCAGGGTTCCCAGTCTTTCTGCGAAACAGGCCCTACGCTCACAGACTCTGCTGCCGGCTGTGGGACAGGCTTCTAGTTCAGCACACACCTAAGGACTGCCGTCCCTTCTAGAGACCAGAGAGAGTGCCAGGACGCTTGCCCTCTGCCACTCTGGAGTGCCACTGTCTCCTGCAGAGGGATCCATACTCCCGTGGCAACCCAGTTTTGGTGGCTTCAGTGGCCAGGAGGGCTGCATTCCTAGGCCAAGCAGGGCTATGATACTTGGAGAGACAGCTCTCGGTGGGCCACTGGGCTCAGGACACTGCACAGGTAGCAAACTGACACACACTCCAAGTCCTTGGGTGAAAAAGGTCTGTTTGCTCTTCCAAGAGCTTTAATTGGGGGGCGGGCTTGAGGTCTGGCAAGCAAGCGTGGAGAGCCTGTGGAGGTGTTCTCAGGGAATGGAGGTGGGGCACGTGACCCTCGTGCTCTCCAGCTGTCCTGATCCAGCTCACTAACATCTCCCTAAAAGGAACTTATTCCCTTCTCCAGCACCCTGACTGTTGCAGCAGCTGCTAGGAGGCCCCTCGAAATCACCAGGCCCTGGTGGCCTGTGGGGTTTGCCCCTGTCAGTCTCACAAAGAAAGTGTTACGTGGGTAACCCCCGCCAAGGCACAATGAGAGGCAATAGATCCAGGAGCCCAGTCTTTCTGGGAAAGAGACTGATTAGTCTATGGTCTTCCAGAGACCTCCATGAAAGAAAGGATACACTTGTGTCATGCCCAAATTTGGGTGACTGGTGCCAAGGGGCACCTCTAGATCATCTGGCACAAGTGATCACTGAGCTTGTGGTCCTACAGGACTATAGTGTATATATTTGCATAATTTAATGGCTGCTGCCTCAGGGCCTGGCTTCCAATCGGCCTGAATCTGGGTGCTAGTAGAGATCCTCCCCTTTGGGACACTGGCTGGTCCCAGCACACCCTCACCTGCTCCAAGCCATTAAAGATAAAATTGGCTGCTTGGCAAATCAGAAAGGTTTGAGAGGCAACAAAAAGCAAGGGCAGAGTTGAATAAGGCTAATCTCCTACACGAAGCCACTCCTTCAAAACTGGGAGAGGAGGCTGTGTTATCCAGTGCACAGAAACCAACCCAACAGTGGGGCATTTGGGGGGCTCAGTATATTAAGCGTATGACTCTTGACGCTCAGATCATCTCAGGGACCTGAGACAGAGCCCCATGTCAGGCTCCACACTCAGTACCGAGTCAGCTTGAGATTCTTTCTACATCCCTACTCTGCTCCTTCCTGTGCTCGCGCGCTTTCTCTCTCTCTCAAATAATAAAATCTCCAAAAAAAAAAAAAAAAAAAAAAAAAAAAAAAAAAAAAAAAAAAAAAAAAAAAAAAAAAAAAAAAAAAAAAAAAAAAAAAAAAAAAAAAAAAAAAAAAAAAAAAAAAAAAAAAAAAAAAAAAAAAGGATAAAAGAAAAAGGAGAAACTGACACAGAATGTCAAGAGAAGAAGCCGAGAACTACAGAACAAGATAAAACTTCAGAAAAAAAATTCTTAATGATATGGAGATAAGTGATTTACCTGACAGAGTTCAAAATAAGAGTATAAAGAAGCTCACTGAACTTGGGAGAACAGATGAACATGTGAGAACCTCAACAAAAAGAGAAAACATAAGGAAATACCAAACAAAAGTTTTATCTACAGCAATTAGGCAAGAAAAATAGAAGGCATCTATATCAGAAAGGAAGAAGTAAAATTGTCACTATTTGCCGATGACATGGCATTATATGTAAAAACCCTAAACACTTCACCAAAAAGTTGTCTAATCAACAGATTCAGTAAAGTTGCAAGATTCAAAATCAATATACCAAAAAACTCCTGTTGCTTTTCTATTCAGTAATAATGAACTATCAGAGGGGCGCCTGGGTGGCTCAGATGGTTAAGCGACTGCCTTCGGCTCAGGTCATGATCCCGGAGACCCGGGATTGAGTACCACATTGGGCTCCCTGCTCGGCGGGAAGCTTGCTTCTCCCTCTCTCACTCCCCCTGCTTGTGTTCCCTCTCTCGCTGCGTTTCTCTCTGTCAAATAAATAAATAAAATCTTTAAAAAAAAATAATGAACTATCCGAAAGAAAAGAAAAAAATTCCATTTATAATTACATCAAAAAGAATATCTAGAAATAAATTTAGTCAAGGAAGTATAAAGACTTACCCACTGAGAACTAGAAAACTTTGATGAAAGAAACTGATGGAGACACAAAGAATAGAAACATTTTGTGCTCATAGATTGGAAGAACAAATATTAAATTGCCCATACCACCCAAAGTAATGTTCAGATTCAATGCAATCCCTATCAAGATTCCAATGACATTTTTCACAAAAATAGACCACACGATCCTAAAATGGGACTTCAGAAGACACTGAAATGCCAAATGAATCTTGAATAAAAAAGCAAAGCTGGTGGCATCACACTTTCTAATTTCAAAATCCATTATGAACTGTAGAAATCAACACACTATGGTATTAGCATAAATACACATACATAGGTTAACAGAACAGAATAGGGAGCCCAGAAATAAACTCACACACTGATGGCTAGTTCATTTATGACAAAAAGGCATATATATATATACAGTGGGTAAAGGAAAGTGGTGCTGGGAAAACTAGACAGCCACATGCCAAAGAATGAAACTGGACCATTGTTAGACCATACACAAAATGAACTCAAAATGGACAAAGTCTTGAACATAAGACCTAATACCAAAAAACTCCTAGTAGGAAACATAGCTGGTAATCCCCTTGACACAGGCCTAGAAAAGGATTTTGTGAATCTGACACCAAAAGCAAAGGCAATAAAAACACATGTAGATGGGGGACCAGGGTGGCTCAGTTGGTTGCATGTCTGCCTTCAGCTCAGGTCATGGTCCCAGGGTCCTGGGATTAAGCTCCACATTGGGCTCCCTGCTCAGCGGACAGCCTGCTTCCCTGGCTCCTTGTGTTGCTCCCTCTGCTTGTGCTTTGTCAAATAGATATATAGAATCTTAAAAAAAAAAAAAAAAGCTAATAACGCAGACAAGTGGGACTATATCAAATGAAAAACCTTCTTCAAAGGAAGCAATCAGCAAAATTCAAAAGGCATCCTATCAACTGGGAGAAAATACTTGCAAGTCTGATGAGGGGTTAATATCCAAAACATTTCAAGAACTCATACAACTCAATAGCAAAAAATCCCAAATGATCTGATTTTAAAGTGAGCAGAGGATCTGAATAGACGTTTCTCCAAGGAAGACATTCAGATGGCTAACAGACACATGAAAATGTGCTCAACATCACTCATCATCAGGGAAATGCAAATCAAAACCACAATGAGATCTCTCCTCATATCTGTTAGAATGGCTACTATCAGAAAGACAAGAAATAGCAAGTGTTGGTGAGGGTATAGAACAAAGGGACCCCTTATGCATTTTTTGTGGGAATGTAAATTGGTGCAGCCAATATGGAAAATAATATGGAGGTTTCTCAAAAAAATTAAAAATACAACTACTATATGATTCAGGAATTTCAGTTCTGGATATTTATCCAAAGAAAACAAAAACATTAATTTGCAAAGACACCTGCACCCCCGTGTTCACTGCAGCATTATTTACAACAGCCAAGACATGGAAGCAACCTAAGTGTCCATCAATGAATGAACGGGTAAAGAAAAGGTACACATACCACAGAATGTTATTCAGCCATAAGAAACAAGGGTATCTTGCCAATTGCAACAACATGAATGAACCCTGACATTATGAAGTCAGACAAAAAAAGGCAAAACCATATGATCTCACTTACATGTGTAATCTAAACAAAACAATGCAAAACCCCCAAAACAAAAAGACAGAAACAAAACACCCCCAAACCCAAGCTTTTCTATGGATACTGAGAACAGAGTGGTGATTGCCAGAGGCAGAAGTAAGTTCTGGATGAGTGGGACCAAAGGCACAAACTTCTAGTTGTAAAATAAATCATGAGGATGTAATGTACAGGATGGTGACTGTAGTTAATACTGTATTGTATTATATGCAAAGCTGAAATAGTGAAAGTTGCTAGGAGAGTAGATCTTCAAGTTCTCATCACAAGGAAAAACTAACTATGGGTGGTGACAGATTTTAAGTAGACATTTTGGTGATCATTTCGTAATTTATACAAATATGAAGTCATTATACCTGAAATTAATGTCATTGTCAATTATAGCTCAATAAAAATGATTTCACCCCAGTTTTGTCATCTGCAAATAAAGGCAAAAGTGTCTAATATAGGTTTTCTTCAAGGGAAAAAGTTGAGAAAATAAGACAACAGGTCAGCGTATCTAAGTGGTTTCAGCTATGAGTACATTTAAGTGAATCAAAGAAGGATTTTCAAAATGAGAAAAGGTATCATTTAAAAGCTATAGGTCGGGGCGACTGGGTGGCTCAGTTGGTTAAGCGACTGCCTTGGGCTCAGGTCATGATCCCGGAGACCTGGGATCGAGTCCCACATCGGGCTCCCTGCTCGGCGGGAAGCCTGCTTCTCCCTCTCTCCCTCCCCCTACTAGTGTTCCCTCTCTGGCTGTGTTTCTCTCCGTCAAATAAATAAAATCTTAAAAAAAAAAAAAAGCTATAGGTTGCTAAATGACAATTCCATCCATTACAATTCTTTTTTTTTTTTTTTTTTAAACAATGCTCTCTGGGCATTTAAAAATTAATGCACGCAGGGTTGCTGTAGAACGAATACTGATCTAGCCTCACCGAAAAACCTCTCTTAGGTTCTTTCATTCAAGCGACAAGAATCCTGGAGCATATACTCCATGCAAGACCCTTCCGGGCTCGGAGGATACAGAAAGCAGCAGGAAAAGTGTCCTTGTGGAACATAGAGCCCAGCAGTGGAGACAGGCACCAGTTCAGAGAATCACACAAACAAATGTGAAAGTACATTGTAGTAAGACCATAACCTGCTAAGTGCTACTAAAAAATTAAACATAATCAGAGGTCCATAGAAAAAGCCAAAGTTGTATGCAACTCTACCATAAAATAACTCTGATCATATCACTCTAAAAACTTTTCACTTTGGAGATGAAATATTAGGACTAATCAAATTTCCAGAAACACGCAGTGTGCCGTGGGCTGCAGACTGAGAACACCTGTCCTAGAAGCTGGCAGGTGCCGGGTATTCAGAGCGCTCTCAGCTGAAGAAGCTGATAGAGACACTTCAATGCTGTCCCTTCTCCTTGGCTCTTCAAGAGAGACTTCTGACTAAAAGGTTAGCCTTGAAAACCAGGGAGTCACTTAAGCTAAAAATCTTTCCTTGGTAATTCTCTAACAAGGTTCTCAAATAATTTGTGTCATTTTTATTACACATATGAACTTCTTAAACCCCGAGATTATTGATACAACCATAGTATTCTTTTAATACTTTTGCCAATATTTTATCAAGTGCAGTCCTCTCCAGACACGGTTTTGTTCTCCTAAGATAAAGCAGAGTTGCTACGTTCTGATATGCTCAGATATTAGAAGTATTTTATGTTTTCCCCCTCAGGGTTGAGAACTTTTGTTATCTCTCCCAACTTATTTTTTTTTTAAGATTTTATTTGTTTATATGACAGAGAGAAACATAGCTAGAGAGGGAACACAAGCAGGGAGAGAGAGAGAGGGAGAAGCAGGCCTCCCACCGAGCAGGGAGCTGGATGTGGGGCTTGATCCCCGGACTCCGGGATCATGACCCGAGCCACCCAAGCGCCCCGGTCTCCCAACTTGTTCTAACTAAAAGAATAAAGCTCTGAAAATGAAAGTGAAAATCCTGTCAAGTTAAGACTCTACAATTCCAGCCCATAACTTACTGTTTACTCTTGAGCAGGACAGCTAAACCCCTAATCCTAAAACAAACAAAATCCCATTTTTAATCTCCCCTTGCCCCTATTACATGGGACCTAGTGAGCCTAGAGCTTCCGTTAGGTGTGAAGAGTCCATGCGTTTGGTCACGCTGGCTCACATGCACAGCCGCCTCCTGCTGGACACAGCTGTCACCCCCCAGTTAGCTCTCCCGCTGGGAGGAAGGATGTGCTCATCCCTCTGGGTACTCCCCCTAGGAAGGCATGCTCCTCCCCTGTGGAGAGTCCCTGGCCCGGGGATAGACACAGTATGGTGGGGGCAGGGAGCCATGTATTTACCACCCAGACTCACTCTCATCTCGGCCCCCCTGCTAGACACCAAGCTAGATGAGGACAGATCCTGATGGCTGCTCATTCAATAGATGTGAAGTGCTTGCTGAGTCAGGAATGTTCTAGATCCTGCAGAATCAGTTAAACCAGTCATGATCCTTACTACCGAGGGAGACGACAGTCGGTGTAACCCCAGGGGCCTCCGCTCAAGGGTCACATTGTAGCACGTCCTCTTCCTTCACCTCTCTGCCAGTTTGGGGGGACACAGACACCAGTGCCCACACAGGGCTGCATGCCAGGCACAAGGCTCCTCTCCAACTGCAGAGATCCCCCCCAGGAGCCTGCCTTTGAATGGCCTCTGTTTGACTAGGCTGGTTTCAGTTGGGTTCTTCTCAGAACTAAGCGTCCTGAAGAATGCTTTCTTGTTGAAAAAAAGGAGAATCACTGGCGTTTTAAATTCTGATGAAGAAGGAGGGTCCTGTTTGCTCTTGCTTGCCTTAAGAACATCCCCTTCAGGGCTGCCTGGGGGTGCCTGGGTGGCTGAGTCGTTAAGCGTCTGCCTTCAGCTCAGGTCATGATCCTGGAGTCTGGGGATCAAGCCACACATCGGGCTCTCTGCTTGGTGGGAAACCTGCTTTTCCCTCTTCCAGTCTCCCCGCTTGTGTTCCCTCTCTAGCTATGTTTCTCTCTGTCAAATAAATAAAATCTTTAAAAAAACAAAACAAAACACCCCTAAGAGCGGGCACAGAACCCCACAGAGCTCCCCAGCCCACCAACCAGCTGCTGTGTCATGTGTGGGTTTCCACCAGGCTGGGAGCTGCCCCCATCCTCCAGTGGCCCAGGCTGTGATCACACTGAAAGAACAAATGAGTGGTTCTTATTTCCACCTGGACACCAGGCCCAGAGCTGGGAGCCTGAGGGAGAGTCACTCCAAGAACTCTCTGGATTTCATCATCTTCATCTATAAAATGAGAAATTGAGAGAGAAGACCTCCAAGGTCCCCAAGTTGCTTCACCTGATCCAGAGGCATTGTTTTTTGTTGTTGTTTTTTAAAGTTTTGTTTTTTGTTTTTTTTTTAACAGAGAAACACAGCGAGAGAGGGAACACAAGCCGAGGGACTGAGAGAGGGAGAAGCAGGCCTCCTGCCGAGCAGGAAGCCCGATGTGGGGCTCCATCCGGCGTCTCCAGGATCATGACCTGAGCTGAAAGCAGTTGCCCAACCAACTGAGCCACCCTGGTGCCCCTATTGTTTTGTTTTTTTAAAGGCAACCGGAGTTGAGAAGCCCTGGTTGGTGAGTTGCTTTTCTCAGCCCAGGAGGAAAGGAGGGCCTTGGCCGGAGAAGAGAAAGAGGGTTCAGCATGTGGGCTTCTGGCTCTTCCCAGACCTCTCCAAGACCAGGAGAAGCTGAAGGTGTTCCCCAACCACACCTACCTAAAAGCAGGGTACTAGGGGTACAAAATGGGGTGGACTAGGAGGGCCATCACAGCACTTGTCTGGATTAAGTTTCTTTAGGGATAAGAGGAATTCCTCAAATTTCCCTGGCGCATCCCCCGTTCTGGGATGGCGGAGGCCCCCTCCCCATCGGGTGCTACGCCTCTTCCTCCTGCTCAGAGGTGGCCGGCAGCTACACCTTGATCAGGCTTTTGAGTCTATGTTCCGTATAGTATTTCATTTTCAAAAGGCTATCTGCTTGCTCAGAAGGATTTTCAAACCACTTATCTTTATAAAGGGCAAGCTCTTTACTTCCCTGCCAAAACCAAACCAAAACCAAAGACCCTTTATCAACTCTCCATGACGGTCCCGTCATGGCATAGCACCCAAGGCCTTTCACAATCAGGCCCTGAACCCCTCCAGCAGCAGCACACGGCCCCCTTTCACATGCCCGCCGCCGGAGCAATCTAGCACACGCGGAGCGCGGCGTACCTCCTAGCGCTGGGGAAGCCGGCCCCTCTGCCCGCAGTGCCGCTGCTGCTCCGGGGAGCTCCAGCCATCTTGCAAGGCCTGCCCGGACTGCCCTAGGTGGAAGGTTCCTGCAGCTGCGCTCTTGCTCCCTTATACTCACCCCACTCGGCACTAAATTGCTAACTTGCAACTGGTGTGGTGGAATGCCTTCGGCTCCGGAGACACCTGAGTCCAAACCCAGCTGCCCCACTCGGGGCGCTCGGGCCAGGCCGTGCAGCGGGAATACTGACCTCGCACTTCTGCCGGGAAGCTCCAGCAGGCGTGGAAGCACCTGGCCCGGGGCGAGGCCTCGAGGTGCAGCTGGGCCAGCCACAGCTCTACCACCACCCTCGGGGTCCGGAGCTAAGGAGAGGGAGTGTTGGGAGGGCGGAGATGGGGGTGGTGGGAAGCAAGAACCCCCACACCCCCTCCTGCACCAGTTACTCAGACTCCTAATGTTTCTTGAAGTATCTCAGGGGTTCATAGGCATCTGAAGGGCTTTTCATTTTTATCTTAATCCTGAGGTTGACATTTTTACTTTTAAAATTGTGTTGACTCGTTTTGGAGAATGCACCCAGGCTTTTCTGCGTCTCCACCCAGATAAACGTCTGCGGTGGAAGGAAAGCAAGGGGCTAAGTCCTAGAACCCTTTTCCAACGAAGAAGCGCTCCCACCACCCTTGGGGTAGCTCCCCGCAGGCCTCAGCCCCGCCCAGGGGCCCTGTGAGGCCGGCCCGGAGACCCCGCGCCCTCCGACGCTGCGCGGTTCTCCCAGGCTTGCGGCGCCACCTGGTGGCCGCGGCGCGCACTGCGGGCGGGCCTCCTCCAGCTGGGTGATGGAGAGAACAGGAGTCCCAGGGCCAAAGTTAATGTTGGGCACCAATGTCTCCTGCCGTGTGGGGACAAAACAGGCTGGGGACCTGACAGACCTACAGGGAGTCAGCTCCTATCCCATAGCTTTCTGGTTGTGCGAACTGGAAAGTGGAACTGGAACTTAATTGAACTGTTAAGTGGAGGTATCAGCGCCACTGGTTGGGACACCTGGGAGAGTTAATAAGAAAACTCGCCCAATAGGCACCTGGCCACCTGCTGTCAAATTAATTCTCTTTAAATTGATTCCTTTTTCTCACTAAAGTTTATTTGTAGAGGAAGCTACTTTAGCCTTATCCAAAGCAACTTTATTTTTTCAGTACATGTTAGATATATAGGTATTAAAATTAGAAAATAAAATGTCCCTTCATCTGTCACACTCTGCAACATGGGTCCTGTGATCAAGTCCAGAATCTGTGCTTGCCCAAGGCCCCCTCCTCTTTTCTCTCTCTTCTGCCACTTTCCATGTTCCAAATACAATCAACCCTCACTTACCCTCTCCTGGAACACAGCAACAACCCCTGTGTGTTGTTTCCCCCTCAAGTTTATATATAAATTATTTGCCTCGTTACAAATCTGAATTTGGAAAAATGAATTTCATTGCTTATTGAGTTTTCATGCCCTTATTTCTGGGCATCCCAGGAAAACAAAAACAAAAACTTTGCAGAGATCAAGGTGGGTAATGCCTTATTTACTAAATGAACTCTGAGCCCCTGGACTCATGCAACAGAAGCCTGTTTCAGCTCCCTAACAAAACCAAGCATGCTCTCACATTTATGTTCCCCACTGCCCATAGGCACACAGGTCACTCAGCTGCCACTCTCAAATGAAACAATGTTAGAAGGGTGTATGCTTCATGTATCTGACAGCAAACATTATTTTCAGAAATCTAAATGCCAAAACAATGTGGACTCTTGTGGAGTCTTTGGGACTCTCTGCTCAACACAGCTGTCTGAACACTGAGAATACTGGAATATTTCTGGCCAAACTGATTTGCAAACACAACATTGTAGATCAGTGACAAGGCAAGTCTATTAAGGCCAATGCGGCTGATAGTCTAACCTAGGACCAGTGTTAGAGATTTTAATAGAGAGCTCCCTGTGTACATGACCAGCCATATAGTCTTTTTAAATGCTGCTGGAGATCACCAGCCCCAACCCTCCAGGTTAGGCAGCCCAGGTTCCAGAAATCTTCCATCTGTCCCCTACATGGAAATGATCCTATTGTTTTTGTTGACTAAAAAGTAATTCAAATGTGTTTTTAAAGATTCTGGCAATGCTCATAAGAGAATGAAAAGTTCCCATAACTCTACCACTAGACACTCTAATTCAAATGCTTCTCAAAGATGCTTTCCCCACAACCTCAGATGGACTTCCTAGTTCCAGTCTCAAGCCAAGCCACCCTGGTCAGAGTTGGGTAGATGTGACCCATTTTCCTTGTACCAGTAGGATCTGAGGCCATAGAGAGCAGAGGGCAAGAAAGCCACTCAGGAACTCTGGACCTCTTAGAGCTCACTAAAAAAGAGAACTGAGGAGTGGCTCAGTTGGCTGAACATCTGCCTTCTGCCTGGGCCATGATCCCAGGGTCCTGGGGTTGAGTCCAGCATTGGGCTCACAGCTCAGTGGAGAGCCTGCTCCTCCCTCTCCCTCTCCCCATCTCGTATCTCTTATGCTCACTTGCTTGCTCGCTCACTCTGTCTCAAATAAATAAATAAAATCTTAAAAAAAAAAAAGAACTGACCCTGAATTCCTAGAGTTGGTTGTTAAGGTAAATAATAGATTTGGGGTTCCAAAACTGGCTTCAGGAAGAGACTGGTGAAACCCATATCCTTGTCACTGTCCCAGTCACTGTCAGGTCATTTCTCCCTCAAGTTTATTATAGTTTACAGGACTGCTTCAAATTTTGTAAACCTTAGTGTCCATTCCATCAGGACTCATGCATCCAAAATAATGAAGTCCATGAAGAAATCTGTTTCTGCTTTTTTTGAGAGCAAGGGAGAGAAAGAAAAGGAGCAGAGGGAGAGAATCTCAAGTAGATTCCACGCAAGCGTGAGCCTGACATGGGACTCGATCTCACAAACCTGGGATCATGGCCTGAGCCAAAATCAAGAGTTGGAGGTTCAACCAAGCCACCCGTGCCTCAGAAGCATCTTGTTTTCTGATCCTGGATCCCTGGGCTCTGGACCATCTAGCTTTTGGAAGCCTCCAGTTTTTTACTCATCCCTGCCAAGATAATACTCAGGACTGCAAAATTCAAATGCCTGTGGGCCAGGCGGGTGGCAGAAACCAGTGGGCCAGGTGAGGATGATGGCCACTTGAAGGGCTTAGGCTCATGGGGTCCCTTGTTTACTCGTGGGACTTTTACTCAGTGTTGCCAGATCTTGGGACTTTTTGAGAAACCAGAAATCTAGATTTATGTGAAATGTTGTTTTTAATGTTAGCAATTCATATTTTTTTAAAAAAACATTTTATTATTTATTTGACAGAGAGAAACACAGCCAGAGAGGGAACACAAGCAGGGGGAGTGAGAGAGGGAGAAGCAGGCTTCCCGCTGAGCAGGAAGCCTGATGTAGGGCTCGATCCCGAGTCTCCAGGATCATGACCTGAGCCGAAGGCAGTAGCTTAACCAACTGAGCCACCCAGGTGCCCCTAATTCATATTTTAATATATGGGCTGGTTCAAAGGAACCATGTCTGGGAGGGAAATTAGTTTGCTACCTCTTGTTCCCTTGACAGATTGTCCTGGCTGGTTCAGCAACTTTTTTCTTTAAAATTTTAAGATTTTATTTATTTGACAAAGAGAAAGCACAAGAAGGGGGAGCAGCAGGTAGAGAGAGAGAGAGGGAGAACCAGGCTCCCCGCTGTGCAGGGGATCTTTTTAAACCTCATGCAAAAAATATCAGCAATAAAAAAAATATAAGCAATAAACAGTCTCTTCACATACACACTTTGCTAAGTGGTAAAATGTCTTAGTAGACAATGAACTTTGTGTTGTCTTCTTACATCCCTGCTGTGCAGGGAGCCCAATGTGGGGCTTGATCCCAGAACCCGAGGATCATGACTTAAGCTAAGGCCCCACCAAATAAGCCACCAGATGTTCCATTTGTTTTTTTTTTTAAAGAAAACCAAGAGTTCATTTATTTTTTTTAAGTCCCTATCTCTATACCCAATGTGGGATTTGATCTCAAGACCCCAAGATCAAGAGTTGTGTACTCTACTGACTGGGCCAGCCAAGCACCCCTCTTTGTTTCCTTATTCACCCCATCAGCAGTGAGCATGTATTGTTATTGAGTCCCAGGCCTTTGTGGAACAGGGGCCTGTTTTTATCTATTGCCAGAAAATATTGGGCAACCTCCACTCTGAGAACACTGAAAGTCCCTGGGGCCCACCATACCAGTGGACGGCTCCCAGTGCTCAGGATGCCGTGAAAGCGGGCCCACCTGCTCTTCCACTAGCCTGTGGTTCTGCTGCTTAAATAGCTGGCCTTGGTGTTAATCCCCCATTCTTCTATTACTCTAACTGGCTCATATGCAAGAAGCCTATAAAGGAACATGGTGAACAATACGGGAAGCTGATCTTTTTAAACCTCATGCAAAAAGTTATCAGCCAATAAAAACATAAGCAATAGTCTCTTCACATATGCACTATGCTAAGCGGTAAAATGTCTTAATACACGATGAACTTTATGTTGTCTTATGTCCCCAAGTTCTGGAATAGCGTGATTCAATGACCACCTAAGAGGAGGTGTGCATAGGTGCTGCTAATGGGAGCTGGGCTGGGGTGGGTGGGTGGTAACAGGTTCAGGGTGGAAGAGAAATGTCAGTGTTGAATGGTTCCCTTCCCTGGGAAGCTTCTTAAGACTCCAAGACCCCAGGAATCATATTCTAATTGAAATGATTCCAATCGCGGCTGGGGTGGTTGGATAAATAAAGGGAAGACCTTCACCTTCAGGCCAAGGCAGAGCCCATCCCTGAACATTAGTTGGTATCTCACAAATAAGGAAGGTCTTTAATTTCCTTTCCTTTTTCATTTGTCAGGAAATGAGCTAAACTTTGCTGCTCTTGGTAAGTCTGCCTCATAATGGACTAAGGATAAAAGAGTAACTAAAAACCAAAGGGAAAAGGACAAGTCATCATCACGCTCAGTCTTAGCTGTCAAAGGGGCCTCTGGACGGGAGCGCCTAGGTGGCGCAGTCAAGCGTTAGACTCTGGGTTTCAGCTCAGGTCATGATCCCAGGTCATGAAGCCCCGCACTGGGTTCCCTGCTGAGCACAGATCGTAATTAAGATTCTCTCTCTCTCCCCCTCTGTTCCCCTCATCTCCCTGGCTCTTTCTCTCTCAAATAAAGCAATCTTTTAAAAAGATCCTTAAAAAAACCCACAAAAAACAGTGACCTCTGGATGACAGCTGCAAGTCTATTTCTTCCATCTGCCCTGAAGCTCTTCCCTTCTTATCACTTGTTTCTGGGTTGTGGCCCCTGGAGGGGAGGGACCGTGCAGCCCCTTCCAGCCCCCCGGCTGCTAGACCAGCTTTCTTACATGCAGATCTGAGCCTGTTCCCCACAGAGTTCATTCAGTGACTCCCGTTTTTAAGACTAAGCCACCACTCCCCAGCCTGGCCCTCAGGGCCCTGAGCACTCTACTCCTGGCCATTCCTTAAACACTTCCTAAACTAGGTCTCTGCCAACATTTGACATGGAGAATTACTCGGGGGTGGGGGAGAGACATGGAGTAATTCTCCATGTCAAATGTTGTCCCTCAGAAACTTTCCTGTCCAACTCCCCAACACCCTCACCTAATCTCTCCTGGCTCAGTCCTGCTCCAAGGTGTGCGGCAGGGCTGCTCCCTGGGCCTCACAAGCTCCTCTGCCTCCTCTTGAGTAAGAGCAGGGCAAGTGGCCAGATAAAGACTTCACTTCTCTGCCTCGCTTTAGCTAGAAGCCACCACTAGCCAGAAGGACGTAAGCCACAGTACTGGGTGTGACATGAAACTGCTCGGAACGGTCCCCAAAAGAAAGGGGAATGTACCTTTCTCTTCTTCTGGCTGGCACCAGATGGCCTGGCTGGGACTGCGGCTGCCACCTACCGGTGGAAATGGACAGTGGACCCTGTAGAATGCCAGCTGGTCTCGGACGCTGCCACGGACCAGTCCTGCTTCTGCCAGACTACCCCCAACGGGCACTCTGAACATGGGAGATAGAAACCTTAAGTCACCATGGTAATTTAGAATATTTGTGATAATGGACTTTATTCCAAACTAATGTCCTCCCCTATCACTGCCTCATGGCTCTCTTAGGGACAGAGTGCTAGAGAGGGTTCAAAGGTCACCCTGACTGCAAGTAACACTTCCCGCAGGGGCTGGCCAGAGAGCTCCTTGCCCTGGTTAGAACACTTATTCTGGGGGGCCCTGAGGCCTGATCCCTCCAGGCTCCCTCCCTGACGAGGCCACAGTAAGTGGCCTCCTGGCAGGGACATTCTTCCTTACATCTGCATTTTTGGCCCCAGTGCAGAATCTACTCCTATTTAATACTGAAACTAGTTTTCCTGAAGGAAGCAAAGGATATCTAAAATAATGTTTTGCCCCTCAGGAAGATCCAGTGAGCTGACACAGGCCCCTCCTGCGCCCATCTTCCAAATGTGTGTAAGAATCCCTCCCGCCTCGGAGCTTAGTGTTTCTGATAAGTTTATGGACATTTTCCTGGGAAAATGGTCCAGAACTCTCATCACTCTCAAATGAGAACTGTGACCTCACAAGAGAGAAGTAATCATTGGAAGAACTACTGTTTTTGTTTTTAAATCACTTTTAAAGCTTAAAATGTATTTACTTGCTTTCCACTAAGGTTTCTCCATGGCATTTTTAAAAATATGAGCATCTTTTAGAATGCAATAACAATTTGCCAACTCCCTCCTATCCTGGAAAGTAAAAAAATTTTTCCTACCTGTTATAAGCTCTTTTTCCAAAAACAGGATTGTTAATTGAGAAGGCTATTCTAGAAAGATTTACAATGCAAACAGAAGAAACCATGCCCAGACCTGGAGCCTTCTGTTTCCATTTAGCTTTAAGTACAAACCTGGCTCCAGAAATGGATATGACCTAAACACTGGCTGGTGTGGAGCCCTCTATTAGAGGCACTGGGTCAGTGCTGCTAGGTCTAGTTTCTGGCTGAGGAGGTGAAGGTCAAGCACACATGCTGCTCCCTTAGCAACATTCATGTTATTAGCAGGTCAATAACCAATGAACCTCTTTTGTCTTATTTAAAAAACAGATATAATATGCATTTAATTTCACTCAATAAATCAATTCCACTTAACTTACCATCTTTTAGAAAACTTAAGAAAAAGCAAACATAAGACATGAAAAATTACATTAAAGATCTGTGACATACCGGAGAGGAACAAGTGCATACACAGTAATTCATTTTCATTTAAATGCACCACAAGAAGAAAAATAAAATTATTGTAATTTATTGCTGTATCTATGCTTTTCCAGTAGAGCTATAGTAAGTAGCCACAAAGTGCCACCTTCTGGTTTAAAACTGTGCAACATCTCCTTTATTTCTTTTTAAATGCCATTTTATGGTGGACGTATAAAGCAACAGCAGCAGTTACAAAATGTTGTCTGAGTAATTCTGAGAGCTCTAAACAAAGATCTGTGTATAGGCTGAATAAAAAGATGTTGAATTAAGAGTGCACACTGTGTAACTTTAACATCTTTAGCTGGAATTTTCGTGTAAACTTTTAGAGATGTGACTCACAGAGACCAAAAGTAAAATAGCTTCTCCTTTCACGACTTAGTGAGGTGGTCTGCATTCTCAAAAATGATTTATAAAATACGAGAATGTTGCGTGTGAGTACTAGGCATAAAGTATTTCATTTTCTTACAGAAGGAGCAGCAGGGGGACAGGGAACCCAGTGGATGCCCTGTCACCACCTTTCCCAAAGATGTATACCCCCAAGAATGGCAGTGGAAACCTGGCAGCAAGCCACTCTTACAATTCTTTTTGGTTGTTTTGAAGTACAAGCACTCTCCAACATTTCCCTCCCCAGCCTGTGAGCCCCACCCCGACTTGGCAGGATACAAGCCCACGTCCTCTTCTTTAATTTTCCCCTTAGAATTATTTACAGGATGCCTACAGATACGGTACAAACTAGTATGAAATTAATGATAGTTTGCATTTCCAGACACGCTCCCGGGGTTAAATAAGCCCACCACGCAGACTCCAAAGACTGGTTCAAAGCTAGGGTGACTCGGAGGCACTTGCATCCGTAACCGCAGAGACAGGCTTCTCGCTGGCTGGGGTGGGTTCGCAGACTCTGTCCTCAACAGTGCTGGGGGCCTTGGGGGTGGGGGGCGTCACATCCACAGCAGGTGAGGAGGCAGCATCTGCCCTTGCAGTGGTCATGAGAGGGTCGGAGGGTGGGCTGCCGGTGGGTGGGAGGGAGGAGAGCAGCTCCCCTGAGCTTGCTGCGGAAGACACCTCTGGAACCAAAGGGAATGACGGGAGGAACTCGGATGGCATGGGGAGAGGTGCAATGCCAGGTAAGTTTCGGGGAGGCAAGGAAGGAAGAGGTGGCAAACCTAGGACAAAAATGGCAGAGATCACACATCCTACCCATGCTAAAAAGGCAGCATTCATCATCACACAACAGTCTTTGCATTTCACTAGGGAACTGAAGCTGAGTAGGACAACATGCATCACAACCCCTGCTTTGTCCTCAGCTGGAGGCCAGGACAGAGCTAAATATCCACGGCCAGACCGGCTGGCCAGGAGACAAGGTTTTGGGCTTCTAGACTCCAAAACCTCCGTGTGGACTCAGCTGGTTCTGATAAGAAAGGACTCTCCCAGTTAGGACACAGAAGCTCACCCAGCAGGCAATGCCACTACCCTAGCGTCGCACAGGGGGGCTCCCAGTTCCCCAGCGAGCTGTAAGCTCAGTCAGAGCTGCCCTCTGGATAGACAACAGAAAGAGGACCCAGAGCCAGCCCTCAGGTGAAGGCCGAGGAAGGGAGGGGCTGGACGTGTAGACCCCGCCCACTTCAGCGTCACCGGAAGTACCCAGCCTCTCCGTTCCAGCCGGTGACTGGTAACCATTACACTTGGTGTAGGTTTACTGGAATGACTTCAAAATGCAGAATGAAGAAGAGTATTACTTCTTTAAGAAACAAAGAAAAGTAGAATGTACAACATGCTCAGAGCAACCACTGGGCTGGCAAAACCCTCGATGCTCTTAGAGTCTGTTAATTTTGGGAAAAGGGAGGAAGCAGCCAAGAATACAGGGCATAAAAGAAAAAACAAAGGGAGTTCTAAGATAGGTAAACGTTAGAGTTTACAGTCTCCTTTGTTATTTAAACCAATGTCTTGAAAAGCAAACGGGTTAATGTGGGCAGGTAATGAATACATGCAGAGAGAGGGTGGTACAGCCAGCCGGGCCATTACGACCTACTCAGAAACATGACAGTGGACACTCACTGGCATCACTCAGGCACCTAACTGCAGAAATTCGACATTAATAGCCCCGACCTGTGGCCGTCTCAATGTTAAAGGTAATGTGGGTAATCATTAACTAGAAGAGCAGATCTGTGGGACACTCTGCTGCTTCATTCCCATCAGTGCATAAAATCAGAGCAGAAGTGCTTGAATATCAGCTAGCTTAACTATTTGTAGCTAAAATCTCAACAGTTTTTGTAATAAAAACATCTGTTAATATCAGAGAATATTTATCATATAACAAACACAGTCAGCTGAGCGAGGATGAGAATTTCAGAGCCCAAGGTCCTGGGCTCGGCAGGGAGTTTATTCACCTCCAACCGGGGGGACTGTACTCCTTCCATCCAAATCAGTTAGGGCAGCACCACGACACTGTTCTCTATTTCTGCAAGTGGCCTTTAAGGTATTCAGGCTGTCGGGGTGCAAGGAGAGGGAAATGGAGGAGAGGCGGCCAAGTAGAGGAGAATCACAAAAACATTCTTCTTCCTTTTCTTTTTTAAGCTTTTTAAGTAAAAAAGATTAATATTTATTTAAAGCAGCAGAAATTTGTTAAACTGATCTGCCCTTTCTGGAAAAAACTGCAATAGAGGATTTGCTCTCCTGGATAAAAGCTTTTTATTAGCCAGAGTCCTAGGAAGGCAGGACGGGCAACATACCCGGGTTTACGAGTTCCGGTAAGCTGACGCCTGGCATGACGTGCGGTGTGGGGAGGTTGAGGTTGGGGAGGGCAGGCAGGTTAGGGAGTCCCGCTGGTAAAGGCATCAGACCTAGCAAGAAGGCAGAGAATAAAAGGTAAACCACTTCCTCTGGGGAAAACATCCCATCCTTGTGTTTTGAAACAAACACTGCCCACTTCAAAGCGAGAGCACCAGCAGTCCCCTTGCTGTGGCAGGCTTGTGTCCTAACATTAACAGTAACCAGCGCAAAACAGCTCACTTCAGCGAACCATCTTCTGTAGCTATGTGATTAGGTGGCTAAGGGTTAAAACCCATCCATACACTTCCAGACCTGGGGACCAGAATGACGAAGGCCTGAGTGCTGTAGAGGAAGGGCTGATGTGGCTCAGCAAGGGTGGGAGTAAAGGCAACTCAACTTCTCTTGGATGGCGGAGGTTTACAGTGCCTTCCGCTTTTCAGTTTTTTCCTAAAATAACTTCAGACTTAGAGTTGCAAAAGTAGTTTATATAAAGAAACTCCCAATACACCTTTCCCTCAAATTTCCCATGTGTCAACATTTTACCACACTTCTTCACCAGTGTGTATGTGTGTGTGTTTACACATTTGGTTCATGGCTTAAGATGTCTGTGTAATGATCTCTTTGGTCATACAATCAAAAGTTCTCACAATGCAGGTATATTTGAGCCCTGAAATAATATTTGATTATTATCTGATGGATACAGATACTAGGAACAGTAAGAGAAAGAAAGAAAAATCTAACTTCATGTTACAGCTTCTGAAGAACCTGATCTGGAATGCTCTCTTTCAGGACACAGCGTCTATTCACAGAGACGACTACTCAGAAGCCCTGACTAAGGAAGCCCTGAAGGACAGAACTTTTACACACTGCCGCCTCCTGCCTCCCGCTGCACTGGCGGGGGAGTGGGCGGAAGCAGCTGAAGCTCAGCACTAACAGCTACTAACAGACGGCTCGGTGACATATGTTCTCATTTATCACAAAGTTACAGCAAAGATAAAAGGAAATTAAAAGACAAGTTTTCTTTTTCTTTTTTTTTAAGACATACACTATGAGTCATGCTGTTATTACTACACACATCTCTCGTCTCCTGCCGCTCACCTGGTAAGGTAGTAGCTGGGTTCACTGGCGGCACAGAAGTGAGGGACTGGTTTACTTGTGCTGGCAATAACGGTACTGTTGGGACACCTGAAATAAAAACACAATCTTTAAAAAAACTTCTAATGAATTCAGTTGACAAAGAATAGACAGGCTTTATTAGGACAGTCTTCGGCCCCCGCTCCTTCCCCATCACGGTAAGGCCTTCACTCAGTCCTTGTTTCTGGCTGCTTCCCTGCTTTAGCAGATCTACATTCTCTGCTGACAGCCTTTAATGAAGACTGTCGGTAGAGTCTGGGGCAGGAGGTTCGGCAAACCCACCCCAGCTAAGTCCTCTGGATAAGAGTTTTACATCTGACCTAAGCAGGGCTAGATTAGAAAATGGTTTTAGAAATTCAGAATGGGACTCAAGCATTCGAATCAATCTCTACAGGGCTCCTGAACTAAACGCCACATAAACCTAGGGCTGCTGGGGGCAGCGGGGGCGTGTGCCCTGTGAAACCACGAATGTTGATCTGCAAAGAGGGAGAGCGATGCAGATGGCCTCAAAGAGACAAGAGTATGTGGGCCTCCAGAGATGGAGAGAATGATCTGGTTTCTCAAATTTCCACTTCCTTTTGATAGGAAATGGATAGGTTCTGTGACCCTCCTTTGAATTTTTACTGATGCTACCTTGAGGAGGTTATGTCCTTTAAATGCAAGTAACTCTTCAGATACTCATAATAAAGGTTATCTATTAATGTTTACCACCTACTCATGTAAGAGGTTTTCGTGTCCAAACAATAACAACATGTACATGGATTCCAGATTGTCTTACAGAAATCTGCTTAAATATGGTAGCAGGAATGAACTGTGACTAAAAAGATGAAGCAACTCTTTTCACAGGTTTTTTTTTCATGTATTTACTTTTCTGCAGGAATTGGAGGCACATGAAAGTAGAAGAGGGGTCTTTGCTTTCATCAAATTCTCAAAAAAGTTGGGTAACTGATATGTTCATTCATTCAAGGTTTTGGGGGGGCATCTACTATATGCTGGACACTGTTCTAGGCACTGATGCACTCTTCAGCATAAAGAAATTACAACACTACCTCTAGGATATATTCTCATGCAAGGAAAGAAAAAGGAGACTGATATTGAGCAAGTAACATACATAGCCTGTAAAATGGTGTCAATTCTCTGCAGAAACATCAAGCATGGGAGGGGACCGGAGGCATAAGGGACTATATTGAAAAGGTCATACTGATCATTGTTCTTTCAAAAGGATATATTCATTTTCTAAAATTTTATAACCCCCAATTTTTCAAATCCATATATATATATATATATATATATATATATATATACACACACACACACACATATATATATATATATATTTTTTTTTTTTAAAAGACACTTTTAACATCTTTGCAGTTACTGAGTTACTGATTGGGCTACTTTGCAGTGATTTAATAAAAATAAAGGCAGGTAAGTAAAAAAAGTCAGTTCTCACATGTTATGTTGCTAGAATATTCAATTTTTAAACCAATTTTCTCAAAGTGACAATGTTGATTTCAGCCTCTTCTGAGCAACTGATTAACATTTCTGTCTTTTAATATTCAAGAAGCCATTTCTCTACAGTATAACAAGGCCAGGGATCTCAGTGCATATGCTTCTAAGACAAGTGTAACTATAATGTAATGAGGGAAGATTTAAAAATGTCAAAAAGAAACTGAGATTTGAAAAGAGATGTCAGAAGAGCTCTGCTACAGCACTGGAACACTTACTCTAAAAGAGGAAAGAGTTGTTCAGACAAGAGCGGTCTGCTGCTGTGGGCGGTACACCAGCCCACCTGTACTAAGTCTATTCAGGAATAAACTAGAAGACCATCTGATGGAATCTAAGAAAAAATCGCAATGTAAAAAAAGGACTCCAACACCGCTCAATGGAAATAAACTTTAAATTCCCTCCCAATTGTATCTATGACTTAATATTGACGACATTAGCATTTCATTTCATCTAGGGCATGTTCTAAATCTGGATTGTGGCAATGACCTCACAACTCCATAAATTTAACTATGAAGCATGGAGTTGTATACACACAGTGACTTAATTTTACAGTATGCAAATTGTATTTCAAAAAGCGGGGCAGAGTAGGGAGTAGAGAAGCGGGTCACCATAGTGCAAACTGGTGAGATGGGTGGTGGTTGGGGTGGGGATTCATAATACCATGCCATCTACTTTAGGCTGTGTTTGAAATTTTTATTTCTAAAAAATTGAAATTTTAAATTTTATCAGAAAAACACATCTTTGGGAATGAAAATGAAGACTCTGAAAGGGGCTGGGTCTTGAACCGAGGGAACCAAGTGTAAAAATCATACCATTGACCTTAACTACATCTTGGAGAAACCATATATCTTCAGTCCATTCCAGGACAAAGTGAAATGTGAACAAACCGTAAACAAAACATTAAAAGGAGCTCAACAATAAAAGATATTAATGAAATTAAACTATGTATTTCTTTCACTTAGTCAACATTTACTGAGTAATAATATACTCCTGGTTTTATGAAGAAATAAAGTCAGAAAATAGGTGATTTTTAAAAAGGCAACAAAAAAAATAAACTCAACTAACATACCAAGTTAAGATCTAGATCATGTGACCAAGAAATCCCAGGCCTAGGAATATAACCCAGGAAAATTTAGGCAAAAACTTGTACACAAACCTCCGCAGCAGCATTATTCCTAACAGCCAAGAAGCAGAAACAAACTAAATGTCCCACAACTGATAATGGATAAATAAAAATGTGCCATGTTTATATGATGGAACATTACTTAGCCACAGAAAGGAAGTATTACTGTATGCTACCACATGAAAGACCACAGAGATGTCATTCTAAGTGGAAAACGTCAGTCACAAAACCATGCATATTGCATGAAACGTCTAGATTAGGCAAATCCACAGAAAGGGAGAGATTAGGAATGGTCTAGGCCTGAGGGGTTTGGGAAAAACAGTGACTGACAGGGCACGGGGTGTCTTTGGGGGTAATGAAATGTTCTGAAATTGACTGACATGATGGTTGCACAACTCTGCAAATACAAGGGAAAAAAGTCCCACTGAATTAGCTATTTTAAATGGGTGACTTGTATGGCATGTGCATTATGTATCAATAAAGCAGTTGGAAAAAAAACCAAAACAAAAAAGGACCGTACCAGGTAGAACAAGAAATACAAAAGGGAGGAAGATATGCACGTGTCCCCTGAGCAAGACTGAAAGCCCAGGAAGAGAACTGTGTCTTGCTCACTTTTGTATCTCCAGTTTTACTACCTGGGGGATACTGCAAACATTTGTTGAGTAAATAGAGCAATTAAACAGAATTTAAAGGTACAGTCCTGACTCTACAACTTGTCCAAGCTAAGAGAAGTCAGACTCTAAAATACACTGTGAAGGTTTAAATGCAGAGCATATTTATTGTGTCCATACACTGCCATTAATGTTTAAAATTTTATAGCTTGAGACAGAAGAGAATATCATGTAAAACAAAGTGGGTTGAAAAGAGAACAGATTTTCTGCACACCTGTACTGAGAACATTACTGACAGCTGGTGCAGTTGAGCTAACAGAAAGTCCAGACAGACCCTGTTCAATTTCTGTAGTTCCTGGTGGTGACAAAGATGGGGGATTAACTGAAGATAGCTGGACCTACCAAAAAAAGGAGAGAAAAAATTACTCACATTTACTTGAAAGAACATTGTCTTTCACTGTTCCTACAGGTACCTTTCTAAAAAAAAGTTTTTATTTAAATTCCAGTTAGTTAATATGCAGTGTAACATTAGTTTCAGTTGAAGAAAAGTAATTTAACACTTCCACACATCAGCCTGCGCTCACCACAAGTGCCCTCCTTAATCCCCATCACCTACTTCACCCATAAATCCTGCACCCCCCCTGCCCTTCCCAGGTAACTAACTGTTCTCTATAGTTAAGAGTCCATTTTTTGGATTGCTTCTTTCTTTTTTTTTTGTTTGCTCATTATTTTATTTCTTAACAGATACCTTTTTTGATCATACTAGCTGTCAGAAGTTTTCACCTGGGACTTCTGCCTCAAGACACTCCTTCCTATTTTTGTTACACGTCAAAGACTAAGCATTGTAAACATCTCTCTGTCCTGTCACTTCCAGTCTCTTGATACATGGCATCTCCCCCATCACACACACCGTTCTAGGAGATTCTCCTCTTTCCTCCTTTGTCATTGTCCCCAAATCATTTTACTCCACCTTTCCCCTTCTCTGAGTTCTCAGCCAGTTTTTAACTTTCACTCTTCATGGAAGGAATCAGCTGGGAAGTCTTGATACCATGATAGAGTCCTCAGAAGTTTCTCAAGATGTCTAACCTTGTGAATCCATGTTATCTTACCTCATCAATGAATGAATGTGGCAGCCAGACCTCTACCTTCCGGGTGGGGGAGGGAAAAGTAAGTCTACATGGACTCCACGGATGGGAGGTTTCACCTCTGGATACTCCAACTTCCACCAACTCCAGTGCTGTCTGGCACATTCCAACACAACTTGCATTCTGGCCCTTTTCCCTAGCTGCTATTTTACTGCTTCTCAGGCTGCACACAGAGGCTTAAAATTGGGGCAGAAGCCACCGATGATGAACAGCAGACATGCGGGTAAGAATCTAAGCAGGTAACGACATGGGCTCTAGCCATCGGCCAATGGCAGGGGTATCGAGAGAGGAAAGGTTCTACTTCTCTACCTCCTTTTCACCTTCTCTAGGATTGGGGATGGCCAAACTGTGAACCATAAAATGAAAGTGCTGGCAGCCCTTTCTTTACAACGGTAGCATTTTCCCTCTGGATGTTTGGTTTTTACTTATTCATGCAGAAAAGAGAGTTACTGTCCCATGAGACTTACATAGAAAACATTTTAAAAGCCTGTAAGTCTGTGCGAATATCTTATTCCTTAAAAAGCCTCACTTTGATCACTGTGATTCCCCACACAGCATCTTACTCTGCTTTCCCAGTTAAGTTTCTTAAAGTAGTAGGAACCAGCTCTCATCACCACCTTATCACCCACTGTTTGCCCTCTGTCCCCTGTGATCTGATACCCTGCCAGTCTCTGAAATGCTCTCGCCCAGGACATGTGTTTTTCACTCCTCTCACCTGACTTTTCTCAGTACCTCATGAGTTGACATGCCTTTTTTCTCGAAGCTCTGTCCTCCCTCAGGACTTCTTCCGAGCTCCCTTTGCTGACTCCCCTTTCTGCCCATCCATTTAAATATCAGGAAATGTTCAAGATTCCAGCCTCAGTTCTCTGACCCACCTGAGCCCAATCCCTTGACAACTGTTATCACCTGTTCATTAGCTTAAATTACCCTCCCTCTGCTGATGATTCCCAAATCTATATCTCTAGCCTTATCCTTGTTCCTGTTATTCAGATCGAAAGGCTATCCATCTGGCTATCACACAGGAACTTCACCATGGTCAGCACTTAATTCCTCAGCTGCCCTATCTCCATGAGTGCCACCCGCCCCCACACGGACACCTGATTTGTTTTACTGGAAACTGATGTCATTAGTAGTAAAGTTATCTTACCTCTGTAAACCCATCTTTAAGAGGAGTAATAGGTGTACCAGTCATCTGTCCAGGAAGAGAAATTTTCTTCCCTTCTTCAAACGGGCGTGTTGGTATTCGATGCAAATAACCGTATCCAATGCCACATCCTAGGCTATGAAAATATTTTTTTTTCTTAAAGTTATTGCTATCAATCGCAGCTTGCATTTCTCTGAGGTTTTGAAATACAAAACCAATTTCCATTCTTTTATTATTATTTTAAAGATTTTGTTTATTTATTTGAGAGAGAGGAAGTGTGAGAGCGAGCATGAGAAGGGAGAAGGTCAAAAGGAGAAGCAGAATTCCCACAGAGCAGGGAGCCCGATGCGGGACTCAATCCCGGGACTCTGGAATCATGACCTGAGCAGAAGGCAGTCACCTAATCAACTGAGCCACCCAGGGGCCCGATTTCCATTCTTTTAAAAAATGTCATCCAATTAGAGGTCTCTTTTGACCACCCTTTATAAAATAGCACCCTTTCCTCCACCAGACATTACCTTTCTTTCCTTTATTTTTCCTCAAGCATTTATCATCATCTAACACAATGCACATTTATTTATTTTCTGTCTCCCCCAATAAAATGTTAAGGTCCTTGAGGGCAGAGATCTCATTTTTGTTTACTGCTGTAACACTTCCTGGCACACGGCAGACAATAATTATTTGCTGAATGAATGACATACAGTCTTTCCACTGAAGAGCTCCAAGTACTTCTGTACGATGATGTCATTTACACAGCCCCTAGTTCTATTTCAGAACTTGACACAAATCAATCCAAATTAATCCAGATTCCTTCTGCTCCATCCTCCCACTGCCACCAGAGGCATCTTTTTAATAAGACATTATCGCACTGCTTCTTTTCATAGTCTGCTGGCCTCCCAAGATTCCTTTTTCCTTCTTCCCTTTGGAGAATTCCTTCTCTGCGTGGTGTGCAGTGCTGGTGGCAATGTCCATCAGGGGGCCTTGTCCAAACCAACGAATGGCTCCTAACTCCCATACCAGGCCAATCCACCTCTTCTGCCCACGGCCGCAAAACTTGGGAGTGACAGAAAAAAACAGAAATGGCCTCATCCCTTCAGCAGATTACTAATGAAAACTGCTAATTTCCTTCCTCTGTAACTTCCTAGCGGTGTTGAGTTCTGTCTTTCCCATGTCTGATTCTTTAGCAGTTTCTCTGATTGTAGGAGCAACTCCATAGCAGTAAACTCATGTCTGCTTAGGACAACAACAGTTGCTTTCTACTGTCTGGAACCAATGACCACCCCCTCCACGGGCACAGTGATTCACAGTCCCACTGCCCGAGGTGTACCCAAATTTCTGACCATGGTAAGGCCCTTCACAGTCAGATTCCACCTTAGGTTTCCATCAAGACTGCTTTTATCTCCCAAACTACTTTATACTTTCTGAGAAGGCCACGCACAGTAGTCTCTGTGCCTCTTGCCTGCCAAGACATCTGCATTTTCTATGGCCACCACCACCACCACCAACAGCTGCGAGAGCAAGCAGTGCCCTACTCCAGCTCTTCCTACTCCAAATCTGATTTTACAGTGATGCTTTATATTACCAAATTACTTATTTCTTGGCTTGGCTCACTTTTCGTCCCTTCTACCATCATATCTGCAATCCTCACTGAACTAGATCTCAGTCTGAGAAGAAAGTAAGATTAAATAATTTAACTGATCAATGACAGCCTTTCAGAAGTAGGCATTTTAAAACAACATTCTTATGAGAATTAGTGATGTCCTTTGCAGTTGGACTTCACCATCACCAGAATCTGTTCCTTGCACTTTGATTCTGTTTACCAAGTACTCTTGTGATACTAATCTGATCTGAGTATTCTTCTAACCAGAGAGGGAAAACATTTCTATTATAAACCAAAAATTTGCCATTCTAATAAATACAGCAGCTTCTCTACAAATTTAGTTTATATGAGGCAGTCCCCTCTGAAATGAGTCAATTTTGAATGCCTTGAGAAGATCGTATTTCTGTGTATTTACAAACCTGGACAATGGATAATAACTTGATCAAGAATTGCCCCAGACAGTCCAGATTCTTAAGATGATACCTCTATCTCTTTTCTCATATTGCACAAGCTAGCATTCTGGTTGCAACATAGAGTCAGCTATAGAATCTCAGGTAATGTGGGGAAAGACATGAACAAATAAGGTCTTTCTCTGCCTGCGCCAACTAAGTCATCCTCTCCCCAGCAAATGCTGGAACTTTTACAAATACTTAGAAAAGTTTCCAAACCCTAGGCTTTCCTCTAATTATGGCCTACGCTCAAGAATTCCTCATTAAACAAGGCTTTCAAAATAATGAAAAAATTGTACAATTTAAACAACAGCTGAAAGACCTAAAGAAGCAAAGTCAAGTCCGCATGCTTTGCTTTGGCTTTTTGAAATTAGGGAAGTGACTTGATGAATTGTCCTGGAAAACTGATTTTCTACAGTTTGCTTCTCTGCTTGGCTTGATAATCTTTTTAAGTTGCTCTTTTTTTTTTTTTTTAAAGATTTTATTCATTTGTCAGAAAGAGAGGGCACAAGCAGGGACAGTGGCAGGCAGAGGGAGAAACAGGCTCCCCACTGGGCAAGGGGCCTGATGTGGGACTCGATCCTAGGACCCCGGGATCATGACCTGAGCTGAAGGCAAATGCTTAATCACCTGAACCACCCAGGCACCCCTCTAAGTTGCCTTTTGTTGTTTTGTCTAATTTTGTCTAACTTTTGGTTGAAATCACTCTGTCCATTTTTTTTTCTTTAAAGATTTTATTTATTCAACAGACAGAAACACAGCTTAAGGGGGAACACAGCAGGGGGAGTGAGACAAGAAGCAGGCTCTCCACTGAGCAGGGAGCCCGATGTGGGGCTCAATCCTGGGACTCCGGGATCATGATCTGAGCCGAAGGCAGACGCTTAACAACTGAGCCACCCAGGCACCCCAGTCTGTCCATGTTTGAAAGCCAACAGCCAAATGCTAAAAAATTTCCCCAACAGCCAGAGAAAGTTACACTTGTTTTGTTCCACTGTTGGGGAAGGGAACTGGGAAAATAAAACTGAAAACTATTTTATTAAAGTAAGAAAATAAAACAAGGCTGTTTGCTCTTAGATCAGTAAAGAAAAGAACCGTAGCATATATACATACCACACTACCTAAATACGTGCTTTAAAAAAATGGATTACTGGTTTCAGTATTCTAGATTAGCTCTTTCCTTTTTCTCAACAGAACTCTTATAATAAACTAATAACTTGTTTCAAAATAAAAGCAATGATGTTTATAATATCTACTGGTAAGGTTTTTTTTGTGTGTGTTTTTTTTTAAAGATTTTATTTATTTGACAGAGAGAAACATAGCCAGAGAGGGAACACAAGCAGGGGGAGTGAGAGAGGGAGAAGCAGGCTTCCAGCTGAGCAGGGAGCCCGATGCAGGGCTCAATCCCAGGTCTCTGGGATCATGACCTGAGCCGAAGGCAGTCGCTTAACCAACTGAGCCACCCAGGCACCCCTCTACTGGTAAATTTAAGAAATCATAACTTTGTCTGAAAAATGACCTTACCTGCCTTCTCCACCCCAAGCAGAATTTGGTGTAATAATCACTTCTCGACAGTTATCAGTGTCTGTATTATACACATAAAGTTTCAATGGTTTTGCTTCATGTGTTTCAATAAGGCTGAAGAGATCTTCAGACTGCAAAAGCATCATAGGAGAAAAACACTTTTATGTTACTGAACTTCAGAACAATGGGTCTTAAACCTGGCTAGTACCAGAATCACCTGGAAAACTTTTTAAAAGTACAGATTGTGGGCCCTGTTGCTAGACATAAAATTCATTCCTTAAAACCAATACTCCAAATAAGATTTCAAATATTTTACCTATCTCCTATGTGCAATGCCTTATCTCCAGTTCCCTAAGACCAAGCCAGCCATTTTAGTAAAACTCTTCTACACCCAAATTCTATATATTCTTCTACTCTTCATTATCTTCTTTTAAATATTTATTTCTTCATTTGAGAGCACGAGCGAGTGTGTACACAGGGTGGGAGAGGGAGGGAGGGAATCTCAAGCAGACTCCCTGTGGAACCTGACACAGGGCTCAATCTCACGACCCTGAGACCATGACCTGAACCAAAATGAAGACACGGATGTCCAACTGACTAAGCCACCCAGGTGCCCCTGCTCTTCAATATTAAGACCTGGTTATCTGGGCCTCTTATTTTTCTATCATTTTCCATTTAGCAATATGTACTTCCACTAGCTAACAAACAAGGAAAAGGATCTAATATAACTCAACCAATTTTGTTCCCATAATATCAGGGGAAGAAAAAAATGAAACCAATAAACAAAATAAGCATCTGCTTTATGTAGATCTTAAAGTATATGTAAGAGATTGGTTTATCTTTAAAGATTTATTTATTTGACAGACAGTGTGCACATAAGAGTGGGAGGAGCAGCAGAGGGACAGAATCTTCAAGCAGATTCCCCACTGAACACAGAGCCCCACTTGAGGCTCTATCCCTCGTTCCTGAGATCATGACCTGGGCCAAAATCAAGACTGGACGCTTCAATGACTGAGCCACCCAGGTGCTCCTATAAGAGATTTCTGTATATCATACACAAAATCTGTGCAATTGGCATATGCTAAGTGTTTTTCCTTACAGCTATATCTTATAAGACACCTCCCAGATGTTCTGTTAAACATCTAACAGATGCATAAGTTATCTTGATTAGCAGAGACCTAAATTTCAACTCTGTGAAGTACGTAAATATACTTCTGAACTTCAACACCAATGAGAAAATATTATGTAACTTTCATTATTAATAAACACACTCATTACCTCATTCATGACCGTATCTGCTCCAATGATATAATCACTGTGAGGTCGAAGGCCCGCCAGTGCTGCAGGAGAATTTGATTCCACTTCCTAGAATAACACAACAACACACTCCAAAATTAACGCATGTAAGAGAATCTTCCAAATTTACAGTTCATGGTCCTTATAATTTTAGTGATTTTAAAAACCCTTGTATTTCCTTTCCTATTCTTTTTTTTTTTTTTTTAAGATTTTCTTTTATTTATTTGACAGGGAGCACAAGCAGGGTAAAGAGGAGAGGGAGAAGTGGACTCGAGCGATGAGGGGCA
This sequence comes from Spilogale gracilis, assembly GCA_004023965.1. Lineage (NCBI taxonomy): Eukaryota > Metazoa > Chordata > Mammalia > Carnivora > Mephitidae > Spilogale > Spilogale gracilis. The sequence goes on from PITA01000726.1 coordinate 208,031, forward strand.
GAGAGAGAGGGAAAAGCAGACACCCCACTGAGCAGGGAGCCCAATGTGGGGCTTGATCTTCGGACTCTGGGATCATGACCTGATCCAAAGGCAGACCCTTAACTGACCGAGCCACACAGGTGCCCCATAAAACCCTTGTATTTCTATCTTGTTTGACATGTCAGATATCAGAAACTATGGAACATACATATTTAAATCACAAGCCTAAACAACACATAGTTAATGAAAATTGAAAATGTTTATTTTAGCTATCTGTAGCTATCTGCTTGGGCACTTCTTCTAATGGATGAAACACTAGAAAAATAGTTCTAAGGCATCTATATCTGCTTCTCTTCCTAAATTTTTAAAATCTGTTAACCCACAGCAATGAATTCTAATTTTCAGAAACCAAAAACAGCCTAATAATAGTAATAATAATAATATCTCCAACTAAGATGAAGACAGCACCCTTCTACATCGTTTCATAAGCTATAAGTAACAGCTCACAGTTAATACCTACCAATACATGCCAAACATTTTCATTTGCCCCATCAAAGCTGCAGAAACGAATGCTCACTCCCAGCAAGCCCTGGCCGCCCCACATGTTGCTGGGTGTGACGGATGTCTCTCGCAGCTCCAGTGTTTTACTACTGTAGATTAGCATTTTTACAGGCTTTTCAACATTTGCTTTCAGTAGATCCTTAAGAGTGTCATTGTCTTTATTCTGTGAGGACAAAGAAATAGTTTTTCTTAATAAATAAAAAATTAATGTTAATTACCTTAGCTTAAGCTAAGGCCCTATGGGAGTAATATTAATAATCAATGGCCCTATGGGAGTTATATTAATAATCAACATAAATAAAACATCCAACAGGTAAAGTTGCCATTAACATTCAAATAAACGTTCTCTGAAGTGAAAGAACGTTGAAAATTAAGAACTCCTATGTTACCAACTTCAGACTTTTTTCTAACAGCAGAATTATGGACTTTGCAACCCAACATTATTTGAAGTGATCTAGGGTTTCAGTGCTAAAAAAACCAAAATATTCCACAAGAAGTCATATTACTAACAGAGTTGGTAGGACTTTGATTTTAAAATCTAAAACATTTGCTGATGTTGTGATTTAATTCTGGACAGCACTCCTAAATATACACTTTATTTATTTATTAGGAAATAGCAGGAAAGAAAAATGGAAACAGCACATTAAATATTTAATTACATAAATGAATAAAGGCCCTTATGTAGGAGATGCTGATAAATAATGAACAAAAGCTTAAAACTGCTATTAAAAAAAAACCCAAGTAGCCACTGTCATAAGAATTTCCGTTTCTGAAATTATAATTTTTTTCTTAAAGACTCTACTACAAGTCAACTGAAAGCAACTTATAAAAGTTTTAATTCTGTAGTTTTGGAACATACATCTCTATCTGGTTCTAAAAACGTGATTTATCTATTATGAAATTTAGCTCCAAGCAAACTGATGTTATTTGAGGAGTTTTACTAATCCAAGCATACAAAGGTCTGAAAACACTGAAAAGGCAAACTTTTTCATCTTATTTCTGCTTAAAAAGGTTAAATATTCAAGATATAAAAGTCTCCTAATAAAAATACTAGGAGCTATTTTATTCTCCTACAATAATCACTGAACGGTGGGGTACAGTATTCTATATTTGACATTTTCATGTTTCCTTACATAATTTTTACAAACTGGTATCATAATCCATATAATGTTTATAACTAATAAACACCCACCCCAGATAATCTGAAAAATTCCATTTTCAAGAGATTACAAAACATTATTATTTTTTTAAAAGATCTTATTTATTTATGTGACAGAGAGATCACAAGTAGGCAGAGAGGCAGGCAGAGAGAAAGACGCAGGCTCCCTGCTGAGCAGAGAGCCCCATGCGTGCTGAAGCAGAGGCTTTAACCCACTGAGCCACCCAGGTGCCCGAGATTACAAAACATTATAGTAGAAACTACAAAAAGCTTAACTTACTAATCTCGAACCATTAATAGAAACAATAAAATCAAAGAATGGCTCCAGTCCAGCTCTATGTCCTGGGGAATTTTCCTGTACCTGAAAAAACAAAAGTGACAAAAATGTAAGACAAAGCTTAATTAAAAATTATAAGCTATATTTTAATACCTATCTATTTTCAGTAAAAAAAATTTCACTGCTAAGAAAATAAAGGTAAAACACATGAGTTCTCTCATTTCTCTTCATCTCTCCCAGATAATGCCCTTGCACCTCCCCCTAAATTCTACCAGTTCTTTAAATTCATCCTGTATATGAGGTTCTTTCTCCATGGTTCTATTTCACACCTATTTACTGTTGGGAGGCAGCAGCAACCTTCCCAGGATATAGCTAGCACATGACATAACAGACAGTCATCACAACTGAGTGACAAATTCAAATTAACTTAGCAAGCATTTATTCCACAACTACTACTAGTAAGGCATCATTCAATTACAAAACTAACAGGAACAAAGTTGCTGATGTTGAGATACTCATAATCTGTTAAGGAACAGATAAGAAGAGGAAAGGAAGACAGAGGACACACAGCCCTCTAATAACTGTAATGTAAGACTAACGAGTTTAAGTGCTATGATGGAGGTACAAAGTTGTAGGAGAAAATTAATTCTGCCTGAAGAAGCTTCACAGAAAAATAAACAACTGAACTGTGCTTTAAGTCAAGGATTTTTTTTTCCTTAAAATTTTTTTTTATTACATTATTTTATTTTTAAATCAAGGGTTTTAAACGTGAGGATAGATAAAGGGATAAGAAAGGACATCTGAAAGTTGAAATAATGAGTAAAACTCTAGAGTATGAAAAAATGAGGTTAATATAGTATAGCTAGACAACAAGATGGTGTGGGATAGAAATACAGAATTACAGACTGAAATTCATAAAACCTACAATCCAGGGGATCTTTAAACTGAAGTCTGTATGGATGGCTTTGGGGAATACTGCAGTTCCTGCTGTTATATGCAAAATTTTGTATAAATCAGCAGTTTTCTAGGTATAAAGATCCACACCTTTCATTAGATTCTCAAAGGGTTTCTCCAAATAAAGTGCTAAAAAACCACAGAATTTTTGTAGTTCTTTTGTCTACAAGTGAAAAAACTATCCCATGATTTGCCTGTGGTCTGGTGGCTCATGGTAGAGAGATTTAAACTCCTGAAAGTGTATCTTAAAACTATTAGTCCAACATGAAGGTTGGAAAGAGCACGGAGCCAAACTTATAAGGGACTTTAAATGGAAAACAAAGATTACTTAGATTCTCAACAACTCAAATGTTTAGCATCCCAAATTTGAAATGGGCTAAAATTAAATATTAAGTTTTCTAAATTTACAGTAATAAAAATATTAGGAGCTTTATTAAGAGTAGTAATATGACAGAACAACAAAATGTTTATACAATACACTTTCCATTTCCTCTAAAATATTTTCATGTCTTAAAGACTTTTTGTTCTGACTGATGTTATTTTACACTGTCAGTACTATCCTATGAAAACAAAGCTTGCCTTGATGTTTGCAGGCTGATGATCTGTAACAGTTCTAACAGTCAATTCTCAAGTTATGCAAATGATACACACATGCATCCATACATAAATCTGTAGCTATCTACATAGTAACAAATCACTTTAATGCTTTCAAAATGGAACCCAGATTGTTCCCAGAATCTGTACCTCTTAATACTAGACTTCTTGGACTAATGATATCTTTTATCCAAAACCAAATTACACTATCCTTGTTTCTGAAGAAGTAAAACTAGGTCTTCTTCATTTGTCACATTAAGAAGGATTTGTCCAAAAAAAAAAAGAAGTATTTGTCCATTATAAAGATGGTTCAATGTTCAACTTACTGAGGCCATTTAATCTTGCTTTACATAAATTTTCCTGCAAATCTGGGACTATGTCACTTTTGTAAATCAAACAAGTTAAATCTCAAAGGGATTTATTATTTACCAGTGTAAGCTCTAATGAAAATAATCAGCACATACTTTAGTTTCTTTATATACAGTTTTCTTAAATGGGGAATATTTGATATTCTACGTGTTACAAAGCAAAATGTCTAGAACTCAAAGTAGCAGGCAGATTTCTCCTCAGAAGAGAAGGGAAACTCTGAAAGGGAAATGGTAGCTGTCTGGAGCTATTATGAGAACAGTGAGATCAAGTCACTGCTAGCTGGGAAAGAGCCATCATCTACTAGGTGTGAAATGCCTATTAGGTGCCTAGCAATTAGGTGTGAAATGCCCTAGGTTTGAAAAGTGGGTAAGTACCTCTTTTAGATAGAAGTATGGTTTTGATAGATACATGGAGCCCCCTCACAGTGGAGTTTCTCATTTATTCCTTATCTAATCATCTAATCCTCTGAATATTTCCAAGTGATCATTTTTTTTTTTTCCTAGAAGCCAACCAGTCCATTGAGGAGTTTCAGAATTCTCCACTGAGGCTGCCAAAAGTTTCTTTTAGTTAAGAAGGGCCAAAGATAGTACTTCTGTAATATTACCACCAACCGAGAAAGCTGATCCCACACACTGATGTCTATCATGCCACCCTTCGAGTATAAAGTTTTACCACTATTTGTTTGAAATGGAAAATTTCCAATACTATTAGAAGTATTCTTCCCCATAACTCAAAAGAGATTCAGTGGCCAAATATGAATTCTAAGATAAATAAGATTAAATAATCCTTTCTCTAACTCTTCTTTTCTATTTGCATTTGCTACAAACATTGATTTCCTCTAATGGACCTTGAAATTAATTCATTTCCTAAATTATTTACATCATTAGTACCAGCATCATTCTGGCAACTAGATATCTTAATTACTAATAGAAAGCCAGCAGAGGGAGCTCTAAAAAATGCTCTTTGACCCTAATACACTTAAAAGAAATTTCCTACATTTTCCCAACATGGAAAATAAGATCTATAACACAGCAGATAAAACATTCACACAGTTAAGTTTCTCTGGCAATATTATCCACTGACAAGAATCTCTCAGGCAATCTTTCAAGCATCATATTATTACTTGAATTCTTTCTGAACACTCTAATATCTCAATTGCTGATTCATTGCCAGCTTCCTTCAAACTACTTTAAAAATTAAAAACAAAAACCCATCTATCTACATACCTATTTGGTTCTATAGGTCATTAGCATTTATCATTGGGCTAGATACTACAGCAATTTAAGATGAATAGGTTAAATTAGAAAGTTGAATAGCTAACATTTGACAAGATTTTGAAAAAATGCACAATGAAAAGATAACAGAATTCTAGACCCAGACTGACTTGGTTTTGAGGCATGATTTTACCAACTTATTAGCTGTGTGAGCTTGGGAAAGTGTATTTATTTTTCTGGGCCTCAGGTTTTCATTTGTAAGTAAAAGATAATGTCATCTACTTTACAAGAATACTGAGGAGATTGAATGAGCTTATAAAACACTGCGCTAAGACTGACATATGACAGGAGTCTTACAAATATATTTTTTTTAAGTTTATTTATTTATTTAAGTAATCTCTACAGCAAGAAGGAGCTGGAACTCATGCCCCCAAGAGCAAGAGTCGCATGCTCTTTTGACTGAATTAGCCAGGCACCCCGCGGGTCCTACAAATCTTAAAACTACTCTTCCTAACTCTGTAAGCACCACCTGAGGGCAAATCTTTATAACCAATGAATTCCTGGACACTACATTATTTTTCTAACCATATATTAATTGTCTCTCTCCCTTAAAAAAAAAAAAAAAAAGGAAAGGAAAAGACATGTTAACTAGCAAGAGAAGAGAATCTATCTTTTAAAATGTGTCTCCCGGGGCGCCTGGGTGGCTCAGTTGGTTAAGCGACTGCCTTCGGCTCAGGTCATGATCTCGGAGACCGGGGATGGAGTCCCACATTGGGCTTCCTGTTCCGCGGGAGGCCTGCTTATCCCTCTCTCACTCCCCCTGCTTGTGTTCCTTCTCTAGCTGTGTTTCTCTCAGTCAAATAAATAAAATCTTAAAATAAATAAATAAAATAAAATAAAATGTGTCTCTCAAAAATCATCTCCAGATGGACAAGATTTGAAGATCGAGTAAAAAAACAAAAAAGAAAAATTTAAAAAAATCATAAAGGTAAAATGATAGAGCCTTTAGAGAAATACATTAGAGAATATCTTTGAGATTTTAAAATATGAAAAGACTTCCTAAACTGGATACAAAACCCACTAACCATAAACCAAAAAAATTTATAAACTAAACTATACTAAAATTACAAACTTCTGCTCATCAAGATACCAAAAAGATATAATACACATCCAACAAAGGAACTGTATTCAAAACAGATTTTGAACTATGGCAAATCATTGAGAAAGACACAGTAAAACCATAATGAGATAGGACTTCACATCCAAAAGGTTGGCTAAAATAAAGGCAGTAACAAAGGCTCTGAATAAACCTACATATATTAATGGTAGGAATGTAAAATGGTGCAGTCACTGTGGAAACAGTCTGGCAGAATCTCAGAGGTTAACAAGTTACTGTATGACCCAGCAAGTCTACTCCTAAATACATAAACAAGAGAAATGAAAGCATGTCCACATAAAAACCTGTACACAAATTTCATAGTTGCATTATTCATAGCAGCCAGAAGGTGGAAACAACCCAAATGTCCCTTAACTGATGAACGAATAAACAAAATGTGGTACACCTGTAGAATGAGATATTATTTGGCAATAAAAAGGAATGAGGTATTCGTGTTACAACATGAATGAACCTTGAAAACATTATGCTAAATTATGAAAACCACAGATTGTATGATTCCATTTATATGAAATGTCCACAAAAGGCAAATCCACAGAAACAGATTAGTGGTTGCCAGAGGTTAGGGGTAGGAGGAATGTAGCTGCTAATGGGTACCGAGTTTCTTTCTGGGGGTGATAAAAAGGTTCTGGAATTAGCTATTGGTGATGACTGTGTAACTGTGAATATACTAAAAAAAAGAGTGAACTATATACTCTAAAAGGTTGAATTTAATGTTGGTAAATTATATCTCAATGAAGCTACTAAAAAAAAAAACCCAACTGATAACCCAATGAGGAAATGGGGAAAGATTTTACTTAACCTAAGAAAAAAGGATATTGATGGGGCCAATAAACATGAAAATATGCCCAACTTCAATAGTCATCAAAAAAATGCAAATTAAAACCACAATGTGACACCATTACACACCTACCAGAATGGCCAAAATGAAAAAGATGGAACATACAAAGATTAGTGATGATACAGAAAATCGGAAACCTCAATTACTGCTGGTGGGAATATAATGAGCAAAATTTGGCAAGATCTGTCAATACTGAAATATCTGACTGAATACTGTAAATTGTGCTGAATACTGTATATATAAATTTAGTATACCCAAAAAAACCGGGTACACATATGTTCTCCAACACAGTTAATGTTCACAGCAGCACTATTTGCACTAGCCCTGAACTAAAAACTACACAATACCCATGAGCAGCAGAATAAATAATAAACTCTGGTATATCCTCTCAATGGCATAAAATCTATTAATAAAATGAGACCTATAATAACACACATTGAACAAGCAGTATTTGAGCAAAAGAGGCCAGACACAAATGAGTACATATGATTCCAGTTATATAAAGCTAAGAACAGGTCAAATTAATTTTCACTGTTAGAAATCAGGGCAGTATACACTCTGGGGCGTTAGTGGGTAGTCAGTGTGCCTGGAAAGGGATGGATGTTGGTTACAGGAGAATGTTGTTCATGAAGATTCATCAGCCTGTACACTTACATGCACTTTAAAAAGCTTTAATACATACTCCCTCTATCCAAAAGCAGAAATGAAAGTATTACAACCTAAGAACATACCCAATATTTCATCTACTAAGAACACACTTTGAAAGTCAGCAACTGAATCTAAAAAGAACTTTGAGTAGTTAGTGCAAAGGCCACAAAGTAACTTACTCGAATGCTCATTCTTCTTCAGGATATTTCAGGATCACTCTTTTTTAAATTTAAATTCAGTTAATTAACCTATACTGTATTATTAGTTTCATGTATAAAGTCCAGTGATTCATCAGTCTTATATAATACCCAGTGCTCATTATCACAGACCCTCCTTAATGCTCAGTTACCCTCTTCCCTCCCTCCAGCAACCGTTTGTTTCCTATGCTTAAGAGTCTCTCTCTCTCTCTCTTTTTAAAGATTTTATTTATTTATCTGACAGAGAGAAACACAGCTAGAGAGGGAACACAAGCAGGGGGAGTGAGAGAGGGAGAAGCAGGCTTCCCACGGAGCAGGGAGCCCAATGTGGGTCTCAATCCCGGGACTTTCGGATCATGACCTGAGCTGAAGGCAGTTGCCCAACCAATTGAGCCACCCAGGTGCCCCTTAAGAGTTTCTTATGTTTTATCTCCCTCTCTGGTTTTGTCTTGTTTTATTTTTTTCCTCCCATTCCCTATGATCCTCTGTTTTGTTTCTTAGAGTCCACATGTCAGTGAGATCATATGATAATTGTTTTTCTCTGATTAACTTACTTCGTTTAGCATAATACCCTCTAGTTTCATCCACATTGTTGCAGATGGCAAGATTACATTTTTTTTCTTGATGGCCAAGTAATATTCCATCTTCTTTATCCATTCACCTTTCGATGGACATCTGAGCTATTGTAGACACTGCTGCTATAAACATTGGGGTGCAGGCACCCCTTTGGATCACTACATTTGTACCTTTGAGGTAAATGCCCAGTAATGCAATTGCTGGGTTGTAGGGCAGCTCTACTTTGGAGGAACCTCCAACTATTTTCCAGAGTGGCTGCACCAGGTTGCATTTCCACCAATAGTTTAGGAGGGTCCCCCTTTTCTCCACATCCTTGTCAACATCTGAAATTTCCTGACTTGTTAATTTTAGTCACTCTGTGTGAGGTGGTATCACATTGTGGTTTTGATTTGTACTTCCCTGATGCCAAGTGATGTTGAGCACTTTTTCATGTGTCTGTCGGCCATCTGGATGTCTTCTTTGCAGAAATGTCTATTCATGTCTTTTGTTCACTTATTGATCCAATTATCTGCTCACTGGGTGTTGAGTTTGATAAGTTTATTATAGATTTTGGACACTAGTCCTTTATCTGATAAGACATTTGCAAATATCTTCTCCCATTCTACCTGTTGCCTTTTGTTTTTTGTTGACTGTTTCCTTTACTGTGCAAAAGCTTTTTATCTTGATGATATCCCAAAAGTTCATTTTGCCTTTGTTTCCCTTGCCTTAGCAGATGTGTCTAGCAAGACATGTTGCTTTAGCCAAAGTTGAAGAAGTTGCTGCCCATGTTCTCCTCCAGGGTTTTGATGGATTCCTGTCTCACATTTAGGTCTTTCATCCATTTTGAGCCTATTTTTGTGTATGGTGTAAGAGAATGGTCCCTTTCCATTCTTCTGCATGTGGCTGTCCAATTCGCCAATACCATTTTGTGAGGACATTGTCTTTTCTCCACTGGATACTCTTTCCTACTTTGTCAAAGATTAGTTGACCACAGAGTGAGGGTCCATTTCAGGGTTCTCTATTCTTCTCCATTGATCTATGTGTCTGTTTTTGTGCCAGTACCATACTGTCTCGATGATCACAGCTTTGTATTACTGCTTGAAGTCCAGAATTGCACCAGTTTTGGTTTTCTTTTTCAACATTTCTTTGGCTATTTGGGGTCTTTCTGGCTCCATACAAATTTTAGGATTGTTTTTTCCATCTGAAAAAAGTTGATATTTTGATAAGGATTGCACTAAACGTGGATTGTCCTAGGTAACACAGGCATTTTAACAATATCTGTTCTTTCAATCCATGAGCATGGGACATTTTTCCATTTCTTTGTGTCTTCCTCAATTTCTTTCATGAGTGTTCTATAGTTTTCTGAGTACAGATCCTCTGCCTCTTTGGTTAGATTTATTCCTGAGTATCATATGGTTTTGGGTGCAATTGTAAATGGGATCGGCTCCTTAATTTCTTTCTTCGGTCTCATTATTAATGTATGGAAATGCAACTGATTTCTGTGCATTGACTTTTGTATCCTGTCACTTTGCTAATTCCTGTATAAGTTCTAGCAATTTTGGGGTGGAGTCTTTTGGGTTTTCCAGAGTGACATATCATCTGCAAAGAGTGACAGTTTGACAACTTCTCTGCCAATTCAGATGCCTTTTATTTCTTTTTATTGTCTGACTGCTGAGGCTAGGACTTCTAATACTATGCTGAACAGCACTGGTATAAGTGGACATCCCTGCTGTGTTCCTGACCTTAGGGAGAAAGTTCTCATCAGTTTTCTCCACTGAAAATGATATTAATGTGGGCTTTTCATATATGGCTTTTATGATATTTAGCTATATTCCCTCTATCCCTACCATTGTGAAGAGTTTTAATCAAAAAAGAATGCTGTACTTTGTCAAATGCTTTTTCTGCACCTATTGAGAGGATCATGATTCTAGTCCTTTCTTTCATTTATGTAGTATACCACACATTGACTGATTTATGGATGTTGAACCACTCTTATAGACCAGGAATAAATTCCACTTGGTCGTGGTGAATAATTCTTTTAATGTCCTGCTGGATTCTATTGGCTAGTATCTTAGTGAGAATTTTTGCATCCATGTTCATAAGGGATATTGGTCTTTAATTCTCTTTTTTGGTGGGGTCTTTGTTTGGTTTTGGGATAAAGGTAATGCTGGCCTCATAGGAAGAGTCTGGAACTTTTCCTTCCATTTCTATTTTCTGAAACAGCTTCAGAAAAATAGGTGTTAATTCTGCTTTAAATGTTTGGCAGAATTCCCTTGGGAAGCAAGCGGCCCTGGACTCTTGTTTGTTGGGGAGATTTTTGACTACTGCTTCAATTTCCTTGCTGGTTATGGGTTTTCTATTTCTTCCTGTTTTTGTTTTGGTAGTGTATACATCTTAGGAATGTCTCCATTTCTTCCAGATTGCTTAATTTGTTGGCATATAGTCGCTCATAATATGTTCTTATAATTTATTTCTTTGGTGTTGGTTGTGGTACCTCCTCTTTCATTCACGATTTTTATTTATTTGGGTCCTTTCACTTTTCTTTTTGATAAGTCTGGCCAGAGGTTTATAAATCTTATTATTTCTTTCAAAGAACCAGCTCCTGGTTTCGTTGATCTGTTCTACTGTTCTTTTGGTTTCTTCTTTTCTTTTTTTTTTAAAGATTTTTATTTATTTGACAGAGAGAAACACAGCTAGAGAGGGAATACAAGCAGCGGGAGTGATAGAGGGAAAAGGATGCTTCCCGCCGGGCAGGGAGCCCAATGGAGGGCTCAATCCCGGGACTCTGGGATCACGACCGGAGCCGAAAGCAGACACTTAACAACTGAGCCACCCACGCGCCCCTGTTCTTTTGGTTTCTATTTCCTTGATTTCTGCTCTAACCTTTATCAGTTCTCTTCTCCTGCTGGGTTTAGGCTTTATTTGCTGTTCTTTCTCCAGCTCCTCTAGGTATAAGGTCGGTTGTGTATTTGAGACCTTTCTTGTTTCTTGAGAAAAGCTTGTATTGCTGTATACTTTCCCATTAGTGCTGTCTTTGCTGCATCCCAAAGGTTTTGAACCGTTGTGTTTTCATTTTCACTGGAAAATTCTTCTTTAATCTCCTGGTTGATCCATTCATTCTTTAGTAGGATGCTCTTTAGTTCTTTGGACCATTCTTATGTCTATTTACATTTATCTGGTTTGGCTACTTGATTTCCACACCATCAACAGACAGAGAATAGCCAAAAGAACTGAAGAGGGCGCCTGGGTGGCTCAGTGGGTTAAGCCTCTGCCTTTGGCTGAGATCATGATCTCAGGGTCCTGGGATCGAGGCCCGCATCGAGCTATCTGCTCAGCAGGGAGCCTGCTTCCTCCTCTCTCTCTGCCTGTCTCTCTGCCTACTTGTGATCTCTCTCTGTCAAATAAATAAATAAAAATATTTTTTAAAAAAAGAGCTGAAAGAGATGCTAGTGCCACTTGATTATAGCAAAAAATGATAGCTGGCAGAAAATGACAATAAAAATTTTAAAAATAAAAAGCACCAGTGTTAAGCCACTTACCAAATTTTACATAATTGAGTATGTACTCTGCACTTGTGAAAAAGGTGTAACTGTGGGGCACCTGGGTGGCTCAGTCAGTTAAGTGTTTGACTCTTGATTTTGGTTCAGTTCATAATCTCAGGGTTGTGAGATCCAGCCCTGTGTTGGGCTCCATGTCCTGTGGGGAATCTGCTTCAGATTCTCTCTCTCCCTCTCCCCATCCCATCCCATCCCATCCCATGGGCACATTCTCTCTGTCTCTCTCATAAACAAATATATTTTTTAAAGATTTCATTTTAAAGATTTCATATATATAAAGGCACTTTTGGAGTGGGGTCAGGGAGGGAGCGCTTCTATGTCTGAAAAGGGCCAATTTTCCTACACGGGACTTGACACAAATATGTGGAAATTACTTTGACTAGAAGAGTTCAAGTTTTACTTGCTAAAACATTCTCACACATTCTACCAAATTAACTCAAAGAGCATGTTTTTCTAACTGAGCCTATGATGTAATTTATAACATATGAAGCAATTTAAATAAAATTCTAATGACAACTGAAAGGAAATCAAAACCTATCAGTATACAGTACCTTCTTAGAAAAGGTCTGTGTATCAGGAAAATGATGTTGAAAGAAATTGAAGGCTGCTCCAAAAGAAGCAAAAATTCTGACAACCTGTCATGAAATTTTATAATCTTCAAATCCCAGTTTGTTTTTGAGGGAAAGAAAACTTGCTGCATGACCTCAGGCAATAATCCTTCTGTGCACCTTTTCTTTAGCTGTAAAGTGAGGAAGTTGACAAGATAGTTTCTAAAATTGAATGACTCACCATGAAATAAATCTTACTGCCACTAAGCTATCTATAGCTTCTACACTGTAGATCAAACCCAACAACAGTATTTTAATCACACAGACTCTCTTAGGCATTTTAATCAACATGTTTAGTATCACTGTGATGCTAAGCACTGAAAAGGACATTGGTACCCACCTACCTTTTAAAGATAAAATTTCCTTAAAAAGGAAGATCCTCAAAAATTAGCAGGCACATATATAAAATTAATGGATCAGATCTGATCCCAAACTTATGCTTTAGTTTTTTCTTTTCTTTTTTTTTTAAATTTACTTAACTAACATCTACACCCAACGTGGAACTCAAACTCATGACCCCAAGATCAAGAGTCGCATGCTTTTCCAACTGAGCCAGCCAGGTGCCCCAAGACTTAAGCAGTAAAGTATAGGGTTAGGTAACAGTAGAAAAGTAGTTACTGAATGATCAAGTAAATGTAAATGCTACCTAATATACTGAGAGGTCTATTTTAACTAGTATTGCCACTACAATAGTGGTTCTGAATGGGTCATACAATAATGCAGATGCTAATAATAAAGGCATCTGCTAACATCTATTGTGTCTTTATCATATTCTAGATCCTATGCTAAGCTAAATGCTTTTATTATGGACTATTTCATTTAATCCTAGGGATAACCAATGAGGTAGACAGCACTGTTTGTTTGTTTTTTCACATTTCCAATTTTACTTTAATTTTTAAATTATTTTTATTTTTTTACTTTTAAATTTAATTTTACTTTTTATTTGTTTTTTAAACAATACAGTGTATTATTGGCTTCAGATGTAGAGGTCTGTGAGTCATCAGTCTTATATAATACCCAGTAACAACACTATTTTAATGAAGAAGTTCAAGGGCAAGGCCTTCTGTAAGGTGGCACTGGGCCAGAAAAAAAAAATTAAAGTGCTCAATTCTTTTCAAAATATTTCATATACAATATCTAATATGGTTTTTAGTACAAAAGGTGGCGGAGGCACTACTATTATCCTCGCTTATCAAATAAAAATAACAGAGTTCAAAAAAGTTCAAAGGTTTGCCCCAAAAAACCACAATGATGGAGCTCACACTACAATCCCAAGAGTGGTCTCTGGTGGTCTACTCCGAAGTTTCTCAATATAATCATGTCTACCAGATGACAAGGTTCCTTATTGCTGATAATGTGCTGGAATGCTCTTTATGGTGCTTAAAACAAAAACAATCCTAAGCATCATTCTTTTTATGCTGCAATAAACTTATTTTGCAATGCCAAGAGGGACAATGTACAGTCTCTCAGAGTAACTACTTTGGTTCTGCATACTGTTTGGAGGGAAAAAAAGTCATTTTACTTAATCACAACTCGGAAGGCAATCGATAGTTATATACTGAAGTATGTATCAAACCTTTACAGATAAATATTTTCTAGATTAACCAGTATTAGTGACTCAAAGTAACATAATCCTTTCAGGACAGTATGAAAACCAGCAAATGTACTGAAATTAATGGTTATTCTTTTTTTTTTTTTTTAAGATTTTATTTATTTGACAGAAAGAAACACAGCCAGAGAGGGAACACAAGCAGAGGGAGTGAGAGAGGGAGAAGCAGGCTTCCCGCCGAACAGAGAGCCCGATGTGGGGCTTGATCCTGGGTCTCCGGGATCATGACCTGAGCCGAAGGCAGTCACTTAACCAACTGAGCCACCCAGGAGCCCCTGAAATTAATGGTTATTCTAAGGTCAATTCTTTTTTTCCCTAAATTTTATTCTTAGGAAAATTTCAGCGGTATTAAAAAAAAAAAAGCCCTGTCAGTATCTGACCCAGAAAACACTACAGCCAATGCTGTGCCCTCTACTACTTACTGACCAGAACAGAAACTGTAATTACACACCAACAGGTATCCCCAAAGAAGGATCTTGAGGATGACAGTCCATACACTGAAACACACCTCATCACAACATATGAAAGTGTGCACAAACAGTGTAACACTGATTTGTTCAAGGTCTATTAATATCAGGAAAAGTTTATGTTCAATGATAATTACAATTCCTAAAAGTGTATACGGTTCACCTACATTATATTCCATGGTATTTATGAACTGAAATATTCTGATTCCCACACTTGAAAGGAATTTCAAAGAATGTTTATTAAACAACTTCATAGTTTTTTTTTAGATTTTATTTTTAAGTAATCTCTACACCCAACGTGGGGCTCAATCCATAACCCAGAATCAAGAGTTACATGCTTTACCAACTGAGCCAGTCAAGTGCCCCAAACGCCCAACGTGGGGCTCGAACTCATAACCCTGACATCGAGAGTTTCATGCAGTAGACTGAGCCAGGCAGGCACCTGTATTCAGTCTTTTAGTAGGAGAGAACAATTCTGGGAGATCATAATCTTTAGGTAGGTGTTTATAAAGCTTTTTCAATTATAACCTTCTATTTGAAAAACATCAAATAATGCAACTGTTTTCCTTTTATACCCACTGTTTTCAGAGTGAGTAGGAGAGAAGGGAGTAGTAGTGGGATTCTTGTTTTTCAAATGGGGGGCATGAATTTTAAAAGTTCGAGAAACATTGTTAGTAGAAAAAGTTATGACTATCAAATATAGTAATTCCCTTTTTCAAAATAAGTGCCAAGTTGAAATCCTGCAGGATTTTATCTAGATTAGTGAGACACCATGAAAAAAAAGGATGGATCCATGTAACAGTAGCTATGTCTAGGTATTCCATTTTCTTTCTTTTTTTTTTAAAGATTTTATTTATTTGAGTGAGAGCATGAGGGGCAGGGGGGAAGGGCAGAGGGAGAGAGAGAAACAGAATCCCTGCTGCAGTGAGTCCGACGTGGGAGTCATCCCAGGACGCTGGAATCATGACCTGAGCCGAAGGCAGACACCAAGAGAGCTACCCAGGCACCCTCCATTTTCTATGGAAGTAATTCCACTGTCACTTTCTCCTCTAAGAAGGGTATTTAATCCTGCCCAGTATGCAGGAAATAGCTCGGGAGATAAAGGCCTATGATTATACTGGAGACATACTTCATCTCAATGGCCTTTCCTTCAAAACATGTATCACCTCAGAATCTCTCTTGAAGGAAATGACAAGGAATAGAGAACATGACATTTTCCATGTTCCTACAATGGTGGAACATTGGTTCCAGAACGTCTTCGGATTACCCCATCTCAAAGAATATTAAATGCAGAATGCAATTAATTGGAATATTTAAATTTAGAAACAAATCTTATAGTGGGCACCTTGAGGCAACTCCAAAATGTAATTTTGAAAATGGCCTTGTGTGGTTTACTTGGTCATTAAAAGAGAATCTAGGCAAGAATTCTGTATTCAACATACTTCAACTGTAATAACTTATAGTAACTTTTTAAAAATTACATTATTTTATTTTTTCAGTGTTCCAAGATTCGTCGTTTATGCCCCACACCCAGTGCTCCATGCAATACGTGCCCTCAGTACCCACTACCAGGCTTACCCATCCTCCCACACCCTCCCCTCCAAGACCCTCAGTTTGTTTCTGAGTCCAAAGCCTCTCATGTTTCATCTCCCTTAATTTATAGTAACTCCAAACAAAACTAAGAAGCCCTAGCTAATATTTTTCCTGCCTGAAATTAAGATTGGAGGGTGGGAATAAAAGTGGTACTCATGATGAACATTGAATTAGACCTACTGCATAAGTGAATCTGAACTACAATGCTATTTTTAAAACAAGGCTTCTGGGGGTACCTCAGTGGTTCAGATGGTTAGGTACCTGCCATGGGCTGAGGTCCTGGGATCGAGCCCTGCATCCAGCTCCCTGCTCAGTGGGAAGCCTGCTTCTCCCTCTTCCTTTGCTGATCCCCCAGCTCATGCTGTCTTTCTCTCTCTTTCAAATAAATAAATTAAAAAAATATAAAAGAAGGCTTCTGAACAAATTTAAAAATTTCCAATAGTTCACCTTTTAAAAATACCTTTCAATTATTTTTTGTGAATATACACGTATTTCATGACCACTGTGAAAATTTTGGAAAAATATATCAAAGTTTAAAAGGAATATAAAAATGTCACCATTCACCAACAATCCTTTTTAATATCCTGGCTTATTACCTTTCCATTTTATTTTCCTGGGCACTCGACCATACACGCACCTACACAGAGAGGAATACCTATGTCTAGACTGTTTTGAAACACCATTTTCATGAACGTAGAGCATTCCAATCTGTGGTTAGGGCCTGATTTATTTACCAGTTCCTCAGCTATTGGATAGTTGGGTAGTAACTAACATCTTATGGTAACTTCAGCCCATACTGTACTCAAATATGTCTATCATTCGACTAAGGGGCATGGTTAGGCACAGGAAAAACACTTCTGTAACATTTACCTTAAAAGGAGAGAATTACAGATAATTTAGATTCTTTGTTACACTTTTTTAACTAATCTAAAAGATCTGTAATGAACATGTGTTGGTTCTCAGAAAACAATGTAGTAATCTACTAAAATGAAGATCAACGTTTGTATAGACCACATTAAGCTTCAGTAATTTGGGAAAATGTACATTTTAGGTGGAAACAAATGTAGGATTTAAAGTGAACGTGTAATGATGAGAGCAAAGACTAGAAAAACTAAATGTCCATCACCAGGAGGTGCTGTTTAACTAAACTATGGTACAATAAACTACCACGCAGCTAAGGGAAACCAAGACACAGAGCTCTACGTGCTGCTATGGAAAGACTGCCAAGATGATTATCAAATAAAAAGACCCGAGGGGAGTAACAGTATGTATCTTACAGATTCCAACAATTACAAAAGGAAACAAACAGTGAAGGGGGGCAGAATTCTCTTATATGCATAAAACACTTTTGAAAAGATACTTAAGAAGCTATAGTAGTTACTTCTAGGGTAGGAATGGGGAATTGGATATACAGTACAATCACAACCTGAGAATGTTCATTAATACATAATGGGTAATACTTAAAAAGGAAAGTACACTGCTTACAGCAGAGCCTCTGCAACTATTGGGGATTGTCCCTAAAAAACTTTAAAGGCAGAACCTACCAATGGGTATGGAAAATAGGAAAAATGTAAGTTTCAATTTATGTGAATTGTAAGACCTGGAAATAACAGTAAAACAGCAGTGGGTATGGGTGTCACCGTAATTATTATTTCAAAACTCAAACAAGTTTTTATTACTAACAAGGAAATGGCCAGGGAATCTATTATTAAAGAAAACAGACTTCTAATGAAATCACTCTAGAACCTGTTAACCTGAGTGATTTTATTCCAAGGTTATCTTACCATATTTATTCTGGTTTACAAGCTCAGTTAATTGACCGGTGGAATATATCACGGTGTATTTAGGCCATAATAAATGAAAGGAAGATTTTTCTATATATTCAGATTTAACATAGTACTTTCCCCTCTAAAAACAAAGATAACTGGAAACCAGTTTCAAAATCAAGGACAGAGTGAGTCAGGAACTCAAAAACATTTAAAATTCTCCTGAGTTAGATGGTCATTACTATTTTAAAGTTCCCTCTAATAAAACTTGAGTAAGATTTCATCTTCTGCAAAATTTATGCTCCAGATGCAGACTGGAAACTAAAGTTGTCCTTAGTGCTTCTGAAAATCAGATTTATATATTAATAACACATCTGCGCTAATGAATATATGAGTGCTGATTTACTGAGGTGCACCTATGTAAAGAAAATATACTTTAACTTATTTCACGTGGAACATAGTCATTAATGGAAGTCATTCAGTTGCAATCCTTTTGGTGTCTACATCTTTCTAACACACTTTTAAAACTCAATTATGCTGTTTTACTGAGTGCATGTATCATTAAAATATCATGAATCCCCAAAGATTCATGGCCACTATCAGCCACTGTGAGAATCAGCTGGCAATACCGGATATCAGGCCCCAGGGTAGAATACTTAAAATCAAAACAAGTAATAGAAAAGTACTGCCACTTCACTTTACATTGGGATCTGACATTTCTCCTTCAATTTCTCCCATCAGTGTGGGTCTTGGGATTGGCTTAGCTGAAGGAAATACGCCTTGTTTATTTTCAGGTAAAATCATCCTTTCCTACCAACAGTGCGGCTTCAAGAGAGATTTTTAGTAGAGTAGCGAGGCAACAAGACACCATAATCTTGAAAATCATAAAGGTGATCAATCAGTGTTATCACACCCATATCTGGGTAATTCACTTTAAGAATGTTGTCTCACCTAAAACATAGTATCTAAGGCAGAAAATGACTGTAAGCACCAGAAAGTACACTTTCTCACTTTCAGGGAAAATGTTCTTGCCTGTGACCAGCTACAATTTAGTGACACTATTACGTCCTGAAATGATGCTACAGACCAGGGCCACCTTGCTGACAAGCCATCGTGTTACCGCTCACGCAGGTGTCACAGCACGTAACCGTCAATGCTACTTTTAAAGACTTCTAGTTCTATAAGAACCACATGCTTTGCAACAATTTAGGCTGCTCATAAGCAGGGGCTTACCTAATGCTTTTTGAGATACTATGTTTCTCCATCCTGATGACTGAAGCTGCTTTCCCTTGTTTACCGAGTTTTTTTTTTTTTGTTTGTTTGTTTGTTTTTAACGTTCCTCTCCATTACCTTTTACCACTGTGGAACTAAACCTTAATCTCCACCATACCCTGAGCAGTTTTAGAACAAAACGGAAGTTCCCCCCTACCAGGAAATGTGGAAAAGGAGGGTTGGAAAGGTCAGGAGCGACCCGGGAGAGGAAAAACTGCAAAATCAAGTAAATTTAAGTCCGTCAAACCTACTTCTGGGTCATTTCATTTTGTTTCCCTAATTGGCTTTTTCCGGACACCCTGACACGTAGAGGTGAACTAACACCTGCCGTCGCATCCCCCGCCTATTAGCCTGCGAGCTCCAGGCTTCATTTTCTCAGAAAACTCAAATGCTACCATCACCTCTTCTGCAGACTTTGCCCCCAAGCCCTTCCTAACTTTGTAAACTAAGAATTAAGAAACAGGGATCAGAGAAGGTTAAAGAAGAAAAGACTGTCGCCCCCCGTCCCCCTGGCTGGGCCGCCCCCCGATCATGTGGCCAGCTGCCGCCCTGGCTCCACCCGGTCCTCCCAGAGCGGCGGACCCCGAGCCCGGAGCGCTCCGGGGAGGCGGGATGCGAGCGGCCTCCTGAACCAGCCTCTGCTAAGGCAGAGTCCGCCTCGCCGCTCTTCTTCGGGGTCGGGCCTGGCTGTCCCGGGAAGGGGCCCGTCGGGGCCTCTGCCTCCTCGCGGCCGGGCTCCGCCTCCAGCCCACCCTTCCCAGGCCGTCGTCGGAGCCCTTACCCGAAGGACGTGGTAGCCTTCCGTACCCCCGCCAGGGATCTCGACGCTCTGCGAGGACCCCATGGCGGCCGGCGATCAATGTGGCCGGACCGGGACCCGCGCTGCTCCCCGCCCCCCGCGTTCCGCCCGCTCCGCTCCTCCGCGCAGCACTTGGGACGTGGCACTCGCTGCCGCGGGAGAGCCGGGCCGCACTGCCCGCCGGGAGAGCGTCGCCGCGGCACCTACGGCCGCTGCGACGCCGCAGACAGCGCCACCTGCCGCAAGTCACCGGAAGGGATCTGGACACGCGCGGCTGAGAGGGGCTCACTCGTGCTCGCGAGACCGCAGAGACACAGTTCCTGCAGCCCCGGCATCTAGTTACGGATCCTTGGGTTGGACAAGCTTTATCCAGGCGCGTTCCCGCTCGCCCGAAAGAACGATTGCTTTGTGGTAGCTCCCTCTGGTGGCCAGAGACAGTGAAAGGGCTGCTACTGAAAAGAATAGGGGTGGGTACAAACAAGCTCATGGGTCTTGTCCCAGACTGTAGAGCGGGTGATGGAGCTTCTCCGTGGGCTGAATCCCGCATCCGCTCAGCTCAACTCAGTTTTATAAAGGAAAACGTTCTGTCTCTGTTTTTGCCTTCCTAATTATGAGAACAAGATCAGAGGATTGGTCACAATCTGAGCGATTTCAGAGCGAGAAGCACAATTGGGTGTTGTCCTAGGTGTCTTATCTCCTGCTGCTGCGTTCCCCACTTCTTTAGGTAGCCAAGTTGTATTCACATTTTTCCTATTCCGTTTCTCCTTTTGCCCTTTCCCTCTAAAATCTCTAATTATGGCCATCTCTAATTTTTAAATTATTAAAATCTCTAATCATTGCCAAGGGCCAATTTGATAATCACTAATAGTGTGTCAACCAGGTTTTCAGATAATGGGTATTCTGATGTGAAGGAACGTAAAGTACATATTTCCACCGGTGAAGTATTCCAGCCCAAAATGTTTAACTTGCTACTACCATGTCTTTAGTTAGATCTTCCAGTTGTATACAGAGGTTAGAGGAAAATGTAAGTTAAATGATATCGCAAGGAAACAACCAGGCAAATAAAGGAGGTGGACTGTCCCTCAGAAAAGCTGGCAAGTTCTTTCAATCAAGTCAGAATGATTAGAAAGGAACTACACTGTATTAAAAAAGATAGGAAGAATGTAATCAGGAGATGCAAGTAAGGTCTTGAGTGGAAGGCCGATTTGGAGAAATTAGTTGGAAAGGACATTTTTGGCTCAAGTGCAAAAATTTGTATATGCACTGAGTATTCAAAGTATTTACTGACTGGAAAAGTGGAAATTATTGACTGAAAAAAGATTACAAGGCACAGTATGTCTGTAAACAATATGAAAACATTTTTGTGAGCAAAATATGTAATATATATGTATGTATATGAAGATGTAAGAGGATATGAACCAAGGATACAGTGATGATTTCTGGTGTGCCAGAGATGTTTTACTTTTTGTTTTTGCTGGCTCTCTATTTTCTAGTGCTCATGGACTGCTTCTGTAACAATAAGAGTATTTAAAATTTAAAAATGAAAAGTCATTTTTCTTTCTTTACTGTCAATAAACAAATAGAAGGTTTTTAGGAGGCCTAATCAACACATAAATGCACAAATTAAATCTCCAGTTATTAGATTCCTCAAGGGCAAGGACTGCATTGGAGTCAGCTCTATGTTCCTAATACTTAGCACTGAGTACCTGGCAGCTAGGTCATTAATGAATTTAATGGAAAGGAAAACATATAAGAAACAGATTTGATGATGTTCTTGTTATGCTTGACAATTATAATCTCCTTCACGGTGGTGTCGTAAGCTGTTCGTATGTTCAATGATCAGATTTTTGGTTCCCAGATATTTGGCACTAGCCATGGTCTGCAGAACCCTGGACATGGACCTCTGATACTCCACCAGCATCTCTGGCCTTTCCTTAGAGCTGTATTTTGTTTCAGTCATATGAGTGACTATCTGCTATTCTCCATACAGACCATTTATTTTCTTCCCTTCTTTATTTATGCTGATCTGCACATCTGGAGTGCTCCTTTCATTTATACTTAGAAAAATTCTAACTATCCTGTTAGGTCCATCTCAAATGTCACTTATAGACTTCTTAAATTTGGAGTAATGCTGCTCCTCATATTTTTGTTCCTAGAATAGTTGTTTCCTTCATTTCTGGAAACATCATCTTGGTCATAGGCCTGTCTGCCACTATTTATGGTCCGTCCCTTCATTCAGGGTGAGGGTCAGGTTTTTTCATTTTCAGACCCCCTGTTCCTGGTTGAATCTTGGGAACATGGTAGTAAAGTCTGTTGATTTGAACTGAATGTGTTGAAAAAGCCTCAAAGCCTTTTATTTTTCAGGATCAGTTAATATGTGCCTCATCAAGATCTGTATTATTTTTTAGTGGCATTTGGTAGGGGGTGAGGGGCAAGTTTTGCCAGGTTTGGGCCTAAATATATGTACGAACCATTGCTCCAATTTTACCAGTGCTAGTTGTTTCCGTCTTGTAGTTAGAGAATGTACTTACAAGGCAACGAATAAAATCCTAAGTATGTGAGCAAAGCTAATATAAATAAATATAACATGATAGAGGGGAAATACATGGGAGATTATTGTCCAAGAGAGTTTCAACCGAGGTAGGACTCTGCTGCAGGCAAGTTGATATTTTGAAACATCACAAGCAGCAGCAAAGTGAAAACTCATAAATAGTTTGTGATGGAAGGATCTCTGTATCATATTGACTAGAGCAGCCTAATATTTTTGCCTCCAGACTGCCTGGGGAAGGTTTGGCTCCTGCTGCATTTGGATAACAACCACCCTTCACGGTCACACACCAAGGTCTCCCTAACCTATGGCCCCTTCCTGTCCCAGCTGCTTTTGATGAAGAAGCAGACCTCCAGAGGGTCATGTTTCAGGCCATGGAACCCCAGCCATAGCTGACTGGAGTAGAGGGGGACCTCCGACTTACTGGAAACCAACACCTACACTAATAACACATGAAGTAGCCTGCTTAGAAAAGTTCTGTTTAGAAAAGCCCTTCCCCCCTAAACAAACAGCAGATGGTAATGATCAGCTAGGCTGATTAGATTTTCTGTTTGGGGACTTGGAACTGGGTAATACAAAAGACTCAGTGTAGGTTTATATGTATATTAGAATGTAAGATCCATGAGGCCTTTGCCTGTGTGTCTAACTACTGTATACTTAATACTAAGAATGGGTTGGCATAGAATAGTTGCTCAGTAAATAGTTATTGAATAAATGAATGAATAATTGAATGAATGAATGTATGGATGGATGTTAGTAGAAAAGTGCCAGAGCCATGGTTCTCAGGCTTGGATATGTATCAGAATCAGGGAACTCTGTGAAAATACAGTAGTCCAGTGCTAGTTGATTTCAATGAACCTGAGTCCCAATAGTCTATTAATTTCCAGGATTCTGATACACACAAAATCTGAGAACTACCATGTTGGAATAATGCTCAATGCATGCTGTTTTGTGGAAGGATAACCAATGAAAATCTCTAGGGTTGAGACGGATCCTTTCAGCAATCAATCAGAGCCCCAAGGCCCAACTTATACCAATGTTCCTGTGTTTCTTTGACATTCCCATCATCTTTATTGCCAAAATTTTAATTTATTTTTAAACAAAATTTTGTTTCAAAATTTCTGGAAGGATTTTAGATTTACAGAAATGTTGCAGATAGTGCAGAGAGTTCCCATATGACTTTACCCGGTTTCTCCTACTGTTAGCATCTCACATAACCATGGTACATTTGTCAAAACCAAGAGACCAACATTTGAACCTTAGTGTTAACTAAAGTCGAAGTTTATTTAAATTTCTCCAGTATTTCCACTAATATTTTTCTGTTCCAGGATGCAATTCAGGATCCTATATCACAGTAAGTTGTCTTATCTCTTTAATTTCCTTAGTCTTCTTTGGTTTTTGCAGTGTCTCAGACTTTCCTGATTTCCAGGACCTTGACAGTTTTGAAGAGTGCTCTGGTCAGGTATTTTGCAGAATATACCTGCATTTGAGTGTGTCTCATGTTTCTCTCATGATTAGACTGGGCTTATAGATTTGGAGGAGGAAAACCATATAGGTGAAGTATCCTCCTCATGACATTGTATCAGGAGTGCATGCCAGTAACTTCACTCATTACTGGTGATGTTAACCTTGATCACTTTTTAAGGTACTGTCTGGCTTAATAGTAAAATTACCATTTTTCCCCTTCCCCTGGAAGCAAGTCACTAAGTCGCTTGAGCTCATCCTCAAGCTCCATCTCCTGGAGGAGAGTATCAAAGATATAATTTGGAATTCTTCTATAAGAAAGTTTGCCTCTTCTCTATTTATTTATTTAATAATTCTATTGCCAAAATTTTAATTTATTTTTAAACAAAATTTTGTTTCGGAATTTCTAGCACTATATTAGTATGGACTTGTGATACTTATTTTGTACTTTAGGTATAATCCAATACTACATTATTCAATGCTGATAGGAATGCAAGATGATATATTTTGTTGCTTACCTTGTTCCAGCTTTGCTTCATTGAGACCACTCTCAATTTAGCTTCTGTGTGTCCTTTGGGCAGGCACTAGTCTTCTTTGTGGTAAAACACATACAACATAAAGCCTTCTATATTAACCATTCCTCAGCGTACTGCTCAGTGATACTAAGTATATTCACACTGTTATGCGACCATGCTTTTGTTGAGTATTTCTATACTCTCTGCACTACAAAATTCTCCAGGCTTAGCTTCTATTTTTTGTGTTCTAGCCCTAGAGTCAGCCATTTCTCCAAGAAGCCCAGCTTCCTTTAATTGGAGAATGACATTTAGAAACCAAGATCTGGGCTCTGGGTGTGCTCATTGTTATTGAAATGTCACTGCTTTTAGACATTCTCAGCAGACAAAGCTAGGAAACATGAGTATAAATTGATCTATGTATATACACATATCTATACTTATGTCTATATCTATCTGTGTATATATTAAACAAAATAGGAGTTCACACCATCTCTGATTCTAATTGAGCCCCAGAGAATTCATTTTGGCATTTTCCTCTGGCTCATGTGTAACTTTGTTCTCTAACAGTGAGAAACAGCTCTCATTATCAACTATTACTTACTATACACAAAATACTTTCAAAATTGTTAATATGTACTCCTGTAAGAAGCAAATTTCTCATCTGGAGTACCATATTTGTATAGTTTTCTGTCTAAGCTTTATTTATTCATTGAGAGAGAGCATGTGAGTGTGTGTGAGTGGGGGGAGGGGCAGAAAGAGAGAATCTTCAAGCAGCCTGACAGGGGGCTAGATCCTATGACCCATGAGATCATGACCTGAGCTGAAACCAAGAGGCAGACACTTACCCAACTGAGCCACCCAGGCACTCCTCTATCTTTAGCTTTATGGTTTTCAGTCAACACACCATTTTCCAAAGTCACTTAGGTCAACTCCATTTTTCCCCACCCTCTTCTGTGTGATATATATACAGTTTTCACTTGTGTAATACAGTTAGATTCATTAATTCCAGTCTGCATTCCATCCCACGGATCCCTGACATTCTGGTTTATTTCCTTCCTTCCTTCTCTTCCTTCCCCCTTTCCTCCCTCCCTCCCTCCCTCCCTTCCTTCCTTCTTTCCTTCTGTCCTTTCTTTTAAAAAAAGATTTTATTTATTTATCTTGGAGAGAGAGAGAGACAGGAATAGTAAGAGAGAGCATGAGCAGGGAGAGGAGGAAGAAGCAGGCTCTCCAGTGAGCAGAGAGCCCAATGTGGGACTCTGGGATCATGACCTAAGCTGAAGGTAGACACTTAGCTGACTGAGCCACCCAAGAGCCCCTGGTTGATTTTAATTTGCACACATTATAATTTACTCTGTGTGATGTACAGTTCTATGAGTTTTTACAAATGCACGCATATACCACCCTACAACATTACAGAACATTTCCATCACCCTAAAAATTTCCTTGTGTGTCTTCTTTGTGATAAACCACTTCCCCTTCTTTTAACTCCTGGCAACCACTAATCTGTTTTCCAACCTTATAGTTCTGCCTTTCACAGAATGTCATATGAACAGAATTACATAATATATAGGTCTTTTAGCCTGGCTTTTTTCACTTAGCAAAATGCGTTAAAGATTCATGCATGCGTCTGTGTTTGTAACTCCTTCCTTTTTATTACTGAATGGTATTCCATTGTATGGATGTACCATAATTTTCTCCAATTTATTTGTTAAAGAACATCTTGGTTGCTTCCAGTTTTTAACAAGTATCAATAAAGATGCTATAAACATTCACATGTAGATTTTGTGTGAGCATAAATTTTTAACTCACTTGGGTAAATACCTAGGAGTGAATTTGCTGGGTTGCATGGTAGGTTTATGTTTAACTTTATAAGAATCTGCTAAATTGTCTTCCAAAGTGCCTATACTATTTTACAGTCCCACCAGCAATGAACATGCATTCCTATTGCTCTGCATTCTCACCAGCATCAGATATTACCCATTTTGGGGTTTAAACATTCTATTAGTTATGTAGTAATATCTCATTATGGTTTTAATTTGCATTTCCCTAATAACAAATGCTATTGAAACTTTGTTCATATACTTATATGCCATCCATAGATCTCCTTGGCAATGTGTCTGTTCATATATTTTGCCCATTTTGAAACTGGATTATTTATTTTCATGCTGTTGAGTTTTTTTAAAGATTTTTTTTTATTTGACAGAGAAACACAGCTAGAGAGGGAACAGAAGCAGGGGGAGTGAGAGAGGCTTCCTGCTGAGCACGGAGCCCAATACAGGGCTCTATCCCAGGACCCTGAGATCATAACCTGAACTGAAGGCAGACGCTTAATGACTGAGCCACCCAGGTGCCCCCATACTGTTGAGTTTTAAGCATTCTTTTTATGTTCTAGATATGAAGCCTTCCCAAATATGTGACTTACACTCACATTTTGGCTTTTCATTCTCTTAACATTATCAATCACAAACATTTATAGTTTTTATAAAGTCCAGTTTATCATTTTTGTGTGTATTGCCCTTTTGGTATTATATCTAAAATTATCACCAAATCCAAGGTCACACAGATTTTCTGCTATGTTTTCTTCTAGAAGTTTTATAATTTTATATTTTACATCTAGGTCTATGATAATTTTGAGTTACATGCAGCATGTGCTGAGGCTCACTTTTTGTGTGTATAGGCACATACAAATGTCCCAGCACTTTGTGTTGAAACAACTATCCTCTCCACTTGTCCCTGTATCTTTGTGAAAGAGAATCTCTAGAGCTGGGTATGATTTCCCAGCAAGCAACTCAGTAATAAGGCCCCAAATGTCCTAATGCTCTTATGTTTCTTTGAGATTTCCATGACCTTTATTACCAATGTATTTTTAACTAAAACCTCTATTTTTCAAGATTTATTTATTGCTTGTTTGGTTTTGGTTTTGGTGGAGTGTGTGCTTGTTTGTTCAGATAAAAGTACCTGCTTAAATAGCTTTCCCAGGTACTTCTTTCAACTGTCTCCTAGCTACAGAATCTTTCCCGCAACTTGGTGGGTCTCTAACTTTAGGGAGTGAGTGCTTAGGTTAAGCACTGTTGACCCTCTGAAGCTAAAAGGTTCTGGTAGGGCCAGTTAGTAGTGCAATTAGAACAATATTGACTTCCTGCTACCTGTTTTCCTTGCCTGATGGGGCTTTTTCCCTTGGTACTGTGGTGAAATGGAAATTCATGAGTTGTTCCAGATTACCCCCTCAAAATGTAGAAGAGGTTAGTGCAGTTCTGCATGGTCCTAAATGATAGAGAAACCAATCTTGCCATCCCAGGTAATTTATTTCTCCTTGCCCCTGCTCTGGATCATGTGAATATAAATCATGTTGTTAAAGCAAAATGTGTACAGTGAGGTTAGGGGTGATTGTTTACAGTCTCTGCAAAGATCACAGTGTGCTTTCAGGGACTTAGAAAGGGCTTGATAACACATTATTCCTCATCCCCCGTAGAAATTACCCCAAGGGGATAGTTGTTTCATGTGAAGACAAATTCTTTTCCCACCATGACACTTTAATAACATGTGGATGAGACAGTCATCCTTAATTAAATTGCATTCTAGCTGTGCACTGTGAAATAAAACTGTTATATTGCTTCCAAAATAAAGTCAAGGATCAGCAAACTTTTTCTGGAAAAGACCAGATAGCAAATACTTTAGGCTCTGTCGCCCCTACATCTCCATTGGCAATTACTTAACCCTGCCATTTTATAGTGAGAGCAGCAATTAATACTAAGTAATTGAGTGAGTGTAGCTGTGTTGTAATAAAACTTTATTTACAAAAAACAGGAGGCACTGGACTTGGCCCATAGGTCCTAGTTTGCTGACCCCTGAACTAGACAAATCAATTTGCCTAGTTAAAAAAAGCCCTTACTGTTTTTATTGGGATTTTATTAAACTCATTATTTAGAGAGATCTGACACTTTATAATGTTGAGTCTATGTTAGAATAGGAATGATTCTCCATTTGGTTAATACTTATGTGGTATCCGTCCTTTGTAGTTAATTTTTCTTCTATTTATTCAAGTAGATGTTCAGATTCAATATTTTAGTTCTCATTATTAAGGATACTAAATGTCTATGTGTTTAGATAGTCCCAATTTTCTTTCTCTATAATTTTTTCTCTAATCCTCTTTATCTCCGTTGATCTGTTTTATTTCTCTTGCTTTTCTTAATCCCGCCCTCCTTGTCTCTTACTGTGTTTCCAGCAAAGTCTGCTCTCCTTTGTCTTGCCTTCAGAGTGGGCTGTAATAGAAAGCTTCCAGTGGCACGTAACATAAACTAACTACAAGTGGTTTATAAACTGAGGTGATTTTATTATTTCACATAAGAAGAAGTTTGGAAACAGAGAAATTCCAGAATTGGTTAACCCACGGTGTCAATGATGTCAGGGTACAGGAAGGGAATGGCATATATCTGAATACCAAGATGTCAGTGATATTGGAGCTAAGGGTTGAGAAGACCTGGAGTAGTAAACATTGAACAGAGGGAGTATCAGGTAAGGTTAGGCTAGATATCTCTTCATACTCTTTAAGAGTATGGTTTTCAGGGCGCCTGGGGGGCTCAGTTGGTTGAGCAACTGCCTTTGGCTCAGGTCATGATCCGGGAGACCTGGGATCAAGCCCCACATTGGGCTCCCTGCTCAGTGGGAAGCCTGCTTCTCCCTCTCTCACTCCCCCTTGCTTGTGTTCCCTCTCTAGCTGTGTTTCTCACTGTCAAATAAATAAAATCTTTAAAAAAAAAAAAAGAAAAAAATTTGCTGTGTTATCTAAGGCTTTCCTGGTTCACATGGAAATGTGGTAGACAATGTACTTAATATGATGTTTGTTTTTAGTTTTTGCTAACTAATATTTATTATGAGATGGTATCCTGCTAATCTGACCTCAAATTTTTATTAGAAGCTGCCAAATTTTTTTCAAATGACTTTTTGACAATTTTTCAATTTAATCCATGACTTTTCTAATTTAACTTATTTTAACTTTTTTAAAATGTTGAAGCATTTTGCATTCTTTTGGTCATGGTATCATTTTTTTTTCACTATACTGCTGAATTTCATTTGCAATACAGTATCTTAATTATTTAGAAATTTTAAACCTATATAACTAAAATTGTTCTGTAATTTCTTTTTTCTATTTATTAAGCTCTGTGCCTCTATGGCACCATAGTCATAACTCTATCATAGTACTTATTACCTTGATGAAAATCATGTATCTAATTGTCTATGCATCAGCAACCAGAGAGCAGGAAACGAGGTCATATTCAATTTTCTGTCCTTTGTGTCAAGCACAATGCCTAGGACGTGGTAGAAGCTCAATGCATCTGTGTCAAATGAAGGAATGAAAAGCTTTTAGCAATGTTTTCCTTTAATTTAATTTTACCTGCTGTTGTAGTTTGCCATATATTATCTATGTATCTCTTTTATTCTAGTGCCAGTAATGTCCATGTTTCTATCTTTACTACGTCTTTTATGGAAATACCATTACTGAATACAACATGGTAGTTAAAATGAATGAACTAGAGCCACATGCATCAACAGGGACAGATCTCAAAAGGATAAGGTTAAACGAAGAAGCAAGGAGACTAGAGCATTGAGCATGACGCTATCTATACAGAGTTTTAAAATGCAAACAATACTGTGCCCTCGGGTTATGTGCTGTTGGCTCTCAAGCCCACTCCAGCCTTCTTGTGCATTCTTCTGTGTTTCAAGGGGTGGGCAACCTGGGAGCACTACATCACAGGCTCTGGTTAGGTGTCACCCGTGCAAAGCATTGGCAGGAGACAAGAAAATGGAAGAAAGGGAGAAGCCATCTTCCTGTCTCTTCCGGTTGTGCTTCCAGCAATGGCAGCCCCAGCAAGCATAGGAGGGGACTGGAAATGAGCGTTTCGGTGGTATCAGTGGCTGTTTTTGCAGCCGTGGTGCCGATATGCTCGCAACCCAGCAAGAAGGAAGCCAAGGGGATAGCTCCTCTGAGCCCATTCTCCTCTTGCCCTCAGCCTCTTGCCAGTAGTTCCCACAGGCCAAATCCATCCAGAAGTCAGAAGCCAAGAGAGTACAGTGAGACAGTCTGTACCGCTCTATTTCCTGAACACAAAGGAGGATGGAGAATTGATCTGTGGAGGCAAATAAAGGAAACTATACATTATCCCATTTGCTTCTCCAGCCCTTTCTCTACCTCTGTAATTCTCAGTATTAAATCTCCTTTTGCGTGTAATACGTAGAGTGGTTCCTATTTTCCTGACTAGACAGTAACTGATTCAGTCTAGTTTATGGATACCAACATATGTAGCAAAGGAAAAATAATGTGCATAGGACTAATTAACTCCACTGCTCAAGATAATGGTTACCTCTCTCTCTTTTTTAAAGATTTTATTTATTTGTCAGAGAGAAAGAGTACAAGCAGGGAGAACTGAGGCAGAGGGGAAAGCAGGCTCCCCGCTGAGCAGGGGGCCCAGTGCAGAACTCTATTCCAGCACCCCGGGATCAGAAACTGAGCTGAAGGCAGATGCTTAACCGACTGAGCCACCCAGGTGCCCAATAATGGTTGTTTCCCAATGGAAGAAAATAGAATGACACTGGCAATAAGTACACAGGCAGCATCCTCTGTGTTGGAAATTTTTAATTTCTTAAGCTGGACATTGAATTTCTGGATGTTTTAAATGTTATTCTCTATGCTTGTTACATTATTCTCTATTTTCATATTCTAGAATTATTTAGCCATCCTAATGATTATGTGTGAGTGTATATAGAATAAGCTGATGAATAAACAGATAAGACCTGACTCTGAAGTCTGACTCTTAATTAAGAGTTATTTGAGCTAAGTTAAGCTACTTAAGTCTCTGTGTCTTTGCATCCTCACTCATAAGGCTAAAGATAATAGTACATGTCTTACAGGACTATTGTGGTGATTATGTGGAATAATATATATAAAAAGGTCCTAGCACAGTACTTAATACGTGACAAGCCCTTAGCAAATCATAGCTTCCTTTTACCAAATTTTTAGGAAAGATAAGGCCTTGATTTTGATAAACTTTTAATTCTAACAATTCTGCTATGTCTCAAGAAGGTGTTTTCTTTCTTTCGGCTTTTAAAGTCTTTCATGTTCATTCTCTGACTATAAGAATAGTGGTCATTCAATGTAGAAAATTTGAAAAATACAGAAACATATAGGGATGAAAATAAAAAGAGCACTGTAATTCTGCCCCTCATTAACTGCTATAACTACATAAAAATATTAAAATTAGAATAACCTTCTATAGCTCTGGGACATGGTTCTTTAACTTCACAATATAAAATAAACATTTTTCTGTATCAAATATTCTATGATGTCACTCCTGCTGGCTGTATATTATTCAAACACTTGGGATGTTTAGGTTTTTCTAATATGTCACTACTATAATTAATGGTGCAATGAACTTCTCTGTTGAGAGGACTTTGCCCACATTTCTTCCTACTTCCTTGAACAAAACCGTTGTAGAAATTTTGGTCAAATTGTATGTGCATTTGATGACATCTTATGGCTATAGTTATTTTGCTTTCCAGAAAGACTATAAAGAAAGAGAGAACGATTGTATCAATGTATACAGCCTCTGGCAATGCTGGAGAGAGCTACTCTTCCACATCAGGAGGATACTTTTTACAAGAGAAATTGAAACAGACAGGACTTAACAGTGCAATCTACAGCAATAGATTCTAACTGGTTTGATGTTTAAAGACTACCAGCAGGGGCATCTGGGTGGCTCAGTGGGTTAAGCCTCTGCCTTCGGCTCAGGTCATGATCTCAGGGTCCTGGGATCTCGGCCCCGCATTGGGCTCTCTGCTCAGCAGGGAGCCTGCTTCCTCCTCTCTCTGCCTGCCTCTCTGCCTACTTGTGATCTCTCTCTGTCAAATAAATAAATAAAATCTTAAAACAAAACAAAAGAAAAACTACCAGCAAAGCGCCATACCTTCACAGAGCAGAGGACTTCTGGGGGGCCCTGAAATCTAATTTTAACAGGTTGTCATGCAGAGAGATTCCTGTCAAGCTTCTAAGTGTCATCTCCTATCTGGAATCAACTAAACATAGACACCAGTTGGATGTGATTTGGGAACCAACTGATCGGTGGTTTTCTAAATCCAGACCCGATTGTGTTATAGCTGGAATATAATGCTAAACAAGCCAAGGACTCTGCTCCTAGCCAAGGCCTGCGATTTGAATTTCTTGTGTCTTAAAACCTTCAGCTCTAACCTTTCCCCTGCCTCCAGTCTGAAGGGTCTGAGACCCAGTCTGAAGTGGTTAAATAAATAAATAAATAAATAAATAAATAAATAAATAAATAAATGGAAGATAGCAAAAACCATTGGCTAGTAAGAGCATCCACTCTCTGTTAATTAATTTCTGCAACTCTAACCCGCAACTCTAACCATCTGGGATCTGCGAACTTTACTCTGTATTGGAGCCAGTGAATTTCAAAAATAATTAAAGTCAGTGAACTGCTCTTTGTGATTGGACCCTGAAAATTAACAGGCATAATTAGTAGGAAGTGCAAAGTGGGGTAAAGTGTCACTTGTTGATAAACAGAATTTCCTTATCTTGTTGATACAAGAGTCCTACCCATATGTGAAAGTAATGCTCTATTGAGTCAAAAAAGACATATGACTGGGTTTACACATTGAAAGTAAATGAAGGACAAGTACTGATCTCAAACATGCTCTCCCTAGGCTAAAATCAGACACCTCTCCCAAAGCTCCACAATTATTGTATCAAAACGTTGGTAAGAACTAATGACAAAATGTCCAGCAACCTTAGAGGGTCGGTCAGACATCACAGTCAAAGTAGGGCATCCAACTTTACATTCCTGAGTAATAAAAATAAACATGGGATTTAATAGGTGCTGAGAAGTCAAAACATTAATTTGATGGTAGCTCTCTGATTTCAGTTTAGGAAGGATTTTTCAGTGTGAATTTTTCTTTCTTTCTTTCTTTCTTTCTTTCTTTCTTTCTTTCTTTCTTTCCTTCCTTCCTTCTTTCTTTTTCTTTCTTTTAAGATTTTATTTATATACTTGACAGAGCGAGACCCAGTGAGAAAAGGAGCACAAGCAGGGGGAGCAGCAGAGGGAGAGAGAGAAAAGCAGGCTTTCCACCCAGCAGGGAGCCTGATGCGGGTCTATCCTAGGACTCTGGGATCATAACCTGAGCCAAAGGCAGAGGATTAATGACTGAGCCACCAGGTGCCCTTTCAGTGTGAATTTCTTGAAAGCAAATGCAAATAATGAGTCTAGAAATAGTGGAAATGGCTTAGTGTCTGGAAGGAAGTGATGGATCTCAGCAGGTGGAACCTCACCTAAATGTGGGGTTCCCCATGGAATTCTGCACATGCCCACATTCTATTGTAAGGTGATTTTATTTATTTATTTTTAAATATTTTATTTTTAAGTAACCTTCACACCCAATGTGAGGCTTGAACTTACAACCTTGAGATCAAGACCAACTGAGCCAGCCAGGTGCCCCAGTAAGATGATTTATTTATTTATTTATTTATTTGTTTATTTATTTATTTATTGTTACTAAAATTTTTTTTCCAGTGTTTCAAGATTCATTCCCCATTCCCCACACCCAGTGCTCCACCCTTTAGGTGCCCCCAGTACCCACCACCAGGCTCTCCCATCCCTCCACCCCCCTCCCTCCAAGTCCCTCAGTTTGTTTCTGTGTTCAAAATCTCTGTTGTTTCGTTTCCCTCCCTAGATTACCCTAGTTCCCATTTGCTTTCCTTTTGCCACTGTCCTCCAGTTTGCCCCTCATGCACCGCAAGTAAGTGAGACCATGCGATACTTGACT
>PITA01000727.1:0-58894 GCA_004023965.1 Spilogale gracilis
TACAAACTAATACACAAATCAATGCAAAGTGTTTAAACCGCCAGGAAAACTGGGCCCATCTATCACACTTAAGGGGAAGAGGGGGCCATGGAGTTTGGCAATTGCCTGAGTCCCCAAGGCCCTGGGGAAGGAAACTCTATCTCTGGGAACTGACAGCTTGATTCGGCATCTCCCTGCCGAGCATGGACCCCAATACCACTTAAGTGGGTAAAAGGGAACGAATTCCGACCTCAGCCGTGTGCCCGTGCTTCATAGGAAAAGCTGTGGCCCTTGTCTCTTTCATTCCCCCCAGTGACCACAGATGGAGGGGCCCACAATTTGGGGGTGGCCATTGTATCAGGGGCCTGAGATCATGGTAATACACAAGAGTTGATGACTGAGAGCCCAGCAGCACACTGTGATTGCTAACACAGTTCAGTTCTTGTGTGTTTTTAAAATACAGTCGTGTATGTATTTTTATTTTTAATAAAATACAAAACTTGTATTTAAGGTGTAAAACATGCTGCTTTGGTATACATACTAAGTGAAATGCTGACTTCAGTCTGGCTGTGTCACATAGACGCCCTATGTGGTGATGAGAGACCCCAAGATCCAC
The DNA here is from genome assembly GCA_004023965.1 of Spilogale gracilis. Lineage (NCBI taxonomy): Eukaryota > Metazoa > Chordata > Mammalia > Carnivora > Mephitidae > Spilogale > Spilogale gracilis. The sequence goes on from PITA01000727.1 coordinate 596, forward strand.
TCTCATCGAATGCCCAGTGTGCAGTACCGAGTTATTAGCAGTAGTCATCATGCTTGTACATTAGATCTCGAGACTCAGCCATCTTATAGAACTGCACCTCTGCACCCTTGGCTAACATCCTCTCCTTCACCCACCTCCCCGCCCCTGCTATCTGCCATTCTCCTGTTTGCTTCCTCATATTTGACTTTTTCAGATTCTATGAATAAGGGAGACCATACAGTATTTTTCTTTCTGTTATTTGCTTATTTCACTAAGTAGAATGTCCTCCAGGTTCCTACATGTCACAAGTGGTGGGATTCCCTTCTTTGTAAGGCAGAATAATATTTCATTGTGTGTGTGTCTATATAGACAGTCTCCCCACACAATTTCTTTATTCTTCATCTGTTGACAGACCCTTAGGTTGTTCCCATACCTTGGCTGTTGTGAGTAATGCTGTGATGAACATGAATGACTGTGCTTTAGTGGCAACTCCAGCCCCCTTCCCCTTCCCCTCTACACATCGGGGGTGACTCACTTCTTTCTTCATTTTCTGAATAATCACAGTGTCTACCTTGGACTGCTTCTTTCACTGACATTAAGCTCTTAGAATTTTGTACTACCCTCATTCATTTTAGATATGGCTTGACTGGAACAGGAAGTGAATACATGTAACTCTTTGCAGCCTGCCTTACACTAAGCAGTGTTTTCATGTTTATGGCTAACAGTGGTAGTTCCTCTTAACAGGAGAAGAGATGGAAGCTCAGAGAAGTTTAACACTTTGACCAGTCTGCCAGAAGGAGAAACCTTGTAGGAATATGGAGAATGTGGCTACAGAGATGGGCAGGGATCAGGGCATGGATGCCGAATGTCATGATATGGAGTTTGTTTCTTTTTCTTTTCTTTTCTTTTTCTTTTCATTTTTTCCATATCTCAGTGGCCCTATCCCTCCCCACCCCACCCCCACCCCATAGCAACCCTCAGTTTGTTTCCTGAGATTCAGAGTCTCTTATGGTTTGTCTACCTCCCCGGTCCCATCTTGTTGCATTTTTTCCTTCCCTACTCCCCATGAACCTCCAAGCTGACTCTCAAATTCCTCATAACGGAGAGATCATATGATAATTGTCTTTCTCTGACTGACTTATTTCGCTCAGCATAATACCCTCCAGTTACATCCATGTCATTGCAAATGGCATGAATTCATTCTTTTTGATGGCTGCATAGTATTTCATTGTATGTATATACACCACTTCTTCTTTATCCATTCATCTGTTGATGGACATCTAGGTTCTTTTCATAGTTTGGCTATTGTGGACATTGCTGCTATAAACATTGGGGTGCATGTGCCCCTTCGGATCACTACTTTTGTATCTTTAGGATAAATACCCAGTAGTGTGTCTGCTGGGTTGCAGGGTAGCTCTATTTCCAACTTTTTGAGTAATCTCCATACTGTTTTCCAGAGTGGCTGCACCAACTTGCATTCCTACCAACAGTGTAGGAGGGTTCCCCTTTCCCTACATCCTTGCCAAGTTTCCTGACTTGTTAATTTTACCCATTCTGACTTGTTAGTTTTACCCATTCCTGACTTGTTAATTTTACTCATTCTGAGGTGGTATCTCACTGTGGTTTTGATTTTGATTTCCCTGATGCTGTGGGATATTGAGCACATTTTCATGTGTCTGTTGGCCATTTGGATGTCTTCTTTGCAGAAATGTCTGCTCAAATCTTCAACCCACTTCTTGATTGGATTATTTGTTCTTTGGGTGTTGAGTTTGATAAGTTCTTTATAGATTGTCTGCTCAAATCTTCAACCCACTTCTTGATTGGATTATTTGTTCTTTGGGTGTTGAGTTTGATAAGTTCTTTATAGATTTTGGATACCAGCCCTTTCTCTGATATGTCATTTGCAAATATCTTCTCCCATTCTGTTGGTTGTCTTTTGGATTTGCTGACTTTTTCCTTTGCTGTGTAAAAGCTTTTGATCTTGATGAAGTCTCAATTGTTCATTTTTGCCCTTGCTTTCCTTGTCTTTGGTGATGTTTCTGGGAAGAAGTCACTGTGGCTGAGGTCGAAGAGGTTGCTGCCTGTGTTCTCCTCAAGGATTTTGATGGATTCCTGTCTCACATTGAGGTCTTTCATCCATTTTGAGTTTATTTTTGTGTGGGGTGTAAGGAAATGGTCCAGTTTCATTCTTTTGCATGTGGCTGTCCAATTTTCCCAACACCATTTGTTGAAAAGACTGTCTTTTTTTCCATTGGACATTCTTCCCTGCTTTGTTGAAGATGAGTAGACCATAGAGTTGAGGGTCCATTTCTGGGCTCTCTATTCCCTTCCATTGATTTGTGTGTCTGTTTTTGTGCCAGTAGCATACTGTCTTGATGATTACAGCTTTGTAATAGAGCTTGAAGTCTGGAATTGTGATGTCGCCAACTTTGGTTTTCTTTTTCAACATTCCTCTGGCTATTTGGGTCTTTTCTGGTTCCATATAAATTTTAGGATTATTTGTTCCATTTCTTTGAAAAACGTTGATAGTATTTTGATAGGGATTGCATTAAATGTGTAGATTGCTCTAGGTAGTATAGACATTTTCACAGTATTTGTTCTTCCAATCCATGAGCACAGAACATTTTTCTATTTCTTTGTGTCTTCCTCAATTTCTTTCATGAGTACTTCACAATTTTCTGAGTACAGATTCTTTGCCCCTTTGATTAGGTTTATTCCTAGGTATCTTATGGTTTTGGGTGCAATTTAAATGGGATCAACTCCTTCTCTTTCTTCTGTCTTGCTGTTGGTGTATAGAAATGTAACTGATTTCTGTGCATTGATTTTATATCCTGACACTTTACTGAATTCCTGTATGAGTTGTAACCGTTTTGGAGTAGAGTCTTTTGGGTTTTCCACATAAAGTATCATATCATCTTCAAAGATTGAGAGTTTGACTTCTTTGCCAATTCACATGCCTTTTATTTTGTTGTTGTTGTTGTTATCTGATTGCTGAGGCTAGGACTCTAATGGTATGTTAAATAGCAGTGGTGATAGTGGACAGCCTGCCATGTTCCTGACCTTAGGGAAAAAGCTCTGTTTTTCCCCATTGAGAATGATATTCACTGTCTTTTTTTCATGGATGGCTTTTATAATATTGAGGTATGTACCCTCTATCCTGACACTGTGAAGAGTTTTGATCAAGAAAGGATGCTGTACTTTGTCAAATGCTTTTTCAGCATCACGGGGGATCATATGGGTCTTATTCTTTCTTTTATTAATGTACTGTACTACATTGATTGACTTGCAGATGTTGAACCAATCTTGCAGCCCAGGAGTAAATCCCACTTGGTCATGGTGAATAATCCTTTTAATGTACTGTTGGATCCTATTGGCTAGTATTTTGGTGAGAATTTTTGCATCTGTGTTCATCAAGAATATTGGTCTGTAATTCTCCTTTTTGATAGGGTTCTTGTCTGGTTTTGGGTACAAGGTAATGCTGACCTCATAAAATGAGTTTGGAAGTTTTCCTTCCATTTCTATTTTTTGGAACAGTTTCAGGAAAATAGGTATTAATTCCTCTTTAAATGTTTGGTAGAATTCCCCTGGGAAGCCATCTAGCCCTGGGGTCTTGTTTTTTGGGAGATTTTTGATGACTGCTTCAATCTCCTTATTGGTTATGGGTCTGTTCAGGTTTTCTATTTCTTCCTGGTTCAGTTTTGGTAGTTTATAGGTCTCTAGGAATGCATCCATTTCTTCCAGATTGTCAAATTTGCTGGGGTATATATAGTTGCTCAAAAATATGTTCGTATAATTGTATTTCTTTGGTGTTGGTTGTGATCTTTCCTCTTTAATTTACTATTCTATTAATTTGGGTCTTTTCTCTTTTCTTTTGGATACGTTTGGCCAGGGGGTTATCAATCTTGTTAAGTCTTTCAAAGAACGAGCTCCTAGTTCTGTTGATTTGTTCTACTGTTCTTTTGGTTTCTATTTCATTGGTTTCTGCTCTGATTGTTATTATTTCTCTCCTCCTGCTGAGTTTATTCTTTTTTTCCTATTCTTTCTCTAGCTCCTTTAGGTGTAGGGTTAGGTTGTGTACTTGAGATCTTTCTTGTTTCTTGAGAAAGGTGTATATTGCTGTATACTTTCCTCTCAGGAGCATCTTTGCTGTGTCCCAAAGATTTTGAACACTTGTGTTTTCATTTTCATATGTTTCCATGAATTTTTTAAATTCTTCTTTAATTTCCTCATCGATCCATTTATTCTTTTTTTTTTCTTAAAGATTTTATTTATTTGACAGCGAGAAACAGAGTGAGAGAGGGAACACAAGCAGGGGGGAGTGAGAGAGGGAGAAGCAGGCTTCCCGCTGAGCAGGGAGCCTGATGTGGGACTCGATCCCGGGTCTCTGGGATCATGACCTGAGCTGAAGGCAGTTGCTTAACCAACTGAGCCACCCAGGCATTCCCCATTTATTCTTTAGTAGGATACTCTTTAGTCTCCATGTATTTGAGTTCTTTCCAACTTTCCTCTTGTGGTTAAGTTCTAGTTTCAAAGCATGGTGGTATAAAAATATCCAGGGAATGATCCCAGTCTTTTCGTACTGGTTGAGACTTGATTTGTGACACAGGATGTGATCTATTCTGGAGAATGTTCCATGTGCACTAGAGAATGTGTATTTTGTTGCTTTGGGATGGAATGTTCTGAATATATCTGTGACATTCATCCAATCCAGTGTGTCATTTAAAGCCTTTATTTCCTTGTTGATCTTTTGCTTAGATGATCTGTCCATTTCAGTGAGGGGGGTTTTAAAGTCCCCTATTACTATTGTATTATTGTCAATGTGTTTCTTTGATTTAGTTATTAATTGGTATATCTAATTGGCTGCTCCCATGTTAGGGGCATAGATATTTAAAATTGTTAGATCTTCTTGTTGGACATACCCTTTAAGTATGATATAGTGTCCTTCCTCATCTCTTACTATAGTCTTTGGCTTAAAATCTAATATTTCTGATGTAAGGATTGCCACTACAGTTTTCTTTTGATGTCTATTAGCATAGTAAATGGTTTTCCACACCTCACCTTAAATATGGAAGTGTCTTTGGGTCTAAAATGAGTTTCCTGGAGACAGCATATTGATGGGTCTTTTTTTTAAAAATCCATTTTGATACCCTGTGTCTTTTGAATGGGGCATTTAGCCCATTTACATTCAGGGTAACTATTGAAAGATATTAATTTGGTGCTATTATATTGCCCGAAAGGTGATTGTTACTATTTATTGTCTCTGTTCCTTTCTAGTCTGTTCCATTTAGGCTCTCTCTTTGCTTAGAGGACCCCTTTCAATATTTCCTGTAGGACTGGTTTGGTGTTTGCAAATTTTTTTAGTTTTTGTTTGTTCTGGAAGCTTTTCATCTCTCCTTCTATTTTCAGTGGCAGCCTAGCTGGATGTCTAGCCTAGCTGGATTCTTGGCTGCATATTTTTCACATTTAGTGCTCTGAATATTTCATGCCAGTCCTTTCTGGCCTGCCAGGTCTCTGTGGATAGGTCTGCCGCCAATCTAATATTTCTTCCATTGTATGTTACAGACCTCTTTGAGATGCTTTCAGGATTTTCTCTTTGTCAGTGAGACTTGTAAGGTTTACTAGTAGGTGATGGGGTATGGACCTATTTTTATTGATTTTGAGGGGGGTTCTCTCTGCCTCCTAGATTTTGATGCTTGTTCCCTCTGCCAAATTAGGAAAATTTTCTGCTATAATTTGTTCCAATATACCTTCTGCCCGTCTCTCTTTCTTCTTTTTCTGGGATCCCAATTATTCTAATATTGTTTATTCTTATAGTATCACTTATCTCTCAAATTCTGCCCTTGTGGTTCAGTTGTTGTTTGTCACTCTTTTCTCAGCTTCTATATTTTCTATCACTTGGTCTTCTATATCACTAATTCTCTCTTCTGCCTCATTTATCCTAGCAGTAAGAGCCTCCATTTTTTATTGTACCTTATTAATAGCTTTTTAAATTTCCACTTGTTTAGATTTTAGTTCTTTTATTTCTCCAGAAAGGGATTATTTAATATCTTCCATGCTTTTTTATAGCCCAGGTAGCACCTTGATAATCATCATTGTGAACTCTAGTTCTGACATATTACTAATGTCCCTATTGATTAGGTCCCTAGCCATCGGTAGTGGCTCTTCTTCTTTTTTTTCTTTTCTTTTTTTTTTTTTTTTGAGGTGGGTTTTTCTGCTTTCTCATTTTATTGAGTAATAATAGATGAATGCGAGAAAAAATACTATAAGGGTATAAATGACCTCAGAAAAATATACACTAACCAAATCAGAAGAGACCAGAAACCACGGGGAGAAGAAAGGAAAAAAATCTGTATCTGTATATCTATCTACCTATATCTATTTGTGTCTCTCTCTATATATAATTAGACTGGTGAATAGAACAAAGCCACACACCTGATTTGGGGTATATTTTGGTCTGTTAGAAGAAACTGCCTCCAAAATTTTAAAGAAAGAAAACTTATATATATACAAAAATAAGGGTACACACAATGAAGGGATGGAATATGACTATAAAGATGAAAATTAAAAAAATATTCTAAAAAAGGAATTGATAAGATAAGAGGTTTGTTGAAAAATGAAAAAAAAGGAAAGAATGTGATGAGGTTGGATACTAGAACAAAGCCATGCGCTAGATTTAGGGTATATTTTTATCTATTAGAATGAACTGTATCCCAAAGTTTTAAGGAAAGAAAAAACTTTATGTATACAAAAATAAACTTAAATACAATGAAGGGATAGAATATGACTAAAACAATGAAAAGTTTTTTTAAAAAAGTTATTGATACGATAAAATAGTTTTTAAAAAGTTAAAATAGGAAGGAGACAAATAAAATTAAAGAAATTTAACTTTGAAAGACTAAAGAATCGTTGGAAAAAAGCCATGAATTCTACGTGGTACATTGCCCTAGCTCTGAAGCTCCGCAGTTCTCATTGATGGGCGAACTTGGTCTTGGCTGGATGCTCTCGCTGATCTTCTCAGGGAGGAACCTGTTGCACTGATTGTCACATGTCTTTGCCGGAGGCGGAAGTGCCCCGCCCTTGCCCCGGGCCAGGCTAAGCAATCTGCGCAGGTTCGCTCTTGGGAGCTTTTGTTCCCTGAACGCTTTCCGTACAGCTTTGGAGGATGAGAATGAAGATGGCGGCCTCCTGTCTCTGGCTGGAGGAGCTGAGAACTGGGGGCCTGGCTCCTCAGTGTGACCCCTGGAGAAAGGCAGTCAGTCACACCTGTCTCCCCCATATCCGGCCGCACTCCCTGCTCACCCGGCCTGTGACCGAGCATTTCTATCTCTGGCATGCAGGCCCCTTTGACGTCTCCAAACCCAGCAGATTCCTGCAGCGCGCTCTCATGCCACCCCTCCTGGTGGAGGAAGGAAGGGGTCTCCCCAGATCTGCCACCTGTGGGGTCCCTGCTTGAAGAACAGTGGCCCAACTGCACCTTGGATCATGGTTTAAGGTAAGCCTGAGCTGAGAGCCCCCTCCTTGGCCGCGTCTCTGCTTCTGGCTTCCCTGCTGTGATCCCTGGGAGCTCTGCCACGCTCCTTCTGTGACCCTGCTGGTACTGAGACCACACTGTCCCCACGAGAGTTGCACCTCTTGCTTAGCCTCTGGGGTGACGTCCCTCAGTGGAGCAGACTCCTAAAGGTTCCACTTTTGTGCTCCGCTGCTCTACCGCTGGCCAGGAGCCGGCCCCTCCCCTCACAGTCTGTCCTCCCAAATGCCGCCTCTGATTCACTTCTCTGCACATCCTACCTTCTAGAAAGTGGTCACTTTTCTGTTCCTGGAATTGCTGTTCTTCTCTTTGATCTCCTGTCAGGTGTTCTGACTGGTTTGATAACCATCCCGCTGAACTCCTGGGACCTGATAATATCTTGGTCTCCTACTCCTCCGCCTTCTTGCTCCTCCTAGAGAGTTTGTTTCTGAAGGTGGTAGGCATCCAATGAAGGTCAGCATATGGCAGTGACCCACTTAGATCGGTGTGTGAAGGTCACTAAGAGGCTGTCTGGAGGAGGGCTCAGAGGGGGCAAGTCTAGAGGCAAGGAGGGCCATAGGAGACTGGCACAGTGTCAGCACCTAAAGAAGAAACTCCTCACTCTTCCTTTGGGCTCATGAGAGGCTCTGGGGGTTGTATGGGTGGCGCCTCTTCCTCAGAGCCCCTGGCAGTTGCTCACAGAGGGTGTTGTGCTTCTGTAGGGGGTCTCATGGGGACTGGTAGTCAGTCAATCTGCTGACCTGAGAACAGCAACCATGTGAGAGCCCACATCCCCCTTCTTGGGCCCCAGAGGACTCTGGGAAGGCCAGCTGGACCAGTTCATAGAGGAGCAGGGTGTTTCTTGCTTCCTGGTTTCTGTTGGCAAGAAAAAAAAATCAAAACTCTTATATATATGGACACATAATTAGAAGAGGCTGAAGCTCATTCCAGGAAAGCCTTTAGGGCAATGGATCTAGTCTTTACACTGTCTTTACCTTCGTGGGCCCATGAAGGCCCAGGCCTATCCCACCAGACTCTCTTTTTAAATTATACATATGAGATAAAATTGACCATCTTAACCATATATAAGTATACATTAGTGCTGGGGTACATTCACATTGTTGTACACCTAACCCCGAGACCTCTCTATCTGGCAGAAACTGTGCCCATGAGACCACTCCCCATTCCCCCTCTCCCAGCTCCTGGCAACCCCAGTCTACTTTCCGTCTCTGCCAATATGACTACTCTACTCCATGTGCCTTTGATAAGTAGACTCATACAGTATTTGTCTTTTCATAACTGGCTTATTTCACTTAGTATAATGTCCTCCGGGGTCAACCTCGTTGTAGCATGCATCAGGATCTCCCAACTTCTTAAGGACGAATAGTTTTGTATTTCAGTACGTGCCACATCTTAATTCATCTGTTGGTTCACGAGCACTTGAGTTATTTCCACACTTTGGCCACTGTGAATAATGCTGCTATAAACATGGGTGTACAAATGTCTCCTTGAGACTTGCTTCCAGTTCTTTTGGGTCTCTACCTCGAAGTGAAATTGGTAGATCACATGGTAATTCTACTTTTACATTTTTGAGGAACCACCATCTGGCTTTCCATAGCAGCTGTACCATTTTCCATTTCCACCCATAGCCACTAGAGACTTTCTATGACAGGCCTGTAAGCTGCAGGGCTACCATTGGGAGTGAAGGACACAGGCTGAGTTATAGACACACTGGGCATATCTTTCAACCCCTTAACCACATCACAACACACTTGTGAGCCCTGGAGGTGAGGGGTAGGGAGCAGTGGGATCTCTGAAGCAACTCAACTCAACATGAATCTTGTTCACTTTCAGAGCCTTGGGTTTGAATGTAAAGATTTTCTCTACAAGTCTACTTAAGAAACAATATAAGTTTTGAATAAGCTTTCTGAGTTATAAGCTATAGATTGTTTAGGGAGCTAATTGCCTCCCATCCCTTGTTTTTTTTTTTTCTGGTGGGGAATTTCAAAGTGTCTCATTCTAAATAAGACTTTGTTTCTGAGGATCTCAAGCACCTGCAAGAAGTTTCTTGCTGCACAGTTCCATGACATTATCTTTAAGTCAGAACATGCAGTAGCTAATACTCCCAATTTATGGTTGCTACAATGATATAGTTGACCCTTACTGGGGTGTCTCCTCAGACTCTCTTCTCTGATAACTATGTGCCTCTCCTCCAGGCTTTGGCTTCCAGTACTCATGCTTCTGGTGTGTTTTCCTGACTATCTGGTTCCTGAATAAGGGATTGAATACTAACCCATGCTGAATCATTCAGATTCTTCTGAAAAGATGGGGTTGTGCCTAAGGCAGGGTTCAGCAAACCGACCAAATCTTGCCTCCTGCCTGCCTGTTTTTGTAAATAAAGTTTTATTGAAACACAGTTACATGCCCATTTATTACACATTAGCTGGCCTGCTTTTGCATAACAATAGAGTTGGGTAGTGGTACAGAGACTATATGGCCCACAAAGCCAAAAATACTTTCTGTCTGGCCTTCACAGAAGTTTGTCGTCTGTCAGTCTAAGGGAAAGTCAGTCTCTCTGAATGGCTGGACCAGGGTCTGTGAACCCCCAGTCGGTGGATAGCCAAATTCTGCCACGTAGACTGAGGAGAAGACAAGGCCAGTCTGCAGAAAGGGAGAAACAGGAAACAGAACTGGAGATGGGAGATAAGAGAAGGAGAGCAAATCCTTTTCAAGATAGTCCCTGAGGCTTTTGTGCTATGCCTTTTTAAAGGCTACTGGGTTTCAGTAGTTACTCCCAGACCCTATGATGAAATCATCTTTTTTTTTTTTTTTTCTCTTAAGTTAGCTCAAATCTGTTTCTGGCTTTGGCAGCTAGATCCCCAGCAGACACTCTAGAGAAGCTCTGTGCCTCCTGCTACTCACAGATCAGTGGTGGACCAGCACATCAGAGCTAAGTCCAGGGATCTGGCCTTCTGTCTGTGTTATCTTCTGAGCCGGTGAGCTGCTCTCAGCCCTGCTGGGAAAGCAGGTGTGTGCAAACGTTGGCAGCTGAGCTGACACGGAGAAGAAGTTGCTGGTGAGGAGCCCAGGATCAGAGCCCCAGTGCGCGGCCTCTTGCTCTTGACTGACAGCCACTGTGTCCTGCTGGCAGGAGCTGGAGTGGCCTCCCAACCTTGTGCGCCCCTGCAGCTGCCATCAGCGGAAAGACCAGAAGCTTCCGACCCTGGCCTTTTGGTCCTTGAACCCTTTGAAACAGTTCTCTCAAGTTTGCCTTGAATTTCCTTTGTTACTTTTAAAAATGGGCTCAAATGTAATTTTTACTCAAACCCTTTTTTAGAAGTAGGCTCCACCTCCAAAGTGGGGCTTGAACTCATGACCCCGAGGTCAAGAGTTTCTTGCTCTACTGACTGAGCCAGCCAGGTGCCCCTTGAACACTTGTGATCCTGGTGGCCTGGTAAAGTCCAACACAGCGTTTGGCACATAGTGGAAAACATTCCTGGTTCAAGTTCACAGTCGAATTCCAGCAAATTTTTAATGAGAACTTCTAGATTAAGATGGTGGCTGGAGCTCATGCTTTCGTCTTTGTCACTTAGATTTCACTGGAATCAAGCTATAAATAATGTCTATTATGGCGAAAGAGTGGAGAGGAAGATTGCCACAGGGCAGTAAAGCTCAACACTTTTCTGAGATGGAATGAATGGGGTCTATGATGCATGCAACAGTCAAAAAAGGAACAACCTGCAGTAGAAGGAGGCTGCAGTAGGATAGGGGAGCCTAAAAAACTGTTGGAAACCAAGAAATGTTCTGGGTTCAGACTTAACAGGTTCAGTGAAAGCCAAGATTAAGAAATGGGGCTTATGGAGGAGGGATGGTTCAGTTGGTATACATTTGCACAGGTCACCTGATGTCTGCTCCAGGACCACATCCAAGAGGTATACCTGTAATTTTAAACCAGCCCTCTGGAAAAGGCTGAAGCATCTAGTACAGATTTTGGTGCATATTCTGCCCTTCAAGGAGTCCGTAGCTTGACTTTCAAGTATCCTCTCACCCTAACACTAAACCTGCCAGCCAGCATGCAACCAGGAAAAGTTTCACACCCTATGGAGAGCTAATCAGACTTTTAGGATAGAGACCTGGTGATAAAATAGATGTCTTGTATTCTAGCACAATGCAGAAGAAAACCACATTAGCTGACTCGGCCTTTTCAACTATGAAATGACAATGAGAGATCATGAGAAGTAGACAAGAACCAGAATCTAAAAGAGACCAAGCTAATAGACCCCAGTGGGAATCGAATTAATTCAGGAAAAAATTGTATTTATACATGTAGATTCAATGGTATATTATATCCATAAAGCAAGATAAGATGCAGTAAAAAAATAAAAGCAGAAAGGAAATAAGAGTTCTTAGAGATTATAAAATCTTGCTTATCAAAATAAATTCAAAAACAAGCTTGGGATATAAAGTCAAGGGGACCTCTCAGAATGTAGAACAGAAATATTAAGAGAAGAGAAATATTGGGAAAAAGCCAAGAAAAAGGAGAGCTCATCCTGAGGTCAAACATAAAGGAAAAAGAATCATAGAAAAAGAGAGTAGAGAAAATAGAAATTAACAAAGAAACAATAAAAGAAAATTTCTCAGGGCTGAAGAGGACCTTAATTTCAAAGGGCTCAGAGTATCCAGCAAAATAAATGAAAGCAGCATGAGCAAAACAACCCCAACACTCAGACACTTGTTTTCAAAATCTTAAATCACGATAATTGGTAGATCCTAAAACCTCCCAGAGAGATCAAATAAGTCACTTCCATGGAATGAAATTTGAACTGGCAAATGATGTTTTATCCCTAACTCTCAGTGCTAGAAGACAATAATGCCTCCAAAATTCTGAGAGAATAAGACCTGACTTAATTTATTTTAATCCAGCCCAAATTATCAAGTATCAGGGCAATAAGGACATTTAATTTTCATATACCCTTTCTAAGGAAATTATTTGAGCATGTATTCCAGCAGCATGGGGAGGTAGACAAAGGAAGAGAGAGACATGGGATCCAGGGGACAAGAGAGCAGTCGAATCAAGGAGAATAGTTAAGTGGTCCCCAGACTAACAACTAAGACAGTAAGCTTTCAGAACAACTGATCTCGAGGATCACCAATCTGGACTGGAGCAGAAGAACAGAGTGCTCTGTGAGGAAGAGTATCTGAGCAAAAAGGCAGTTGCTTCTGGTAGGTGGTATCCTTGGGAGGATGGAAAATGATGAGGAGCTGAAAAATCCCCATTGTTCACAGAAAAAAAAAAGAATGTATTTAGAAACTTCTAGAAAAACAAGAGTTATACCAGAAAGTCATTATCCAGATAGCAAGAAAAATGTATTATGATTCTAATCAATTGCTGGAATATCAGAAAAAAAAAATCCATTGAGTTTTATGCCGTGACCTTTCTTCCTTCAGCGGCCTGGGGATTGTAATCTCAGATTCGTAGAAGAGAAACTGACTCAGGAATCTTACTGAATCTTACTGAATGTGAGCAATATGTCTATAGTGATAGTAATGTAAACACTATTAAAAAAAACTTTTGGAGTCACTCTGTGGAAGCTTAGAAGATGGGCTTGTGGTGGCAGAATGTAAATGCTAACCTTTTCAATTCAATATAAAAATATATCTGAGAGTAGGTTGGAGATAGAAGGGAGATGGAAGTGTAGGGGCCTAAATATTACCATCTTTACACGAAAGAGAATCAAAATACTGACTCAAGTTGATGGAACAATAAAGAAAGGACTGTATATATGTTATTTAGTGTTCTGAGAGTCACCAAATGTATTCTTTTTTTTTTAAGATTTTATTTATTTGACAGAGAGAAACACAGCCAGAGAGGGCACACAAGCAGGGGGAGGGAGAGAGGGAGAAGCAGGCTTCCCGCCGAGCAGGGAGCCCGATGTGGGACTCGATCCTGGGTCTCCGGGATCATGACCTGAGCAGAAGGCAGTTGCTTAACCAACTGAGCCACCCAGGCGCCCCAACCAAATGTATTCTTAAAAAATAATATGAAACTGCAAGCACTAAGCTAGATCGTAAAGGCAGCCAGTTGAAACGGGTTTAAATTCTTCTATTTTACAGAGGAAAAGCAACGGATATTGTTTAAAATCGACAAACCGAGAAGTAGAATCATCTGTACGGTTTAGGATAAGACGGTGACCACCAGTAGGGCTCTGCTGTAGGGCGTGGGGCCTAGAGGGGCTGAGCTCTGGGTGCTCTGGGCTCTTTCTGCTTCCCCAGGGCACTGCGTGAGAAATATCACTTTCTGTTTGTGCACAGGAGGGCAAAGTCAGGGAGCCTTATTTTACAGAAGCTGGCAGCCTGCCTCTTTTCCATCTCCACCTGTGAGCTGTCCGGCTACCGGACACCTGTTTGCCTCTAAGATGGAGCACTCCACAGGGTTGTATGGGGTCGGTTGTCGCCTACAGGACACTGGCAAACCAAGGCTGAGCTGCTGTGCTCTTTGGAGCCGTGGAGGGCCCGCTAGGTGTCCCAGTAATGTCCTCCCATTCAGTCCTGGGGTTGCTGTGCGGTGTTCTGATGTCTGCGTGCTGGAGACAGGCCCAGGTCTCTGTGGGTTTCCCTATAAGATCCTAGTGTGTCCTACAATGGTGGTTTTTTATGGTAAGGAGGTGGCATACCTGAAGGAGGGAAGAAAAGCTAGCCCAAAGGCGTTCTTCCCCCTTGGGGGTGGATTGCAGAGCCCCCAGGGAGTAGACTGGGCTAATGACAAGCCTGCGAAGCCCCCTAGCCTCCTGCAGTGGGGTCAGGCCTCTGCAGCCACAGATGCTGTGCTTGGCATTGATAAAACTCAGAACTGGCCTGCACTTGAGGGTGTGGCCAACTTGTTTGGAAAAAGACAGAAAAGCGAGGCCTCCTGCCTATGTAGTGTGACTGGCCCGGGCTGGTGCCATCGCATTGAGTTCAGAGGGGCCAGTGTGCTGCCAGAAGAAAGGGTAGATACATAACAGACCCCGCTGCACAGGGTCACTTTCCTAAGAGCTAAACTCAAAACTGATGGCTTAAAGAGACCCAAGAAGTCAATGAACCTCCCAACCAATGCAAGATTCTCTTCCGTGCTCTCCCAGCTTCAGCCAGGAGTTCAAGCTGGGAAACGCTCCCCCTGCCCCCTCAACCCCCCTGTCAGCCCGTCAACCCGTCCCCTTTCTCCACAGTCCTAGTCATTTAAAAAGTAAATTTCACTTACTTGTGAAGCATAAGGTGTAACATAGAGGACCATAGGAGAAGGAAAGGAAATGTGAATTGGGGTAAATTGGGGAGGGAGACGAAACATGATAGACTTTGGACTCAGAAACAAACTGAACATCTTGGAAGGGAGGGCGTGGGGGGATGGGTAAGCCTGGTTGTGGGTTCTGAGGGCACGAATTGCATGGAGCACTGGGTGTGGGGCATAAACAGTGAATCTTGGAACATTGAAAATTAATTAATTTTAAAAAAGTGAATTTGTAGGTTTTCTGGGGGAGGGGCCTGTTGCACTTCTCAGCCATCAAAAAGAATGAAATCTTGCCATTTGCAAGGTCGTGGATGGAACTAGAAGGTACTATGCTGAGCAAAATAAGTCAGAGATGGGACACGTGGGTGGCTCAGTCGTTAAGCGTCTGCCTTCGGCTCAGGTCATGATCCCAGAGTCCTGGGATTGAGTCCCATATCGGGCTCCCTGCTCAGCAGGAAGCCTGCTTCTCCCTCTCCCACTCCCCTTCCTTGTGTTCCCTCTCTCGCTGTGTCTTTCTCTGTTAAATAAATAAATAAAACCTTTAAAAAAAAGGAAGAAACTTAAAAAAAAATGAAGTCAGAGAAAGACAAATACCATATGATATCACTCATGTGAAATTTTAGAAACAAAACAGATGAACATAAGGGCAGGGAAGGAAAAACAAAATAAGACAAAAACAGAGAGGGAGACAAACCCTAAGTGGCTCTTTAGGAAAGAAACGGAGGGAGGCTGGAGGGCAGGAGACAGGGGGGATGGGGTAACTGGGTGATGGGCAGTAAGGAGGGCACTTGTAATGAAATGAGCACTGGGTGTTATATGTAACTGATGAATCACTAAAATCTACCTCCGAAACTAATAAAACACCATATGTTAATTAAATTGAATTTAAATAAATATTTTTAAAAATTGCTTTCTTATCATCGAAAAGAAAAAAAAAATGAACCCTTTAAACTTGACTTCACGGGCCAAGTTCGCCTTCAAAGATGGATACAATCACTTGAAGGTACACCAAAGTCCCTCCAGTCCCAAGAGACAGAAGCAAAAACAAAAATGAAAACACACCTTAACAGCTTCTCACAACAGTGGAGAACAGCTTCAGAAGATGACAGATGACTTAAATGAAAACACTAATCTTCAGGGGAGTCTAGAACTCTGTGCCCAAGAAACTGAGGGGTGGAAACCAAGGACCCAGCACCGAAGGAGTGGAGAAAAGGCATGAAAACACAAACACACAATGAAACAAGTCATGGATGAGAAAGAGCCGGTTGCAATCTTGGGCTGAACCCATGCTGAACATCATGTTCATGTTCATCAAACATGAACGCAGGTTTGCCTGCGTTCTCTCGAGCAGATCTGTGCGTGGAGGGGGGCCGCTTGGAAAGAGGGGAAAGAGGGCAGCGGACAGTGGAGATCACTGGGCGGCTCAGTGCAGGTTGATTTGAAGAGACTCAGGGACTTTATAATTTAGACATGTCCTTCAAATGACATGGAGAAAAACAAAATATATCCAAAAAATTAGGTGAAGAAAATTGAATGAAGAGTTTCCAGGACAAATAAAAAGCCTCCGGATTGTACAAACGTCTCTACAGTCCAAGAACTTTAGCTTGAACGTGAGTTTGGAAGTGAGATTTGGAAGCTCCAGCTGAATCCTGGAGTATACCAAGAACACCAAGAACATATAATACCAACTCAGGGAAAACACATCGAAAAGGAACTGTCGTGCTTAGAAATAGAGAAGAATGGTCTCAGAGTGCATGGAAACATGAACCACACAAAGCAGAAGGGCCACCGCTCCGGGAAGATGTTTGAAGACTTGGACAGAGAATTAGAAAGAACCACTTCCTTTTATCAAAACCAGATTCTCTTCTATGAGAAAATGCTCGAGGAAGTTGGATGGTAGCTCTGTCAGCAGAGAGAAAGCTCAGGGAGCTGGGAGAAGAAAATGCTCACAGTCAATGTTGAGTTTCAGTTCTAGCCTGTCTCACGTGGCCCTTTGCTGCTGCTGCTTCTTGTGCAGCCCACAGGATGGAGAATCCCTGCTCCTGCCCGCCCCCCATCCCTTCCCACCCCCTGCCCCGGGTCATCAGGCCACCCAGGGGAGAGGAGACTTAAGTTGTGGGAGTTAGGGGATCTGGGGCCTGAGGCAGATTTAATTCCACTGACCAGACAATTGCCTGTGTTTCCTCTTTGTAGAAGTAATTTTGACTTATCTCTTTTTAGTTTAACTTCTATTATTTAACTGATACTACAGTTGCTCGTATTAAAGTTTGATAGCATTAAAAAAGAAAAAAAAAGGTTATGGTCACCAAAAGAGCTAGAAATGGATCAGTTTTAGAAATTGTCTCTGGGAGAGGAGATGTAGATGAGTGGAGGGGTCAGGTCATCTAAAGCTG
Source organism: Spilogale gracilis (assembly GCA_004023965.1). Lineage (NCBI taxonomy): Eukaryota > Metazoa > Chordata > Mammalia > Carnivora > Mephitidae > Spilogale > Spilogale gracilis. Next base: position 17,742 of record PITA01000727.1, read on the forward strand.
GGGGAACGACAAATGTGAATGGTCCTAGAGCTCATTCGTGCCCCTGGAGTGTCCAGTCTAGCCAGGCCTGGCTTTGGCCACCTCTTCGGTGATGATGGGAGCCCAGGGGACCGGGCCCCCTTCTATTGCTCAGACTTGTGAATGTTCCATCGATAACTCTGTGTTATATTTACACCACCTGGCATAAGCCATTGCACAAAAGGGCACTCTTGCAAGATTTGATTTGTTACTATATACATGTTATTTTGAGGAACGTGAGAACTATAAAAACCGTTGAGATTCTACTGGGTGACAGTTATGATACTGAGTCGTGAGAATAGGAGGGTAAACAAGTAATTGGAGCTAAAATTTGTTTTGAATGACTAAGGGGAGCCTTAACTAACATGTTTCACGGAGCCTTAACTAGCATGAAATCTGTGAATCCAACTCAGACAGCTACCTGTCCTCCCTACCTGGTACCCTTTGCCTTCCTGTGGAAAAAGTTCTTTGCTAAGGACCTAGAGTGAAGACTTCTAAAGTGACCAAACATTTCATTCGTACAAATCTTTGACCAGCCTTGAGGAGGTCCTGAAAATGTCCATAGCTTTGAGCTATTAATATGTGGAGATGCAAGTTGATACAAAGATAGGATTTGCATCTGTCTTTTTTTTTTTTTAATCTGAGTGACTTGTTGTCCTTCTAAGCTTGAATACCTTTTTTAAAATAAAGCCAAAACCAAAACAAGCAAACACAATCCCAACCCTTTTTTGGTTTTTGTTCTGAAATAGTTGAGTTGGCTGGGGTCCATGGGGCTGACATGATAAATTCGTCCCCTGTGTTCTGTGTCTAGGGGTTAGTCAGTTCCCTGGAGGTCAAGGACTTGATTTTACTTATTCTTGAACCCCTTGTACTGGGGATAGTGCCTAGCACCTAGTAAGTGCCCAAAACACTGTTAAACAAAAAGTAGTTCGCACTATACACTAAAATAAAAGGTGCCAACAAATAATTGATTAATAAATGTGTCATGCAGTTATAAGATTAGATCCTGAAAACCTGAAATTTTTGGTTCATCCCCTCCCCTCCCCCCAAAAGCTGAGTGAATGAATGGGTAGAAGAATGGATACCCTTGTTCCAAAGTGAAAGTTGCCGGGAGAGTACAGTTTGCTCTCACAGCCCCCTCCGCTGCGCCTTAGACAGAGGGGTAGACATGGCATATACATACGAGAAAGACAGCATTTATCTTAGTGTCAGTAATGTTTCAATATAATTTCTTTTGGGGTTTTTATCCTATATTTTCATGATCTGATGTAGTGCCTGGTATGCACTAAATAGTGGTTTTCTTCCTTCTCATTTTTTTCTGTTTTCTCAATAAGTCACTGATCCAATGTTCCACTGCATATTGTCCTTTATTTCTTCCCCATGCCTCCCCTCCCCCCATTTTGATTCTATTATTCAGGGAGCCGGCATGAACTAAAGTGAAGAACACATCCTCGCAGACTTGGGCATCGGGCAGGGGGGGTTGTTTAAGGGTCCCTCATGGCCAGTTCTAAGGTATCTGCCACTAATAGGACCTGGTCCAGAGCTGCCAGAGAGGAGAGGCAGGTAGCCCATGGGTCAGGACGAGACTGCAGGATCAGAAAGGGCTTTGAGAAGGCAGAAACCCCAGCCTTTATCCGCCTGCCTTGGACCGACGGTCACCATGAAGCAACACAGTTCCCTGCTCACCTTCTCCTGCTCTGATCCCACCCACCAAGCCATAGAGAGGCATGGGCAATTCTTTCTTAAAGTTGAGGATGAAGACATTTTTTTTGCCCCTGGGGACTGGAGGGAAAAAAAAAATTACCCTCCTGGTCCTCCCCTTTCCCATCTGTAAAATGGAGCTCCTAATACGTGCTTGCTGAGCAAGGCAAAGAGATGTCCTGGCAAATGCTAGCATAAATGAAGCTGACCTTACCATCCACTACACAGAGAAACTGAAAGCCATAGGCAAGGCTGGCTTCCCTTCTGACTAAGATCTGAGCCCCACCGGCAGGGAGCTGCTTCTTGCTCAAAGGAGAGCCCTTCAGAGGGATATTTTATGGGCATTGCTGAAAACATAGGGGATACAGTAAAACGCAAAGACACAAGAGCATTGAGTGGGAGATCTCATCCATTCTGCTTGACAGACATAAATTACTGAATAGACACAGACATTTCCCCTCTTGGTCATCACCCGATGAAGGGGAGAGCTTTTATTTTCTAAATGATATATTGATCCGATAAAATTATTATTACATCATCTCTATTGCCCATCACCACTCACAATGGGAGAGCATTATAGAGAAAATGAATGCTCCCACTGGAATGGGGTATAGAGATGTGTGTGTGTGTGTGTGTGTGTGTGTGTGTGTGTGTGTGTGTGTGTGTATGAAAGAGAGAAAGGAATGTGTGAGTGTGTGTGTGCATGTAAAGATTTCTGACAGAGGAAGATAGAGAGTTTCATTAATATTAGTTGATGGCATTCCAGCACTCACATGCCAGACCAAGCATCTTTTCTAGGGCCCTCCTCAGGGGGTTACAATGGAAATTAGATGCTGTGAGAGAGAGGTGTGGAAAGCATGTCCTAGACCAGGGCCTTCAGGGCTAAAGGAGTGGGATTATAGGGCTCTTGTCAGACTCAATGTGTCTTCCTTAAAGTAGGGAGGCAGGGAGGGAGAATCCACAAAGTAGAATTTCATACATCTGCATATGCCATGCAGGGGAGAGGGGTAGCTTAGTAAAGGTCCTCAGACTCTTAGAGCACACTTTGTGGCCATCTTGGAGGAGAGCCTCCTTCACTTAAAAACTAAGGTACTCTGTAGATCATGGGAAACTGTCTTGTCCTGAAACAAGTTATTGGTGGGTTAATGACCTTGAGTCAAGTTGGCCATGTGGAACTAGGCCTCTCTATGTTGATAGAAGGCTGAGAGGGCCAGAGTGGTGGAGTTGTGAGTGGGACCCCAAAGCAGGACTAGCTTTAACCACCTGACCCCTGAAGGAGGCTGCATCTGAGCCCTCAGTCACTTCTCTGGTCTTAGAAAACTGAGGATATCAAGAGAGGATTTCTCGAACTTCTGTGAGTCTGAGGGAATAGCTGGACCCAGGGAGTTTTTCTCTCTTGAGTAAATGGACTGGTTGCCAAAGCATCACAGTAGTCTGCGTGAAAGTTGGGCCTACCTGGGAGCTCCAGGATGGAGAACACAACCAGACAGCCCCGCCTTGGCTGCTGGGAGGACAGCTTTCAGTCCTGGGTTATCCATGAGGCAGACTGAGTATGTGTACAAATGTACACACAGAGAGAGACAGAGAGAAAGAGAGAGAGAGACTTCCAAAAGCTGGAGATATTTGGTTGTACAAAGTAGTTATCCTGGAAAAATATCTCAACCAGGTTAGGCTTTCTTTCCCTATGGTTTAGTGCTATTTTAATTTTGAATTATATACAAGGGGGTGTTTTTAGTGCTTGGGTTCCTGGCCAATTTGGATGCTTTGTACCTCAAGTTCCCTGAGCGGGAGGAGTTGTGAGAACTGGGGTGTCCTCTTAGGACACCTTGGACCCAGTAGACTTGGGTGCATCTTGAGGAGTCTTAGACCTTATGGAGACTTTTGGGGTCCCTTGCCTCCTAAATTCTCATTAACCATATATTCAAGTTTATCCTTTTGGAATACAGCTTAGTGGGGAAAGACACAGCAACACAAGTTCAGAAGGTAAGCTCCCACTACTCCCCATCTGGGTCGGTTCAACTTTGTCATACACTGTCAGCAGGTCCACAGGACTCTGCCTGCCCCTCAGAGAGGAGCCTACAGGCTTCCAACAAGACAGGAACCACTGCCCTTCGAGGATATTGCTCAGGGTTTCTCTAGGAGGATTGGGGCCAACACGCCCTGCTAGGAGGACCCTCTATAAAGATGGGATAGTGGCGGGTTTGTCCCAGGGGGTATCCGCTTTCCAAACTGAAGAGGACGCCTCCAGACCTCCGTCCGTAGGTTCCCAAAAAACACATCCTCCTCGAGAACAGAGTTGTCCTTCACTTTTGTTTCAGAAAACCCATTTCTGAACACCCTATTTTGGGCCATGGACATGAGAACTCAGCTTTCAAGGTCTTCTACCTTGTCAGCACATCCTACAATAATGTTGGTTTCTCTACCCGTTCAAAGCCCAGCTCCATTCCTTTAGTCTCCTTAGGGTTTCTGCATATGTTGGACTTGGCTGCAGACTTAGAGCTGTGTCCTACAGCAGCTCCTCAGCTTATGGCCAGTCCTCTTTCAGTTCCAGCTTTCCTTCCTATGGAGTGGACATAATCATGAAACCCACCTCGTTAGCCTTCAGTTAAGTTCTTGGCCAGTGTCCGCTGCTCTAATACGCATATTATAACAAGTGTCCTTTGGTTGACAAGTCCCACGTTGCAGGATGAGTCTAATGAGTTTTGAGTGTGATTCTGGAAAAACGTGCAGGCTCTGGAGTCCACCACAAATGCCTAATGAAAGAAAACCTCTTGGAATAGACAGACAAAACCACCTGAAATTTGAGGGTGTGCAGCCTTAGCTGTTGTTCTATACCAACAGGCTCCATAACTTTGCTAACACTCTACACCTTGGCTGTCTATTTCACGTTGAACTTAATCCATCTTATTTCCACAAACCCAAGCATGTTTCAAAAATGTTCTTTGTAGCGATTTTGAAAAAGAGCGATGTGTTTATCTGTTAGCTGAACAGTGCAGTGGCCTTTACTGACATCGCTTTGTTTTTTTTGGAGTTATCTTAAAACCTTTCCAGAGAAGCTAGGGAAGGATGGGACTCTAAAAAAGAAGGGAAACCGAGAGGGAACTGAGGGGCATCAGAGCGAGAGCTCTAGAGACCCATTATCCACGAGCATGATCTTGGAAGTCAAGAATCAGAGATCTGATGATAAGTTGTTTCCCTCCACAATGGTTGATTACCTTATAGCTGATTTTTGTGGTTGCAAGAGTTTATTTGGAAGAAAGAAGTAAAAATGGAAAACAGAGTCACAGCCCTAAAGATTGGATGTCACTGGAGGAATTCCCTCTCTTGATGTTACCTGTAGCACATCAATTTCACAGAAAGGGGATTAGATACTTCTAGATCAGACAAGCTGGACCTTCGTCTGACTCTGTCCTCACATGTGAGGGTACCATCAGAGCTGATTTTGGCAAGTCTAGAAGACTCTAGCACCCACCTGCCGGGATGCCAGGGCCCATGGAGTTCTTCCCACTTCCCCCACTAACATCTGTGGTCAGCCTGCTTTTATTTTTATTTTTTTGTATTTTTTATTTTCCAAAGATTTTATTTATTTGACAGAGAGAAACACAGCCAGAGAGGGAACACAAGCAGGGGGAGTGAGAGAGGGAGAAGCAGACTTCCTGCCGCAGGAAGCCTGATGTGGGACTCGATCCCGGGTCTCCAGGATCATGACCTGAGCCGAAGGCAGTCGCTTAACCAACTGAGCCACCCAGGCTCCCCCAGCCTGCTTTTAAAGAGTTTGCTAAGCCCATTGACACTGCGGGGTGTGTGATTATCAGTAATTTAAGATTGTCCTTTTCCAACCATGGGTGCTTCTAAAAGTTGAGGCAATGTCTTCACTGGAAGGAATGAGTCCATAATTGCAGAATTTCAGACCTCAGGTGTGTGCTGTGGTAGGGAAGGGCACTGAGGAATGGGTGATTCAGTGCAAGACTCTTCTGAGAATCACTCTAAATCACACCACACGAGTGACCTTTATTCTACCAGTGGTTTAAGGAGATGGCAGCCATTTTGGTCTCTAGAAAGCCTGGTCCCTAAAGGAAGAATGAGGTTTGGAAAATACAGTGGAATCTTGTTGCTATATAGTGGATCCCTGACATTCTTCAAGGATATGGCCTCACACCTCAGTGAACTATTGAGTTTGAGAGTGATCCTAAGTCCTCTGACTGCTACCCCCACAAGGCAATAAAATATAATTGAAAAATCTCCTGCCTCTTTTAGATCCATGATGATTCTATAAAAATGGAACTCAGGTAATTTATAAAAGCCCCTTTATGGCCCAGACTGTCACGTGATTAGGCTTCTCCTCTTTCCTCCCCCATGCTAGCTGCCGCCTTCCTTCTCAGATACATTTTTCCCACAAAGAAGCACAGGCTTTGTCACCTCCCATGTGTTCCTGCCTACGGATGACAAATGGAGGAGAACAAAGCCACAGCCAAGTGCCCTGTCCGTGCAGGGCGCTCAGAGTGCATGATTCAAGTCCGTGCCTTGGCAAAGTGACTCATGACGGCAGGTCATCTGTCATAAATTACGGGGTTGTTTTTGAATAGTTAAAACCATGAATGCCCAGCTCTTGAATGCCAGGGGCCTCCTGGGTTGCTGTCTCAGAGATGACTTTGACAGTTGGGGCATGCCCTGAGAACCAGGATGTCCAGTCTCGGGCTGCCCAAGGGAAAGGCCTTGGACCTGCCGTACTGGCCACACTCACTGTTGTCCTCTGACCCTCGTGATGGTTTTCTGGGGCTGTCCCAACCAAATACCGCCTCCCAGGAAGCCTACAACCGCTGAAATACTCGTCTCATGGTTCTGGAGTCCCACGCGAGATTGAGCTGTCAGCAGGGACCAGCTCACAGTCAGGGTGCTAGGAAAGCCCCTCTGGTCCAGGCCTCTCCTAGTTTCCGGTACCTTCCGAGGCATCCTGGCACTTAGGTGATTGTGTTCTCCCTCTGTCTCTTCGCGTCTCTTCTCTCTGCGCGTCTCTGTCTCCTACATGGCATTCTTTTTTAAAAGGACACCGGTCATATCAGATGAGGCCGAGCACAGTCCAGTATGACGTCATCTTAACTCATGACATCTGCAATGACCCTACTTCTGAGTAAGGGCAGGTTTTGAGATGCTGGCGGTGAAGATGCGAACATGTGAATTTGCGGGGAGGGGGACATGGTTCAGTCCATAGCAACCGCATAATCTTCCCGGAGAGCCTTGCTGAGGCTTGGGAGCCTGCCACCTTCAGAAAGTGACCATGCCTCCTCGTCATTGCAACGCTCAAGAGAGTGATAAGCACCTAACTTCTCACCCATCTCATCTCTCTCTCTCTCTCTCTCTCTCTCTCTCTCTCTAACACACACACACACACACACACACACACACACACACACACACCCCTCGCTGTTTTTAAAGAAGCCTGAGCACCACAAGCTAAGCTGTGTTGGAAAGCATGTGGGAGCCCAAGCTGGGCCCTGAGGAGTTAAATGCAGAGGCTGGAACTCCCTTCAGAGACCAGTATTCAGAGCCTGAGGCCTTGGGAGAGAAGGTCGACCAGGACATTTGCCCTGTTTACCTCTGCGGGGGCATGTGGTAAGGCTGTGTCCTCTGAGAGAAGGAGGCTGATGACCCTAAAGAATGACCGAGGGCCACAAACCACAACCTCACCCGGCGAGGGAATGAGCTGTGGAACCAAAGCTGTCTAGGCTTCCAGATCAGTCTGTCCCTGAGGCCGAGAGGACGGAAATCCTTCTCAGGACATCACATCTCGAGCTGCACATCTCGAGCTGCGCTCCCGAGCCTCAGAGCCGGCCCCCCCTTCAAGGCACAGAAGCTTTAGTGATGGCTCTGGGTCCCGAGGAGGCAAGGGAGACATGGCTGGGCACCGTCAAAATCCAAATCTGCATTTACTAGTTCATGTTCTTCCTCAACGTCAAGACTCCATCTGCCCGGAGGAAGGGGTAGACTTCTTCGTCTGTCCCTCTGAGCTCTTTTGCTGCCATTCCCATTCTCTTCCTCCTCACGAATCTGCTACCAACGAGCTAGGAATCAAAACAGCTCCCAAGCCCAAGCCCAGCACCTTCTTCAAAGGGAGTCAGGGCCACTGAAGTCTGTCTCCTGGAGAGGAGCACTGTCCCCTCGGGGATGGTTGTGAGCCAAGCTGGAGCCTGTCTTGAGCTCAGGGCCAGTTACCCTGTGCGTCCCAAAGCCTTTGACTGAAGCTGCCATTCTTGAGATTGTCCAAGAGCCAGCGGTGCTCCCTGGGTATTTCCCTGGTAGAGAGGCTGGCCACATGGGGAGGTCTGCACACTTGCCCAAGACCTCCTGGCTGGAGGGCCGGGAGCCACGGACAGGAGCCAAACTAAAGCGCTCAAAGAATATCAGTCCTGCCTCAATGACATGTCGTCGTAGACTTCAGAGCATGGAGGAGGGACCCATGGATGGTGCGCCCCTTCTGCAATCTGGCGTCATGGATGCCGTCTCCCTTACTCCTCACAGAAATCCTGTGCAGCCGACCTGGGCACCATCATTTTGACAGAGGAGGGAAACAAGGCACTAGAATCACCCAGGGGAGCCCGAAAATGTTCACTGACCGTGCAAGAGTAGCATTAAATCAAAACGACAACAACAACACTATTCTGGGAACCATCCGGAGAAAGACTTTCTCCTCAAACAAACTCTAATCAGGCTTCTCTAATTTTATTGTCCAATTTTAGAAAGAATCTGCCTAAATTGGTTTAGCCAGAACTATCCCACCCACCATATATGAACACCCTAAAATCTGATTCCTCATTCTCCACCCTCTCCACAGCCCCCCAGGAGATGTCCAGTGCTTTCAGCAAGAATCCTATTAGGTTGCTTTAGCCAGAATCCCCTCTTAGCCCTGATGTTTCCTCTCAGTCATTTCCATCTACTGACCCCACACTCTGCTCTTTGGCTGTAAATTCCCACTTTTCCTTATTTGGAGTTGAGCCCAGTCTCTCTCCTCACTGTGAAACTCCCTTGCACTTGTCCCTATGCATATTACATAGTGATAGTTGACCTTACCATTTTTTAAAAAAGATTTTATTTATTTGAGAGCGAGGGAGAGAGAGAGAGGGAGACAATGGGGGGCAGTTGGGGGTGCAGAGACAGAGGGAGAGCAGGTTCTCTGTTGAGCAGGAAGCCTGACTTGGGGCTCGATCCCAGAACCCTGAGATCATGACCTGAGCCAAAGGCAGATGCTTAACTGACTGAGCCACTCAGATGTCCCTGACCTTACCATTCTTTAACAAGTATCATAACTAATTCTTTCTTTAATAACCCCAACGGAATTAGACACCAGTGCCTTTAGGGGTAGGAGAGGAGGAGTCATCTATAGTCAGGGAAACCATTCCCAGCATTGGTGATCTTCTTGGCTGGTGGAACCTTCTGGAAATCTTCAGCAAGAGGCCCATCACTGCTACTGGGGCCGCAGAGAGAAGGGAAGCCTTTGCTGAGCAATTCAAAGTAGCAGTAGCTTTTGTGGACAATGCCCCTTCCATGGAAGGGTAATTATAAAGCCCCAAGGAAATTCCTGGGTGTTTTTTGTGAGGGCCATCGAGGGTCCCACAGAGAGGAAGGAGGAAACAGAGCTCTCCTCTCTCCTTTTATACATCCTTAAGTACCCAGTTTCTAAGAGACATCTAGTCTTATTTAGACAAGCAAAGAAAAGCAGTCTGGGCTTTCATTCCTATTTTTCTCCTTTCCCAAGAGCCTGTGGAGCGGCTACTATTAATGAACAAAAAAGATCACCCAAAGCTCTAGAACTAGACAAAGCCAACTGCCCTGTGATTGTGCCGGTACATGGCTCGAAGTCTGGCGGGCCAGGATCTCCTGTGATCAGCCACCTCTGTGGCAACACCGGTGGCCAAGGGTGTGAACTGAGGCTCTGGTGAAATGTGGCAGTGGTGACCCCTGTTTGGTGGTCCTCGTGGACCTGCGCACACGGGTACTGGAGCCAAAGCACAGGAAGGTCCTAAACCAAAGCAGAGTGGCAAGCAGGGGCAGGGTGAGAACATACCTTAAATAGCCAGACACTTAGCATTGGAAATGTTTGTAACCCTGGTGAACAGCAGGGATCAGCAGATTATGGCCCTGTGGCCTAAGCATGGGTTTTTACGTTTCTAAATAGTTGGCCGGGGGGGTGGGGGGAGAAGCAAAGAAAAATAGTATCTTGTGACAGGTGAAAATGATACGAAGCACTAATTTTAGTGTCAGTACATGAAGTTTCCTGGGAATACAGCTGGTTTGTCTACATACTGGCTATGGCACCTTTTGCACTGTGGGAGAAAAGTTGAGTAGTGGCGATAGACTCTGTGACCCGCAGACCCTAAGTATCGATTATCTGGCCCTTCGTGGAAAGATTTTGTTGGCTCCTGGCTAAACAGGGTTTAAAACCCAGCTACAACACTTACAGATTGTGTGACCTCGGGCTGGTCCTCTACCCTTTGTAAGTTTCTCATCTATAAAATGGAGATACTAGTGACACCGGCATTTTGGGATTGTTAGGAGGATTTCCCAAGACAGCAGATGTAGAGAAAGTACATAATGAAAGCTTGGTGCAGAATGAAGGCTTAGTAAACATTTGCTGTTGTTACTCTGTTACCTTCTCAAGGAAGAGGGTTTGGCCCCCCGGGTTAGCAATTGGTAGTTTGCCAACCCTGTGGATCCTCGAAGTCGGCTACTTTCAGGGCTAGAGAAACTAAATATTTGCTTTCTCACTCTTCTTCCCGTCCAGGAATGCCTTATGATACAGTCTGACCAAAAAGGCATAAATGGAGTTTGTTCTGAGTGTTCTGGGAAAGCTTTTGCTTTCCTAATAAAAGGGATGGTGTGGTTGAACAGTGCCATGTCTCCATCTTCCTTTCTTGACTGTAGATGTGATGTCTGGAGCTGGGACAGCCACTTTGGACCTATGAAAGTGATGGTCAGTAGAATTACAGAACCCGCTTGCCCTGGTATCATTAAGTTACTGAGTCAATATCATCAGCTACCTACCTTCAGCTTTTTTTATTTGAGAAACATAAAACCCTATTTGTTTAAACCATTGTAAGTCAGGTTTTTTTTTGTTATTTGTAATGGAAGACAGTTCTAATTGTTACATCCTTTTGGAAGTTGAGTGGAATGTGGAGGAACCATGGGTCAGAAGGGAGGGCTTTTGAGAAAGGTAGATATAGGGATATTAGTATGGACATTTTGGGAAGTCTGGTTCAGAGACAAAAGAACCACAGAAGAGAGAGAGGAGCTCAGAGCTCTGGTCGAGCTCAGCTTTGGTGAAGAGAAATGTCATTGTCTAGGGACAGGCTGAGAAGATTGTTGTTTTTCGTCAGTAGAGCTGATAGGGAAGAGCAGAGTCTGTGATCACTCTTGAAACTGCCAAGAGGACAAGGAAACTAATTAAATATATACTGTTCACTTAATTAAAATTATAAAGTTCTAGAAAACACACATATGTTACATTCCTCCTTAGAGTACGTTAGCAGTCTGAGGAAAGTCTATGTTTTGGATCTGAACAACTCAAGATGAGGACAGCGCCCAGAGGCACCTAGAAAGGAAGTATGGGCTGGTGCAGGGAGGGGCAATTCCTCTCTGAGCTGGTCTTGAGCCCCTTAGATTTCTAAGAGTGTAAGTGGTTTGTGGGAGGGGAATGAAAAAGAAAGGGCCTTGATGGAACGGGAAATAACCATTTCCTGGCAATTTTGCAAATTGTTGGTTCTCCCTGGTCCAATCAGGGAAGGCTTTGCCAAGGAGGGGAGGTTTTAGTTTAAATTTATGGTTTCTTATCTATTTTCTCTTTGCAGAGGTAATGCAAGTTCATTATAGAACATCCAAATGATACAGAGAAGTATAAAAAGAAGGGAAAATCACTCTGGAATCCCCTAGTCCATCCCAGGCAACTGCAGCTTCCATCCCTCCCTCTGGGCATATATACTTGTGTAATTAGAAGTGTTACGCAAATGAAGTCCCATTATGCTGAACATGCTTTCTTTGTTTTCTCCTCTTCCCCCTCTCCCTGCCCTCTCTCTCTTTTGCATTCTATTTTTTATTTGTTGAATTTTTCTTGGTGGTAGACAAGTATCCTCCTTTGTATTGTCCACATTGTATTTCTTTGCATGGCTCCCCTGGGGATGGAGTTGGGGGAACTCTTTGCATGGTGGAACGGAGTGATCTGGAAGATCTATGGCTGTAACTGAAGCATCAGGATGATGTAGAATGAGTTCTCAGTGGGGCTTCAAGTGAAGATGGAGGTTAAGTTGGAGACAAAGAGGCAGGAAAGAAAAAAGGCAGGAGTAGGTGGTCTGGGAAGAACTGAATAATGCCCCGCCCCCCTCACCCTCCTTCCTAAGCACAGAGGGAGCCCTTGTCCTCTCTTTCCTCCATGAGCCATTTAAGGGACTCACTGCCTAGCTGTTTGCCCACTTGCACCTTAGGACAGACTCTGGTCCCTGTTCTGTGGGCGGGTTACCTGATGGTTATTTCCCTGATTCTACCTGGGGTGGTCAGAAGTGGGGCACATGCGTCACTCCCCTGAGAGCCCCAGGAGGCTGCCAACCAGGAAACAGAGTGGAGGGATGATTCTGGCTGGAAAACCTGCCAAGTGATTTGCTTCACCATACCTCCTCAGGTAAATAGGTCCTTTCAGAAAACCAAATGGTAGCTCAGATGCAGTCTGATGGACACCAAACCAGAGCAAAAGGTATTACAAAATGTTTCTCGATTCTGTGCTGATTTGACACTTCCGTGTTCCACCTGTCTGGTCTTTGGCTTTGTTTTAATTGTTCTTTCTCACTTGTCCTTCTTTCACCCTTTACTCTTCCCTGTAATGGTCATCGAAATGGCAGAATACACTCTGCAAGGGCATGGGGTCTGCCTGGCTTCACATCCTGGCTTCATTCCCTACCAGCAGTGTGACCTTGGAAAAGTTTTCTGACTTCTCTGAGCATCCACTCCTTTATCTGTAAAATTAGGGTTCCTGTGTTACTATATCACACAGGTGCTGGCTCCCATTCATATACAGGGAGTGTATATCTACTTGGTTTCCCACCATCCTCTCCATGGGCATTGCTTTCCAGATGCAGCAATCATGCAGATCATGACTGAGCTCTCCTCCTTTTAACTGTGTTTCTGGTACTTCTGAATGAGAGTTTTAAAGGACAGATTTAGCTCCTGTAAACTTTGAGAAGGAAGGACTCCACCAAACTCAGAGGCTGAGAAAAGCTCCCGGCCCACCCCACTTTCCAGTCAAGCCTTCAGCTCATGTTTCACTGTGTGCTTTGGGGGAGGGGGAGCATCATTTCCCCCCTTGCTTCCCACCTCTCTGTGTCACCCACAGCGAGATTTCAGGCCAAGGCCGGTGCTGGGCTTGAGAGCTGGGCAGTCTGAGTGGCAGCCGAGCTCATGGAAGGGTCTGGCCAAAGAGGACATGAGAGACGCTACTGCCAGAAGTCAGACTCCTCTCCTGTGATTTCATGAGCCAGGAGGCATGAGAAACACATTCAGCTAGCTTCTATCCCGAGAGTGCCATTCGGACATCACGAATGCTGCCAAGAGCTAGCACACTTCCGAGAGAGGGAGCTGAGTCGGGCGAGCGGGGCCGAGCCGCTTTTGTCCCAGGTGCCAGGAACCTCAGCACTCCTGGCTGGAGCTGGAGCGATTGGCCAGTCACCGCCACCCCCGACAGCGCCTTGTTTTAAACAACAAACTCAATCCACTTCAGAATAGAAAACAAGCATTAAACACGACACTTTACATCCCTCTAAATTCTTGTCCACGACTGGCCAATTGTATACCTTTTTATATATACTGCATACACAGTGTTTTTTTTTTTTTAATTTTTTTAAAAGATTTTATTTATTTTGATAGAGAGAAACACAGCCAGAGAGGGAACACAAGCAGGGGGAGTGAGAGAGGGAGAAGCAGGCCTCCTGCCGAGCAGGAAGCCTGATGTGGGACTCGATCCCGGGTCTCCGGGATCATGACCTGAGCCGAAGGTAGTTGCTCAGCCAACTGAGCCACCCAGGCGCCCCTACACAGTGTTTTATGATGCTTTCCTGCTTAACATGATTTAGAATGCATGTTTTCCATGTATCGATCTAATTTCAGTACTGCTGTTTACTGTTCCTGCATGACATCCCATTCGACCGATACCCCTTTATTTGTTTGGCCAAGCGATTCCCCTGTTGCTGGACATTTGGGTTGTTTCCAGCTTTCCACCATTGTAAGCAGCCAGGCAGCAACATCTTAAGTTGGAACAATGATGATGAAGAGCTGAAATGCTGCTGACTTTATTTTCACCGGCAACCAAATTTAGAGAGAGCCTCAATATTGCTCCTCTCAAATGTGGGAGTAATTAAACAGCTGCCTTGAAGGATGGCTGGATGATTTATAGATGGCAAAATGTGTTCAGTGGGCTTGTCAGTATCCTGTGGCATTAAGGATACGCTTGTTAATTATCTGTGGTTAATATGATAATTTAGGAAAGACAACACCTATTAAGAGTTCTTCATTAGGCAAAAAGCTTCTCAGTTTTGAATAAACAAAGCCTCCAAAGTTAATGATCTTCACCTCTGATCTGTCACTGGGCAGGGACAGCAAGGAGTCACGTTTCCTTTTAACATTCCCACCAGCACCCTCAGTAAAAAAGAGCCTTCCTCCTGGAAGATCCTTCTAGGCCTTGCCCTTTTTATGGTTGCCTCTTTTTAGAGCCACCAAATTAACCATCGTGGGACCAATTTGTCTTTTCCGTTGACTGGAGTCTCAGTCAACGTTTGCTCTATCAGCTCAGTTAAAGAAACTTTTGTCTGCTGATTCCATGGCACTTAAATGGAGCAAGACATCCTGTCTTGATTTGGTTGATGAGGCAACTGAGATCCAGGAGTGGTGGGGGCTTACCTGGGGTCCCAGAGCCAGAGAGGGGGACTCGGGGGCTCCCGCCTCCCCACTAAGCCCAACCCCAGCCTCTACCCTTTCCCTGCCATGCGCCCTCACTTGGACCCATCAGAGCAGGACCAAGAACTATAAGGAGCTTCTGATTTGAAGGGAAGCATCAAAATTGTTTCAGCCCCCGAGAAGGAGGGAGTGGGAAGAGCAAAAGGGCATCACATAATGTGATGCCGGAGACAATATCTGGAAGACCAGAGGAGAAATAACCCATCGGTGCATAACCTCATCTTTATACTTCAATAAGTACTGAATGTAACTTATGGGCTGTATTCAATCACCGCTCCCTGGTCTTACCCCGTCACCCTCTGCTGCCCCATCTTCATATTTCATTTTGGCCTGAACAGTGCAAACTCCATTGTAGCTATCAAGAATAATTTTTATATATGGGGTCTCCGCTGAGCCAGCATCTTGCTGCACTCATTCCCCATTATCCTGTTTGGTGGTGGGGGTCGCAGGGTCAGAAATCATGGGGTAAATGGGGAGAAAACTTTTCTGAGCAAGAGGCCCCTGTGCAAATCAGCTGGTCCAGTGTAGAGGCTCCCTGCCTCTTTCCTTTAAGGCAACACCAGCCCCTCTTTTAGGGAAACACCAAACCTCTCCCACTGTGCGCCTCTGGAAGAGTCAGGAGGGAAGGGGTGTGCTGCTTATGTCTGTTTGGGGTTTTCAATCATGATCACATTCTCTCTTCAGAATACAGCCAAGAGGTTTGTGTCCTAATACCCATCTAACCAAAGGAGAAGGTGATGCTGGAAGAAGTTCAGTCCTTGGTCAAGGTCACTCCAGAATTAGGCTGCAGTGGTGGACTTAAACTCAGATGCTGCATTCCTGGGGCTCTCTCCCTCACTCCGTACCCTTGCTGACTCTGACGCTGCTTGGGCTCTTTGGGGGGTGGGGGGGTGCAGGACAGCTCAGTGTCATAGCTGAAGCCACAGGGCAGAGGCAACTCAGGGTGCACCAGCGTGGGGGGCAGGAGCACCCCACCAGCACTCGGGGGCCCAGCCCACGGGGTGTCAGGGACAATGCTGGTTGTGGCCCCTGAGGACAGACAAGGTACCGTCTTTATGAAATCATCCCCTTCTGTTGTACAGTGCCCACTCTGCTGCCTGGGAAGGGCCTTGGGGAAGTCAGGAGAGAGATGGGCTGGTTCTGGTTCTTATGTCCCCATTGCTATTTTGCTAAATATGTGACCCCAGGCAAATACTTACCTTCTTTCAGGGCCCACTTCCTCTTGGAAGGCCTGAGATGAGATGATGAACATGTTTGGGCTCCCGTCCCTGGGTGGCTGGGAAGATCAAGTCAGATGAGCTGCAAAGTGACTTGGAAACAGAAGCATCATTATTATTACAATCAAATAAGGCAGGTGCTGGGACAAATGATTAAATGCTGTTTCATGCTTCCTTTTTCTTCCTGACAAGCTCACCTTCTGCGATTTCTGTAAATAATACTCTCGCTGGGTTTTCCAAAGTGCATCCCAGAGAGCAGCCCTGTCAGAGACCGTAGGGAGAGTTTGCCAGAAATGCAGATCACTGGACCCGTCCCCATACCTACTGAGCCAGAACCTGGGGAGCCCAGAGCCCAGGCATCTGTGTCTGCAGCTCGTCCCTGGGTGGGTGATTCTCATTCTCAGGCCTCTGCAGTCCTTTGGACTCCCTTGTAGAGCCTCGTTTCTCTTTACCGGACCTTGGGGAGGCCAAGTGGGAAGGAGCCTTTAGGTGTTTGGGTTGATCCGTCCTCCTGTTGTACTGATGGCCGGCCAGTGTGGAAGCCTTTGCTCAGGCCTGGCTCCCTCTTCTAGAGAGGTGACAGTCCCCTGACCTCTGGCTGGTCCCTCAGTCTGACAAGTCAAAAATAATAGTTCCAGATTGGCTCTCCCTTTTAAAAGTCTGCTAAGCCTCTTTTCAGGGAATGGATTGCTGATCGGGGTAACACTGATGGGGCCCAGAGTGGCCTCAGGCTGGCTGTGTGATGTCACCCAGTCCCTTGAGCTCTATGTGCCTTGTGGTTGCCGCCCCCCACCCCCATCAGGAGAGGGACATAATCTGTTGTTGAGCAGAGGAGGCCTGGCTGGTTTTGTCTATCATGCCTCCTGGGCGGGAACACCAGTTTCCATCACATTTGTACCTTTCTCCTAAAAGCTGTGGAGCTCGAGGTAGCCCTGTCTTAGGTCAGGGGCCCTCTCCCAGAATGCGGGGATGGAGGAGACTTGCCACATTCTGAATACTCTCTGGGCCCAAGTGGACACCTGCCCTCCCTCTTTGCAGCTCCTGCTTGCTTGAAGTAGGATCCCACCTAAAGGAGGGCTTCTCAGATCGGACAGTTGAGAGCTCAGGTGTGGGGAGGACGGGCAAGGGCGGAGGTTCACGTTGCTAAACAATCACCAGGACCTGATTCCCAGGCAGTTTGGACCCTCGGGCCACACAGCGTGTATATGTGTGTGTATACTTCTGCATGGCAATGGAACGCAGGGAAGCCCCACGTTTTGCACTCGGTTCCTATCTAGTGCTAGAACTCAAGGAGGCAAGAATGATGTCGCTGTGGCCGCAAGAGGCCCGGCAGAGGGTGAGGAAGGCAGACACTGCCCTAGCCTGGCTCCTGGACTAGCCAGGCTCCTCCACTAGCCAAGGTTAAGCCCTTAGTGTCCAGTCGCCCTAAGCCTTCTGGAAAGCCTTCCCCCCAGAAGAGTTCTGCTACATGCCGGCCACACGCGGGCTGCCATGCCCCCCGCCACCCAGCCCTCAGCCAAGCTCTCCTCCCCTCCACCTCATGCCACGGCCATGGTTCAAGGCTTCCCTGCAAAGTGTGGCCAGAGGAAGGTTGATTTCATACTTCACTCATTTGATCTTCCTCTGTGGTTCTGTGTCCCATATGTCACTCACAATTCTCTTTTCACCCCTGACTAATCAGACCCTCTCTCCTAAATCTAAAATCTGTTTTTTTCTCTTCCCACCCCCTAGTCTGCCGCCAAACTGGATCAGTGTTACTGTCTCTTTCTATATTGCTTCTGCAATTCAGCCTTTGCTTCCTGTCATAGCCTCTCAGGCTTGGGAATTGTGGGGATTGCCCGTGCTGTGCCCTCTCTTGTGTCGATATACCGAGATGGAGGTCTGCCTCCAAGGGGCTGTGTGGCCCGGCCCATACCCTTGGAGTCTTTAGTCTTGGGCTTATCCTTTGTAAAGCGAGATGACCTGATCATCTCTAAGCTCCCCTGTTGCTTTGATACTCGTCAATTCTGTGGTTCAGGGGGCCAGGCTAAAAGCAAATATTCACTCTGTTTTAACACCCAGGAATATAATCAACTCATAGCTACCTACACAGAGAGCCTCTGTGTCTAATTTTGTATGTCATGATGACTCCCCCAGGTGTCTAACTGCCACCGGGTTAATGTGAGCTTAGGAAATGTAAAATGTTGGTCTAAACCTAAGAGAAGGCCAAGATAGCAATGACCAAAGACCCCAGTGCTAAGTGTGCTAAATGATTCTTTGATTTATGATCTGAGTATGTGCTCCCCCTTCCCTTTAGGGCCCTCTTGAATCTCAGAAGTAGAACAACTTGCCCAAGCTGATGGAGCTTGTTCCTTATGGAGTGGGAACTAGAACTCGGGCCTCAGAGCTGAGAGAAGGAGGGCGAGGCGAAGCTTGGTCCCTGTGGGATCGGCAGCCTGGGACTCATTCTGGGGTTCTTGCTGGCCAGTTTGATGATCGTGAGCAAATTAGAAAAATGGTCCCCTTTGAGTGGTTGTTGCCCTAGCTATCGTTCATGGCTTGGCCAGTCTACGTGATGGCCTGTCCAGGATGTCTGCCCAGACCTGGGTCAGTCTGCCATCTTGTCACTGCCTGAGACAGTGGAGTCCCTTCATTCCCGGGGGCCCACTAGACCCAGGCTCGCTGTTACCCCGGCACAGATGGCTTTGTGTATCACGGAAAGTGTCCCCTCCATGAAGACTTTCAGTTGCCCGTTTCTGGATCTCAGCCTTTTAGATTCCTTTCTGGAAATTGGTGAGGTAAAACACATCCCTTTGTAAAAACACGGACTCTTCATTCTACCAGTGCTCTCATGCAGAACCCATACCAGTCCTTAGCTCGTTGCCACGGGACTTGGAGTTCTCAGCCTTGTTTCTTCCTTGAGTCTTGACTCGTCTATTATCCTCAAAGGACAGTATTTCCACTTAAAAAACCCAAATTCTCAAAACGGCCCAGAGCTCAATTTCTTACCATTATTTAACAAATTCTGTTGAATTTGGTTGAATTCAAGATGACTGTCCTCAGAGGAGAGGAGGAAGGAGGGCCTAGAACTTGGATGGGCCTAACTGAAACATCCATGACTCCACACAGCCAGGAGAAGCAGATGTCTTCCTTCTCTCTGTTGGCCCCTTTGTCTCCCCCTCCTCCTCCCACCCTGGCTCCAGCAAAGGTCCCGAATGTCTTCTGGGGAAAGTTCTGGGTCTTACTCTCAGGGAAGGTGGATAATGTACTAAAAATTGACTTCTTCAACATCTGGCTGACTGCTTTCAGTGTTGAATACATTTTCCTGACAGGAAAGAAGGGGAGTGAACGATGGGGCAGTTTCTTCCTGAAAGTGGCTCTGACAGAGCTTGGAAACCACTAGGACTTTCTTTCTCTCTTTGTCCCCCTTCTCTATAAACCACTGCAGAGTGTCTTTGGTGGAGAGAAGGGGATGAGCATATGACCTTCAGGGTTGATGGAGAAAGGTGGGGTGGGCAGGGGTCTCTCTGTGTGAGGTACAACCGGACCACACCTTCTCACCCCTGTTCTGGGGATGAGCGGGGGGGGGGCTCGCCGGTCCCAGGGGGCTCACGGGCCAGCTCAGGTGGTTCTCCGCCTTCGTGGCAGGCGTGAATCCCGGGGAGACTGTAGTATGTGGGAGCCCATTGCTACCCGATTGGTTGCTTGAAATAAGCCATAGTGAGGCTTTTTACACCGTGGACACTGGCAGATGCTACAAATGAGAACGTTTCTGTTTTGAGAGCTGGTTCATCAGCATGCCACTGCACAGAGAAAGGAAAAGAACTGTATGTCCAGACTGCACACCCAGACTGATTGAGCTATCGCCTTTGTGTATGGCACTGAGACATGGAACTTTCTAAGGCTTCCCAGTGACTCCAGGGTGCAGCCAAAGTTGGAACCACTATTTCAGTCTCAGTCACATTTTACACAGGCCTTGGGATCAAAAAGGCAGAAAATCCCGACTCAATCCCAACAGCTTCCAGGAGCCAGTAGCAATTCCTGGACTTTAGAAAAAAGTCCTACCTGTGGGTAGAGGAAGGACCTCCAGGTGGTAGAGACTCACCTCTGTGTCATCTGTCTTCTCTTTTACTGTCCTCCCTCCTTTCCCATTTCCCTGTTTCTGTCCCTTCCTTCCAGGGACTGAGGTGTGCCCCTTAGGAGCTGACACATAAGATGGTCCTCAGAGTCAGGTCTCTCTGAGGCCACGAGGCCCCTAGAACAAGTAGGAGATGGTAGAGGCAGTCTGTGATTATGTCCCCACGTGAGAGGAGCAGAGAGGCCCAGGGCGCAGCAGATGTCATTGGAGAAAAACTTCACTGCAGAGAATCTAAATGTCATTTCCATTCTGCAAAGTCAGAACAACCACTGGCCTGGGATTCCTCAAGGTTAGGCCTAGGGCCTCACTAGTCCCTCTGTCACTGGGCAGCCCCCTTACCTCTGAGACAGAGGATGGCTGGTGAAGGTATGGGGGGGGCCCACCCCAAGAGGGAATGAGTAATAAAAATAGTTTACAAAGTGCTTCTACATGCATGATCTCATTTGGGTTGATGACCCCTGGGCTCTTGAATGGAGAGGGAGTGGGAGACTTGGGAATTCAAATTGCAGCTCCATTGTCTTGGGAAACCCTTTCCGGCAAATAGGAGCCAGCAAATCCCCACCTTGCCATCCTTCCTTCTCAGGCCAGGAGCATTTAGAACTAATTGAATCACTAGATTAGCTAATGCAGCCTCCATTAGGGCAGCGAGATCCCAGAGGAGTGGCCACTGAAGAGAAGCAGATCCACACCCAGCGCGGCCATCCTCCCAGCGCCCCACACCACCGCCTTAGCCTCAGTAGTCTGAAGAGAGCCCCATGGACTTCATAGCTGACCCCCTCAGA
The DNA here is from genome assembly GCA_004023965.1 of Spilogale gracilis. Taxonomy (NCBI): domain Eukaryota; kingdom Metazoa; phylum Chordata; class Mammalia; order Carnivora; family Mephitidae; genus Spilogale; species Spilogale gracilis. The sequence goes on from PITA01000727.1 coordinate 38,567, forward strand.
CTTCCTGTGGCTCCAGGATTTGAGGACAAGACTGGTTTATGTCCTCCATTGTTGCCAGTTCTTTATCCTAAGGAGCAGAAAGTTTGTAATAGATGACGTGTTATTTCATTGCTAGGTTTTCATTCAGGGTAAGCTCTTCTGATTTGGGGCAAATTGAACCACAGGGTAACCAGCTGACCTTCTAAAGGTCATGAGATGGGTTTCTGGAAGGTCAGGGACAAAACTTCAGGTGTTCTGAGTTTCTTTCCATCCAGCCCAGCAACCTGCTCTAGTATGAGGTGGGATGGTGGTAGAATTTGCTCCTTCATTCCGTTTCCTGGGTGTCTACCAGTCCCTGTGGTGACAGCTTGTGGGGGGACAATAGTATGTAAGGTCATCCCGGTCCCTGAACTCAAGGGTTTACAGCCTGATGACTGGGACAAAAGGTGCTCAATTCAAATGTGTGCCATTAGAAAACAAAGGGCAATTAGCCAACCTGAACAAACAGTTCTCAACGCTCCCAGTGAGCGGAAACCCCCCAAATGGGATGACGATGAATGTTGTCTAACTGCTGTGCGTGAAGGCTAAGATCTTGCCCATTCCTTTCTGTCACCACAGTAAGTGAGTCCCCGGCTCTTCTTCCAGCCCCTCCTCCACCCCAACATACACCCTGCTATGTATCCAGGAGCTTGGTCTGCCTTTCCAAGCTTCCCTTTCTTGTGCTTACCTTTCCTGTCTCCTCTCCCTGGCTGCCTTGTGCTGCTGGGTTTCAGGAAGAGACAAGCTTGTGATTTTCCCCACCTTCTAGAGGTCCTGCTTCTCACTGTCTGGGTTCCAGTTAATGATGAATTCCTTCAAAGAGGTCTGATCAATTTGTTTGTTCGTTCGTTCGTTCGTTCGTTCCTTCCTTCCTTCTTTCCTTCCTCCCTTCCTTCCTCTTTCTCTCTTTCCTTCTTCCCTCCCTCCCTCTGTTCATCTTTCTTTCTTTCTCTCTCTATCACTTATTTTAGTCTTTCTTCCTTTTAAAAAGAATAATGTTTTGGCCTCTTTCCTCAAAAACATTTCATTACAGAAAAAATTAGAAAACACAGTAAAGCACACACTAAATAGAGGTATTATCTGCCACTGTCCAAGAATGCTGTTAACATCTGCTGAATTTCTCTCCCACTGTCTCAACACACACACACGTTTGTTAGTGTGTATTTACACATATACACCTGTGTTTGCATTTGTATATATGTTATGTGTATTAACGAAAGCAAAACAAAAATGAAGTCAAATGTTGAGGGGTTCTCCATTCACAGAGAGGGGTTCAAGGTTGAGCTGAGACAAGCAGTGTCTGCTGGGTGTTACTGGGGCCAAGGGGTCTCTTCCCGAGCCGGCTGGTATTCCAGCTCCCAGGCCTGAGCTCTGTCCCCACCAGCTCCGTGAAGGCAGGATGTGGTTGCATCCCCAAAGACCGCTGTCCTTATGGACAATCGGGATGGGTGACCTGTCTACCCGAGTCAGGAAGACATAGCCTCGGTCTCCTCATCTGTAAAGTGGGGGTATTAACTGTACCCACCTCAGAGGGCGTGTGTTTATATCTGAAACAGTACCTGAGACAAGGAGTGGGGCACCTGTAATTTCTTTGGGAGGTGATCCCACGAATCAGGAGGAGGCAGCAGAGAGAAGGAAGGCCACAGGGTTGGTTCTATGCAGCTGGGGTCTCCGGAGCAGCTTAGTAAATGGCCAGAATTGGGAGACTGGGGCCTTTCCCACCACCTCTGGTCCTGTTGTTTGAGAGTTGCCTGAGGGGGGCTACTGCTGGCTTGCAGATCAAGCCCCGGGAGATGCTGATGGGACACTGTCGGTTGGGAGTGGGTCTGAGCGCACTCTGAACGCTCCACTGCAGCTGTGGTTGAACTTGGAGGTGGGCCAGGGTGTGTGACCCAGGGCACTGGGCTCCCGTTCATCCCTCTCGGGCTGCTCTGGCCTCTGGTGAGAAGCCTAGTGCCGGGGGTGGGGGAGTGGGGGGGGTTGGGGGTGTGTGTGGGGGAAGCCAGCTAGGAGAGACGCACACAAAGCCTCAGGAGAAAGCTTTCAAGGCAGTGATTTTCTGAGGTCTCTGACTAGGACAGGAGAGAAAAGAGCCAGGTGGGGAGGAAAAAGAGAAAGTCTTCAGAGGCCATTCAGCCTCCTGAGCTAAAATCAGATTGCACTGGAGAGAAGAGCTCTCCTCTTTCCTCCCCTGCTGCCTCCGGAAGCAGCTGGCCTGCCCTCACCTGCCACTCCTCTCCTCAGCCTCTCGCAAGAAGGCTCACATAGAACGTGGGGTGTGGGCTGGAGGCAGAGAAGAGGCCCTGGCTCAGGCCTCTGGCCTGGGCTTGACTCCTTCAGATCTCAGGCAGCACGTCTTTCCACAGAAGGGAGGCGTGGCGTCCTGGGCATTCCATGGCTTATTGTTGGGGGCAAAGGCATTATCAGGCTCAGAACTACTCCGGACCTCAGTGTGTTCAGTTGTAAAATGGGCACAAATTCGGAACAGCATCACAGTCTGCTAGCGCTGCTGTGGTTGAGCCTGCTCGTGCCCTCGGAGCCCAGGGCGAACACCCCTTCGCACGTCTGCGTTGGATGACATCTTGAAATTGGCCTAGTGGGAGTATTCAAACCAGGGACATGGGCAAATGCTATGAACCAGGACCTTTTTAGTTGGAGAGCCAGAGGTTCAGGATTCACCAGCACATAGCTCACTGTGCTCTGGGAACTCTCTCCGTCCCTCAAGGAGCTGGCAGCCCTTGACCTTCCCATTCACTGTCCAGCAGCTCCCAAGGAAGGAGACAGGTGAAGGGTTGCCCTCTGTGTTAAGGACCCGAGGCGAGGCTCGGTGAGTCACTGGGGCATCAGGAAGTGGAATCGAGGAAGCAGATGCCCACTGTCTGTTTACAGTGATGATTGCTGCATGTCGAGCCCCGCGCCCTCGCAGCCACCAGTGCCTCTACGCCCACCCATCTCAGACGTCCCCCTGAGCCTTGGCATTGCATTTGCAGGATGGGACCATGACGTCCTCGGGTGCTAGCCCGACAGTTTGTTGGGGCTCACCATGAACCGCAAGTTGTGGGTGCTGAGGTGCATTCAGGGGCGTGGGGTGCTGAGTATTTTGGCTGAGGGCAGCGCTGTGTCCCTCAGAAGGAGGCACAGGGGTGACATCTCAGTGGGTGGGGCCCCTCCGACACTCTGGTGGTTCTGTCTGTTCTCTCAGCCCTTTAGATGGATGATTCCCAAACGCTTAGCTGCCTTTTACAGACACAGGCTGAAATGCCCCCTTGGTCCTTCCCCCATCCCCGCAGCCCCCCACCCCTGCCAGGAGCCTGCCTGCTACCGAACTGCCATGCCAGCAATTTTCTCAGCCGCTTAAAAGGCCATCAAGACAGCATCAAACTGCCTGTACATGCTAAACCCAAATGCTTATGGAGCAGAGCCCAGAGTGGGCTGCTAAATTGGATTCTATCAAATCAACATCAGCTGTGTGCAAGCCGCTGCTAATGAAAGGCTCCTAATGATGGCCTTCGTCGTCGCTGTAAGATGACTAAGCTGGGCAGGGATGGCTGCTGGCCCGGGCTGGGGTGGGAAGGAGGTGCAGGGGAGAGGTCGTGGTGTGGGACTGCCCCTTGGTCAGTGCTGGCTGGAGGGAGGGGGCCGAAAGCCAGGTTCTCCCTTCCTAGAATGGGGATGGATAGAGGAAAGGCATTTATAGACTCCTGTCTGTTGTACACACAAAAAACCCTGAAACACACTGAGATCGTGAAGGTAGGTCTAGCACAGAAATGGATGTCGATTCTGAATTCTGGTCTGGAAAGTACTTCCCTTTGGCTCCCTGCCCTTACACTTTCCCAAGCTCCTCAAGCCTGGTGCTGATTGCTTAAGGGAGAGAGGCGGGGAGGAGAGTGCGTCCAGGGAGTTGGGGCCTAGGGTTTTCTATTCACACCTCCACCTTCACCGCAGGTCACATGGGCCGCTGTTTCCATCTTCTTCTTGGCGTGAGCACTAGCTCCCTAGTGCCATTCTAACAAAGCACCGTACACTTAGCTGCTTACGATGACACTAATGTGTTGCCTTAGGTTTTTAAGTCACTAGCCCGACGTAGGACTTGCCAGGGCCAGGCTGAGAGCCTAGTGTAGGCAGGGCTGCGTCCCTAACCAGAGCCTCTAGGGGAAGATGTGCTTCCTTGCCTTCTCCTGCTTCTAGACGCCGCCTTCCTGTGTCGCTTGCTCTTGGCTCTTTCTCCGTCCCCAAAGCCGATGTTGTTGCATCTCTTGGACCACAGCCTGGAAAGCTTCTCTACCTTTAAGGACTAGATGGTTAGATTAGATCTAACTGGCTGACCTAGGTACTGTCCCCATCTCAAGGGCCCTAACCTGAATCTCATGTGCAAAGTCCCTTTTGCCACGTAAGTTGGCATATTCATAGGTCTGGTGGCTAGCACGTGGGCACCCCTCGGAGAAGGGCATTATTTTGCCTACCCCAGCATGCATAGATTGGAGCCTTTTTCCTCAATTACCTTTCAGGTAACTGAACTGTCTGGTGACCAGGATGCATCCAGGTGCACTGTGCATTGACCGCCTTGGGCGCCATGACCGTGAGCAGACAATACTGTAGGACCCCCACCCGCAAGCATCACTGCCAAGGTCAGTCCCAGGTGGGGTGGGGGAGGGAGGCCTGTTCCATGGGGACTGCCTTGAGTCTCCGTCCTCCTCATAGTAAGCCAGTAATAACGCCGCGCATTCGTGTAGTACTCAGTGCTTGTCAGAATGCTTTCAAAGACACATTGAAACTGTTTTCGTGTACAGCTGGTTGGACTTGTGGAAATTAGACCCATGTTACAGAGGGAAAAACTGGGACTCAAGATGAGTCAGTGCTTTACTTCCCCAGCACTATTCAGGAGTTGATAACCAGCATCCAGGACTTCCTCCTTTGTAGTCCAGGGCTCTGCTTGGCTGGAGGGAGCACCAAGAGATGATCTGATGACTCAGCTTGGACACAAGCTCAACAGGGCAACCAAGGACTGCGTGGAAGAGCAGGCAGCAGGGAACAGCGTCAGCCTCAAACTCCCTTTATACTTCTCTGCTTTCTGTGCTCCTGACCTGCTACCCCAAGATGAGTTTCAGTTGCTCCCTACTAGAGAAGATTCATGTATCCCAGTTACACTCTCTTGCTGGGTCCTGCAGACAGAAATTACCCACGTGTACTTATGGGCCACTGGGTTTCTGAGGGCTTCTGTTGTGACTGGCCTGGGAGCTGAATCTGGGGTCTTAGGCTCAGCTTCGTCATCCCCCGACCAGATGACTCTTGACCAATGCCCAAAGGATAGCCTTCTGTACACGGAAGAGTGTGAGCAGGCCTAGCCTTGCCACTGAGGACATTCGTGCTCAGGTCACACTGACCTGGACTGAGGCTGGTAATCACGGAGGTGTCCATGATCACAGGCAAGAAGAGCATCAATCTGGGCATCCCCAACCAGGAACCAGCTCCACCTCTGCTCTCACACCTGCATGGTCTATTCACAGGTACACTTGTATTTTAGTTTGCAAGTATTGGAGTACAGCTGACTTGGTCACATGTTGGGCACTCTGCCCACCTCTATCTTGCCCTCTAGCCATCTTGTGCCCCACTTACCATCTGTCCTCACTCTGCTCAGCTTCTCATTAAGTGGCCCCAAGGAGCTGTGGGGAGGAGTGGAGAGGAAATTGGCTCCAGAGTCTGGCTACAGTGGCCTTGGACAAGTTACTTTACATATGTAAGTCTTTGCTTTTTCATTTGTAAAATGGGGCAATAATAATTGTAACTCTTTACTGAGTGCCTATTATATATCATGAACTGGTTTAATTGAAGTTGTATGTAGTTTTCAGGTGTGGCTCTTTTCATTCTCACAGTGTCATTGTGACTACCAGTTGTGGTTGCCACCAATTTTACATGTCAACTTAGCTAGGCTATGGTGCCTTGTTTGGTCAATCACCTATCTAGTTGTTGCTGTGAAGATATTTTTAGATGAGATTGACATTTCAGTCAGTAGGCTTTAAGAAAAGCAGATTACCCTCCCTAATGTAGGTGGGCCCCCTCCAATCAGTTGAAGGCTTAACCATAGAGGAAAGACTGAGGTTCCCGAAGAGGAAGGAATTCTGCCTCTATTCTGCCCTTGGGCTCAAGTCTGTGACATCAGCTCCTGCCAGAATTTCTAGTCTGTCAATATGCACAGCAGATTTCAGATCTACCAATCCCCAACTCACACAAGCAATTCCTTAAAGTATCTCTGTCTACGCATTTATGCATCTATCTCTGTCTCTCTATCTGAGAATCTTGACTAATAGAGACATAACGAAGCAGGAAACATTGTCAGGTCTGTGACGTGGATGAGGAAGTAGGTCAGACTGCCACTTGAAATGTGCGTCTGTGATTTTCCCAGCCTCTTGTACATTGCGAATGGTCATGTGACACGTTCTGGCCAATAGAATGTGGGCAGAGGATTGTACAGGAGAACTGTGACTGCCTCGGAATTCCCCACCCAGTCTTTGCCCTTTGGCCAAATGGGAAGACCCTGGGGAGGCGTCTGAAGAGAAACCACTAGATGTCAGCAGCCTGGGTTCCCGCACCATCCTGTGGAAAACCAGTCATGGGACTGGCTTTGACAGGAGCAAGAAGTGAAACTTCCTGGTGTTAAACCCTGAGATTTTGGAGACAGTCATTGTAGCAGATGGTCAATTTTGACAAATCCACTCTTCGGTATCATCTGGCCAGCAGCAGCCAACTCTGGACTCACGCCCGGGCAGCCTGGCTTGCTTTGCCACTGCCCTACCCTTCACAGAAGGTGCCTGTGGCCTTGCTCTGAGGGCAAACAAGATGGCGCCCAGCGAGCAACTAGCATACGATAGTTGTCTAGAGAACATGGAGTTTTATTTGAGCCGAGGATTTGACGGTGCCTCTTGTAGTGTTGTTGTGAACAAAATAGAGTAACATGGTAAATGGTGGCTTCCTTACCGGTTGAACAATTGTCCACAAGATATGTTGATTCGTGAGCTGACGCTGACCAGAAAGTCCTGAGTGCAGAGTCATGAGGGCTTGTCCAGTTCCCTAAGGAACCGTACAACGTGTCTGTCTTTTCTGACGTTTTATCCTCAGATACATGAAGACACAGGAGGCATGCTTAACACATTGATAGATGGAGTAAAGCTAAATGGGAGAGCTAATATGTTGGATGACAGAGTGAAGTTTCAATAAAAAGTCTGGGCAGGCTGGCACAATAGACTGAATCTAACAAGATAAAAAAGGTAGGAGGGATAAATCAAAGGCCTGCCTTTCTTTCAGAAACGAACTGGAAGAAGACGGGATGAAGGGAGCTTGACAAAATAGCGGCGCGCGTGTGAAAGTCTTGGGGTTCATGCTGTGTCTTAGCCTGGGATGAATCAAGGGAATGACTTAGACCCTTGAAAAATGGAGAGCAAGTTAGGCTGCTCTACTGCCAGTGTCAGGCCCAGACGTCAGTCATTTCTCCTCAGCATATATCAAGCGCTTACTGTGTGCTGGGTGTTGTTCTGGGTGCTGGGGATAGAGCAGTGAACGAGACCCACAGTCCCTGTCCCATGCAGCTGGCATTTAGGGATGGAGTTAACCCGAGCTCTCTACTAACTGGCATTGCCACCTTCCTTCACTTCCTATGTGCAAACAGATGGTAAAGGGCTTAGAAACCACATCCTGTGAGGAATGGTCCAAGGAACTAGGCATAATGAGATTTAGGGAAGCTTAAAGAACTATGAAGGCTCATCTGTGTGAATGAATTCCACACATTTCAGAGGGAGAGAGGACCAGTTGTAAGAAAAGATGTTTGATGTTTGTTGAGCTCTGGGCAAGTCCCTGTACACTCCTCCTTTCACACCACACCTCAGTAAGGGAAACGGTGTCTCCCCATTCCACAGATGAGAAAACAAAGGCCCAGAGAGGTTAACATGACTCGGCTGTGCTCCTAATGCTGGCGAGCGGCTCAGATAGGCTCTGAATCTCATCTGTCTGAATCTAAAACCCTATGTTCTTTCTTGTTCAGCACCCTGATGCAGATTTCACTTTAAGGAAGAAGTTTCTGCTGAAAGTAACTGTTCCCAAGTGGGTCACAGTGCCCTTCTTTCACGGGGAGGGTTTTAGCAGGAGCTAGCCCACAGCTTCCTGGAGTAGCCCACAGGGGGCTTTTCGCCGGCACGTGGAAGTGTGGGCTCCTCGGGGAGGCAGGCTCGGGCGGCTTAGCCCCTGTGCCTTCATCACTGGCCTCATCTACTGCCTTCTAACCACGTGGGACCCTGAGATTTCCTCAGTCGGGCCACCTTCTTTCCCAGCCTGGGGTCTTTTCACACCTCAGCACTCTCACCCACTTCCCATAGATCACTTCTGCCCAGCTCTCTAGTTTCAACCTAAACCTCACTTTCTGCAGGAAGCCACCACTGATGGCCAACCCTGGGTGAGGGGGCGCCTGCTGGAGTCTCTCCTGGCCTCTCCCGGGGAGCAGGGACTGGCTGGCTGGCCATCTCCTCTGTGGGGACAGGGACAGGGACAAGGGTGCTGTGTTCTGCTCTCTCTCCTCACTGCCTAACACACAGTAGCCCCCTGTAAGAGCTTGGAGGTTCATGGTCTCTTCCAAGATCTGAGGGTTATTTTGAAGCCGCGGGAACAACGAACTCCGTTGGATTTTCCAGCTTGCCTCCGTCTCAGAGTGCAGCGCGGCCCCGCCTGGCCCGGTGGGGAGGGATGACGGCCGTGTAGGCCCTGCTGTGGGAACTGGGAGCCGGGAGCAGCCGTCTCTCCCACATTGAGGGGATGGCCGTGGAACTGGGCCTGGCCTGGGAGAAGCGGGGAGCTGCCCACGGAGCTCAGCGAGTATGTGGGCCCCTTTGTAGGTTCTGGGCTGCTCAGCACATTTCCCCGCTCTCACAGGGCTCCCAACGGCCCTGCCCCTCTGGACGTGAGGGCTGCAGCTCGTTTCTCTGTGTGTCCCTGGCTTGACTTTCTGACCAGCAGGCAGCAGGGAAAGAAGGGGGTTAAGCGTGGGACTGAGACGCGGGGGAGGGGAGAGTGATGTCAGCCAGGCTGCCCAGCAGAGACAAAAGCCTCTAATTGCTCTTTTCCTTCTTGTCAGAGGCTGACTCCATAGTTACTGTAATAAAGGCTGGTGGATGGGGACGAGGCCACCTAATAAGGGAGCCATTGTCCGGTGATGAGGAGAAATGGGAGATGAGGGACAGTCCAGGGGCCGGGACAGAGCCCCTCGGGTCACTTGGCCTGTGCTATGGAGGAGTGGTCAGCAGGGCCCACGTGGGCAAGTTGTATGAGAGAAGCCTTGAGGGAGGGAATGCCTGGTCCCTCCCCCTCCCCGAGGGGACAGACTTGCAGGCCCTCACCAGGAGAACGTTCTGGGGAAGGAAACCAGGCCTTGAGGGGTTTTTTAAATAAGTGGGGATGACTTCCTTCAGGGGACAGATTCTGAGAAGCCATTTGGTTTGCAGGGGATTGTCCTGGATGCAGGGTCACTGTCTTCTCTTCTGAACGTGTCATAATTGCTTTTAACTGAGCAGTTCTCCTTCCTGAAACTGCCTTAGAATCAGACACTCCCAAGAGCAGGAAGGACGTTTGTTCCTCTGTTCATAAGCAGCTGGTTTCTTTCGTTTTGGCGTAATTCACAGAAATGGTTGTCTTTGCCAGGCTGTCGTGCCCGTGGCAAGGGGATTCGACCACCGCTCAGTCACCAGTGGGTCCAGGATCCCTGTGCACAAGCGGCCCCCCCGGACCAGCTTACCTCGGCACACCCCAGCATGGAACCCCCACTGAGCCACTTGGCTTCCCTACCCTCGCCTGTAGGCTCCACGGACCTGGATGGTCACCCTGTTTCCTCTGCCCCTTTAAACCCCCGCCCTCCCTCCATGCACGAAGGCTTCTTGACCACTCTCTTGCTTCTCTGAGCTCCCTTCTTCTGGCCCCCAGTTTTAGCACTGACCTTGACATCGGAGCTAGCAGTTGGGCTTTGGAGCCTTGTCTGTCCCCATAGGTTACAGTCAGCCAGGGGCTCTGTTTCTGTCCTTGTCTTGCAGTCTTGACAGTGTTCAGGCTGTGGTCTTCGGCAAGTAGTTATTACACTCAATTAAACTGAGTTCCGGTCTGAATCCTCCCCAGAAAGCTAGGCTTTTTGCTTTGAGTTGTTGGGGTGGCCTGTGTGTTTGAGAAAACAGGTTGAAATGACCTTGAGTCCTTATGAAGGCCCCTGGGACCCCTTTGTAACAGAGGCCAGTGTGGTGTCATTTCAGGCACGGGGGTGGGGGGGGCAGAAAACCGTGAGACAAAGGAGAGGAGTGTCGAGGTGTGGTTTCCAGCTGCGTCTCCCAGGGTGACCTGTGAGGAGAGGGTTCTGTGGTCAGAATGCTTGGGGAAAACAGTGTAAGCCAACCAAAATGGGATCTGAGAGGTCCCACTGTAGACAAGCCTGTTTCACTTCTCAGATCCTTGAAAATATGAGTGTGTGTGTGGATCTGTGAGAGGCCGTGCGGTCCATGCCATGTCCCCCTCTGATGACACCCCGCAGTCCCCTGCAGGGGGATCATCTCCTGGGAGCTGGCTCAGTCTCGGGGAACGCCCTGCATGTGTGTGGCTCCATGTAAGGGATGGAAGGATCCACACCCTCCCATTAGGGTGAGGGTGTTGGGTATTCCCTGTCCTTCACCTGCCTTGCCGGGTCCCCTCTGGCCATTCTGTCCTGGCTGGTGCTGGGGTGGACGGTGGCCTTGCCTTGCTTTCCTGCCCCCACCCTGCAGCCCCGCCCACCTGGAAGCACTTTATCATGTCTCTGGGCTTCTCCTACTTCCTTTTCCCCCCACCCTGGCCCAGGGGGGTGCTAATGGACTCAAAGTTCTATATCTCCAAGCGTTCCTCTCAGTCACTGATTCCACCCATGCTAGTCTTGTATTATTTAGATCTAGAAAATGTTCTAAGCTTGGAATGAAGTGGAGAGACTCATTAATATGGGCCTTATGTATTTTTTTCTAACTCTTTGGAGCTTCTGAGAGCTTTGCCAGCATTACCCCGATGGCTCTTTCTTCCTTTGGGGGAGCAGAGGCCCACGAAGGCCCAGCGGCTGAAGTGGGGGGGCCTTGGCCGCAGCATGACCACAGATACTGCCCTGCCAAGTAGGGTTTCAGCAGATGTCAGTGAAGGTCGGGTCATCCGTCTGCGGATCCTAGCTTTGCTGCTAACGACCTGTGTTCTTCCAGTGAGTCCCTTCCTCTCTCTGGCTGTGGCATCCTCATCTGGGAAGTGAGGACGTGGGACCGTGGCTCTGAGGTCCCTCTGAGGGCCCATGTGCTGAGAGGTGCCTCCCTCTCCCTCTGTGGCAGCAAACGTGGAGTTAGAGGCAAGCCAACATCTTTGTCAGACCTGCATAGCTTTCAGATGCATTTTATTTTTATTTTATTTTATTTTTTTTTAAAGATTTTATTTATTTGACAGAGAGAAACAGAGCTAGAGAGGGAACACAATCAGGGGGAGTGAGAGAGGGAGAAGCAGGCCTCCTGCCGAGCAGGGACCCCGATGTGGGACTCGATCCTAGGTCTCCGGGATCATGACCTGAGCCGAAGGCAGTCGCTTAACCAACTGAGCCACCCAGACGTCCCTCAGATGCGTTTTAAAAGTCACGAGAACAAACCCATTATATTTAAGTTCATCGTTTGAAATCATTTTGCTGTAATAGAAAACCTAAGGATGCCTAACACAGAGACTAAAACAAATTCCTCATACTTACGTAACAGCTTCGTTTGTGACGCGCTGGAGATACCTTTCCACGTTTGCTCTTCACAGTGTATTTCCAGAAGGTGACTTGTAGAAAGGGAGTATTGCAGTTTACAGATAGGGAAACCGAGGCACAGAGAGGCTAACTTCCTCCCTCGAAGTGACCAAGCTGCCTGGTAACAGAGAGTGGGCATTTAGACCTTATGTTTCCTGGGAATTTCTCCATGAGGATCCGTCCCAAGTTCTTGGGCTTCACATGGTCAAATGAAACCCATCCTGCCCTCTCCCTCATCTTTGCTTCCTGCTGGTCATCCCCCTGACTCCAGTCTCATCCAGGCCAGAAGTGGCAGCTGTCCTTGTTTTTGTGCCTGCATCATAACCTGCGTACAAGCAAGTACCAGCTTCCTCCTCTGAGGATTTCCCAAATCCTTCCCCTCTTCCCTCTAAAGGCTGCTGTCCTGGGTCAGAACTCTACCATGTCTCATCTAGACTAGACTTCTCCCACAGCTTCCGAACTGATCTCTTTGCCCCTGGTCTTCCTCCCTCAAATTTGTCCTGTATTTAAACTTGGCTATATCTACCCCTGCCCCCATACAGACTTCGAAACCCTTCAGTGGCACTGGTTATTTATTAGATAAAGTCTATGTTTTCTATAGTGTTTGGGAACTTCTGACTTCACCTTGCTAATTTATCTGTACCATACATTATATTTTAATAATACTAGGCCAGTGGTAATTTTCCATTTGAGTCACACAATTTCTCACTTCTATGATTTTTGCTTGTATTGTTTTCTCTGCCTAGAGCAATGCAGTGCTATTCTTTTCTTGGCTAATTCCTGCCCTTTGTCTTTCAAGACTTAGCTGACATGACATGATGGCACCTTTACCCATCCCATGGCTGGATTAGGCGCCCCTCTCCTTTATTCACGTAATATCCCCCACCTTCCTTCAACATGATGTTCACATACCTACCTCCATTAGAAGAATTTAATTTCTTGAGGGCAGCAACCACATCTTACTCATTTTTCTAGGTTCACTGCTGGTACTACAAAGCAGAAAAAAGTATGTGTGTGCTGGGGCTTTTAGAAGAAACATGGTCTTTGGTTTTATTCTCAGAATAGTGATGGGAAGCAAAATGCCCAAGGATGTAGGGTAGCCTAATGAAGGTGGATACTTCTTTGCACTGATCCCAAGGATCTTGTCCTAAACGCTTTACTGAGGTGCAGATGCTCAGTCAAGGTCAGACTGGTCTGCTGAATAGTTTCTCTGGTTCTGAGTTCAAGGTTGTAGACTCCACTCTCCAAGGGAGCTGTTTACTTTGCTTAGAGAAAATGTCTTTCCCAAAACTACAAATGTTCCCATGCCACTGGAGAGCCATTTTAGAAATCTGTGTCCTTGACCACAAGAAAGAGCTGGTGAAAGATCACAGAGAGACCAAACCCATCCTTTCTGCAGGGGAGGACACACATAAAATTCAGTGTGTCTGCTTTCCAGCAGTGGTGGTGGAGAAAGAGGGATAATGGGTAAGTGAGAAGTGGGTAAGTGCCATTCCAGGGAAGTGTGTGTGTGTGTGTGTGTGTGTGTGTGTGTGTGTGTGAGAGAGAGAGAGAGAGAGAGAGAGAGAGAGAGAGAGAGAGAGAGAGAGAGAACTTGTTTTCCCTTCTGCTTAGGAAGAGTGAATCAGTGTTGGGACAGAGTCCAACAGCAGACAGGGTCTACCAGGAGTAGCAATTGGCTTTCCCTCCCATGAGGATACTTCATCTCTGTATATCCATGGGCCTAACAAAGCAATCACTGCCTCCCACTGTTTCAATCTTTTACTCAATCACTTAATTATTTCTCGGGTCTGGGTGGCATGGCCACCACCGCAGTATTAACCCGGAGTATAATTACCCATCCTGTTCCTTGCCACGGCCCCTCCTGTTTAGAGCTCTTTACTGGACCAAATTTCACCCGTCTTCTTGCTGTGGGCATGAAAAAGACCAGGGGCCTCTAATCACTGCCTGGGGCCTTAGAGCAGCCAGCCATAAACTGCAATATCTGCTCGTTTATTCCTGTTCATTCAATTGGCTCCAAATTGCTCTGAACAAATTCTTGGGCTGCAGAAGAAGCTGTGCCGGCTGATTTTCATTAGTGTGGACATGGAGGAGGGAGAGAGGGAGAGAAGGGGAAGAAGAAGACGAGATTCTGTGCCCAGAGTTTTCTCTGTGCCCGCCTCATCCGCACTCCCCTAGCTCCTCTGCACACAAGTCCTCCTTTCCGTGTAGGAAACAGACCACTGTGGGGTGCCCAATCTTCTGCAGAGACCCTGGATCTTATTGGTATAGACCATCCACTCTCATTAACAAGTCTGTGATGGGAAGGAAATCTGAGTCTGTGCTCGCCTCTAGCAACGTTGTGGTTGAAGTAGGAGATGCTCAACCTGCCTGAGGAGGAGATGGAGGAGCTTGGCCAGGGGAGACATGGTTCCAGTGCGGCCATTTGCACAAGACCGCAGAGTCAACCGCAGGATGACCCTAAAACAGTAAACATTTATTCCCCTTCTACCATCAATGCTGGCCTCGTGGGACCAACTCCTCTTGGTACCCTTGGGCTGAAAGAAAGCCTCTGAGGTCAAAGCAACTGATTTCCCTGCCCTGTGTTCTTTCTTACTGTTTTTATAGTCTGGAAGTTCTCAGTGATGTCTGTTCAGAGTTGTCCTTATATAAGAGAAGACTGTTTTCTTTTTGGTTCATCTTTGCCTGGTCATCTGTCTGTAATTCTTTAAACTTGAAGGCTGTTAAAAGTCTTATTTCACCTCCTTTGGTCTTCTGTTCTCCAGGCCAACTTGTCCTAATCCCAAGGGTTATAGAGTCAAGAATTTAAGAGTCAGACAGATTTCCTTTACTCAGCTCTCCTCTGCTTGACTTTACTGACCTTTACTTATGCATATGAGTGACTCCCTTTAGATGCTGTCCAATTTCTGTGTAAGACCTTAAAAATGTAGGTGGTCAAGCTTATAATGGTTCATGCAGTTCTGGGGGCTGGGCTGAATAAAGAGTGGTTCTTGTTCTCTCAAGCTTTCCTTCTAAGGTTGGAGGATGGGCAAACATTCATTACGGTTTGTTTTGCTTTTTCTGAGAGGCAGGGCAGAGTAGTATAGGCTTGGTGGCATTAGAGATTTTCAGAAGCCAGTTTTCCCATCTTAGTTTTACGAAGGAGGGCTTCCCAGAGTAGATGGGGCTATGGTAGAAAGAATACTGGGTTTGTAGCTAGATGCTTGGTTTCTAAGTCTAGTCCTCTCACGTCTTGCTAGGTAGCCATGGACTAGTCAGTCTACCCTCTAGGTCTCATGTCTCTGTCTAAGGACTGGGCTCATCTTCCAGATAATAAAAACTAGCCAGTTCCAAGCCCGGATTTTCTAACAAAAAGATCTAACAACCAATATTTTCTACAGCCTTTTGTCTTTTAATGTTATGGAGATGGTGCTTTAGAGGCAGGAGCTGGAGCGATCTGAGAAAATATCAAGACCCTATTTTCATGTCTGTAAAAACACTCCCCCCTTGCCTTTTTTGACATGGTTGGATGCTTTAATGTCTTGGACCTTGATGAGCAGAGTTTCCAGTGCACTAGGCTCATCTCACTGCCTCCTGGCTCTCCTGGGCTCAGCCCACAGCCTTCAACTCACAGAGATAATGCAGCATTTTCCTAGTGATAGAGGCTGGCCCAGGCTTGGAGCCCTATGGCAGTGCCGCAAATCTGAAACCTACCCCAGGGGCAGAGGCAGAGGAGAGAACAGGTTGACTCATGGGTACTTCCCAGAGCTATAGATTTCCTAGTAGCTGAGCCAGATCTGTCTGGTAAGTCAGGAGGAAGGGCTGGCCAGAGTGCTGAGGGGTTCATTGCTGTTCCCCACTCCAGTAGAATATTCTAGACCTTATAGTTCAGGATTCTTAAGGCAAGCCTTTATTCTGTGTCACCAATTTTATTTGCCTTCCTTCTCCTTTCGCCTTAGAACCTCTTGTTGTCTTGGTTGATATTACTAGTGCCAACTTACTTATTGCTCTATGTACCTGATTGTCTTTCTTCAGTCTCTCTATGAGATGGACATTAGTATTAGCCCATCTAACAGAAGAGGATACTGAGGACCAGAAAATGTTAAGTCTTTTGGCCCAGGTCTCAAAGAGAGCAAATGGTAGAAAGAGGACACAAACTGTCGTTGGTCTGATGCCAAAGCCATGCCTTTGCCACCACAGTTTAGCAAAAATGGGAACTACATTCTAAGAGACCAAGGAAAATAACCATCTATGGGACCTGGTGTCCAGACTTGGGGCCCTTAGTGTTCAGCTCAGCCACATGCTCAGCCCCTCACAAATGCTTTCCTTTTGAAGATGTATCCCCATCTTTCCTGGCAAGACAAGTGGTCATTGGGAAAGAGCTGGGATCACAGATTCTAGAGACCTTGTATCTAGTTCTGGTCTCACACAATCTGTGACCTTTGACAAATCAGTTGATTCTTGCCTTTTTATAAAATGGGAATGGTGTCTGTCCTCGGCTGTAGCTTGGACCTAGAATCAGGGAGGTGGGTTCCAGTTTCAGCTCTGCTATATAACCACCTGTGACCCCAGGCATCACTTTTAACCACTACAAGCTTCAGTGTATTCAACTATAAGATGGGTTTAATAATATTTGCCATGACCATAGGGTTTAGTTTGAATCAAATGAGATAACCATGCTTTGGAAGAGGAAAGGTTCCATGCAAAGGTGAAATAGTGCCAATGGCATAGATGTGTCTAGGAAATTTTGTGTGAAAGACTTTGAGTTCTTTATCAGAAAGGGTGTGTATAAGGTTGTGGTCATTGGAAGTTCTGTGTTTAGCAAGGAAGTGAGCACGTTAGACCTTCCATGGTGCTCAGGGCTTAGTGCTATCCTTATCATTCCCTTCATTGTCTCCTGGCATCTGGGAATCAATGCATCATTAGGGCTGCCCATACTCTTGGTCACTCACCAAGCCATCGCTATGGAGGACCTTTGGGGCAGGACAGAGAAGAGGAGAATAAAGTGAAGAGGATAAGAGCCCTCCAAGCTTCTAGTTCCTAGACATCACCTCCCTACCCTGATGACCTTCCAAATTCACTAGAAGCTTCCCCAAGCAAGCCAAAAAGCTACAGTGAGAGGACACACTCTGTAAAAGGCTTTGTTTCAGGACTGGGTCCTGAACACTGGCTCATGGGTCTTGAATCATGGGAATCATAGAGACTTTGCACTAAGATTAACCAGCTCTGAGCCAATTCACTGAAGACAGCTTCACATGTTGTAGATATTTCATAGGGACAAAGAACCAGGCCGAGGACCTGTGCATGGGCAGAGTTGCTTTTGAGGCCATTACTAGCATTATGAAGGCCACGTTGGTCCCTGCCTGTGCCTTTGAATTCACATGTATATAGGCCGGATGTTGGTCCCATGGACGGATATCTAGATTATCCTCTAAAATATTCTAGAGGAGGAGAGTCCAAAATTGCCCTAGGCAAGACATACAAGTATTAACAAATTTGACAATTTAGAAACCTGGATTCTTTCCTATGTTTGAGAGATATTCTTAGGTTCTCAGGTAGGGGAAAAGAGTTTGTTGACCCCTCTTTGAGGATATACTATTCTTCTTATTGAAACTTGTTCTCAAGCGTATTAATGTCAAGAATTGTGGAGGGCCTGAGATTGTACTCTATTTGCAACCTAGTAAGTTAGCCTGTTATTGTTTCAAGTTGGTAGAAGACATGAGATTCCGGGATTAAAGACAAAAGACATCACTATGGCAAAAGCAGTAGCCGCTTTGTCAACATATTTGTATTGGCTTCCTGAGCCCCATTTCCCACGGGGCGGGAATGAAGGTGACCAGATGATACCCTGTGTGCACAGCAAGTTCCATGGGAGATGAAGAACCCTGAGCTTAGGGAACCCAAATCTTTTACAACAGACAGTAAACATGCCTGCCCTTTGCTCTGGAGTGAGATCCCATCTCTGTCTTCCAGGGCTGGTTGCTGTGTAAAGATTTTTTAAAAGGTGGTCCAGAACAAAGGACAGTCTGCACCCTGCTTATAAGATGTGCAAAAATGTGAGAGTCCTATGCACAATTGTCTTTAAAACTTAATCAGTTTTCTTATGTTTAGGAGACTGAATTCCAGTTTCTTTAACCTTTGGCCTGAGTTCTGTCTCCCCTACCCCTTCATTTGTTATTCCTGTTTGGGCTCTTACTGTCTTTGAGTCCCATGGTTTCTGGGCCAGCACTGTCCAGACAGACCTGACCCTCTGCTCTAGGGGACTCCCTGGGGACTTTTGTGAAGGAAGCGCACCTCCCTGTTTGGGGGGCTCCAAGGCAACTGCACCTGGAAGGACATATTGCCATCATCTCTTCTCTTCTTCAGTTCCAGAAGGATGAAGATAAATTGCAGGCAATTTAGAGACAAGTGACTGAGGTGATTAGGGCTGATGTCAGGAGGGAAGATGAAAAGAAGTGTGCATGTAAGCGTCTGCTCAGATTGTGCTGAAGAAGTTGGAGAAGAGTGTTGTGGGAGGAAACATCCAGTGCCCCACTGAGCAGGCTGAGCATGTCTCTCTAGATATAGACCTCTGACCCTGTGCCTCCCTAGCCTGGCCTCCCTATGCACCAGTCTCCTCTTCTTATAAAGCTTGAATGAAAATGTATGTTCTTGTTGGGGAGTAAGGGCGTAGTGCCTATTAATCACCTAGAGTGTTTGATGGCAGTCTGTGCCATTTTTTTTTTTTTTTTAAGATTTTATTTATTTGACAGAGAGAAACACAGCCAGAGAGGGAACACAAGCAGGGGGAGCGAGAGAGGGAGAAGCAGGCCTCCCGCGGAGCAGGGAGCCCGATGTGGGACTCGATCCCGGATCTCCGGGATCATGCCCTGAGCCGAAGGCAGTTGCCCAACCAACTGAGCCACCCAGGCGTCCCTCTGTGCCATTTTAATACCAGAAAATTTGAGCAAGAAGCTTAGAGAGCCTCATACTGAGTATCTCAGTCTGCAGAGGAGGAAGCTGAAGCTCGGATGGAAAGGTGACTGATCCATGGGCAAGAATCTAGTTACCAGAAGCATAGGGCTAACTAGAAGCCAGGTTTCCGGATATCCAACTTGGTCCTATGAGGAGATCAACTGATTTTCTGCTGTTTAGTTTCTCAAGTGAAGGTGTGGTTTTTCTAGCAAAAACTAACCAGAATATTTAGGATGTAAGAATCCATAGGGTTGTTATTTTAATGCGTTGTAATTGTGAATGTCCATGCACAGAGAAAAAGTAATCATGAGTCTATTTGGTTTCAAGTTCTCCTTTGGAGTTCCTTAAAAGAAAGTAAGTGCTTTTATGACAGGTTCTCTGAGATAAAACATGACGTTCTTCCTTCAGTGACCTCCCGGTAAGTTTGTCTTCTTGAATACTTTGGATGTTGACATTGACCTATAAGTGTGTATGGGCTTTTCTTCTGTGGGCTGGCTAGGGGTAGCCACAATTTCCTTATGTTCCAAAGTTCTCTTTTAGGTGTGGATGAGAACATTTATTCCAACTTCCCCCAAATAAATTAAGCTTCTTCTGACAACATAGGTTAAGAGGGCCCATGCTTTTTGCTTCTAAGGAATCACACATTTTTTTTTCAATCAAGTTACATTAATTACAGAATGATTATTTACCTATCTTACAGTAGTTAATATTAACTGCCAATCAGAGCTTCTGAATTATATAAGACCATTGCTCTCCTACCATGTTAAAGTAATTCTGGGCCATAAATTGTAACATAATTTTTTTATGTGCCTAAATCAGATTTATTATTGAAAATTGTATTATTTTTTTTATTGTTACTTAAATTTTTTTTTCCCAGTGTTCCAAGATTCATTCCCCATTCCCCACACCCAGTGCTCCATGCAATAGGTTCCCCCAGTACCCACCACCAGGCACTCCCATACCCCCACCCCCCTCCCTCCAAGTCCCTCAGTTTGTTTCTGTGTCCAAAGTCTCTGTTGTTTAGTTTCTCTCCCTGGATTATCCTACTTCCCATTTACTTTCCTTCTCCTACTGTCCTCTAGGTTACCCCTTATGCACCGCAAGTAAGTGAAACCATGTGATACCTGACTTCTCTACTTGGCTTATTTCACTCAGCATAATCTCTTCCAGTCCAGTCCATATTGCTACAAAAGTTGGATATTCATCCTTTCTGATGGACTCATAGTATTCCATTGTATATATGTACCACATCTTCTTTATCCATTCATCTGTTGATGGGCACCTTGGCTCTTTCCACAGTTTGGCGATTGTGGCCATTGCTGTGATGAACAATTGGGGTACATATGGCCCTTCTTTTCACTACATCTGTATCTTTGGGGTAAATGCCCAGTAGTGCAATTGCAGGGTCATAGGGTAGCTCTATTTTTAATTTTTTAAGGAATCTCCACACTGTTTTCCAAAGCGGCTGCACCAGCTTACATGCCCACCAACAGTGAGGGTTCCCCTTTCTCCACAGCCTCTCCAACACTTGTTTCCTGACTTGTTAATTTTGGCCATTCTGACTGGTA